>MU270014.1:31378910-31783910 GCA_021432705.1 Caranx ignobilis
GGGGAAAAAAAACATTCTGGTCTCTGCCTCAGAAATCAATGGGACTTCTGTGAAATATGGTCTCAATTCAAAGGAATATTAATAGCACCAGAAGAGCTCCACTGACATGTGGTAGAAATGATATTTGTCGGCTACAAATGAATCTCTCTTTAGGTTATCTTGCTTCCTTTGACTGAGATCACATCCAACATCTTAAACTTCAAGTTCACACAGTTGAAAGATGGCTCACCTCCTCTATGCATCACACCGCCGTTCCTGTGAGAATATAACCTCGTCTGGTCAGGGTTCATCTCCATCGTGAGAAATAGTGCAGCTCTGGTGGAATCAGGAGAGCTTTCCTGCTACATAACTCTTACAGACAACACAAAATACCGCCCTTGAAAGCAAACCAAGTTGAAATGAGTCCCTGGCCTTCGTTCAGCTCTCACTTTTGAAGTTTTTGTGTCTAAATAATGACAAGCACCAGGAACACTGTGACACTAAGCAATTCTCTCAAGTGTGTTTGGAAAAACCTAAACTGTCAACACCAAAATAACACCAGAAAGCAACATGGTGTAAAATATGTACAAGTTTTATTTATGAGGATACAACTTCTGGATTAATAAAACACTTGGATTTCAAATGAAAAAAAAAAAAAAAAAAAAAAGAAACTAGAAAAGTTCCATTAAATGAATTTCAGATAAATAAAGTGTGAGCTAAATCAAAAATTAATGAAACTTTATTTACAAAATCATAGTTCAAGATAATGTGTTCATCCTTTATCTGTGGCATTCAGAAACCTACACCTGCACACACAGTTAGACTCCAGAGCATCTGTATATGTCTGAACATGTGCAGTGTATTCAACTTAACATACACTGTAAACTGAGCATCTTCTGCCTCCAGTAACAGATGGACAAAAATCATTTAGATGCTTGTTATTAATAAATGAACCAAGTCTGGAGCTGACTGACATAATCTCACTGTTTAGACCACACCAGAAAATAACACAGTGAACATTCTCATTATGGCTTCATGAAAATACTGGCTCTTAAAGTTTGGTGACCCCAGTTGTGGGGCTAATTACTGAGCTAACAGGAGGGTTTTCCTTATTTCCTTTGAGCTGAGGTGTTCCAACCTCCTGACTGTGTTCACCACATGCACATCATGACCGTCTGCAAACATTCCCCTTTTGTGGAGCATATAAGTTAAAGCAAATAGTGTTACACAGCTAATTAGCTACAATATCTTCATGGGACCAGATCTCCGCTCCTTCAAAGGCTGGCACTGTCAAGATTATGCTAAACAGTACATATTTGTTCAGAATGTTGAACATGATGCATACCGGTGCTGATGTATTACATCAGTAAATTTCACTTCCACTGGAATGAAATTGCTGAAAACTTTGCTGTGTTAAATCCTGGTGTGGCTTGGTCCTAAAACGTACACAAAGGCAACATTCAAAGCCATCACAGGCACTGTCGACTGACAAGAGCACTTTAAATACTTCGGTCAAAGGCAATCTCTCTAATACATGAATATATGCTTATTAGACATGAGTCAAAAATCAAAAGTAGTCACCAAACACTATGCATAGCACAGTTTACAAGTAAAAATAATCATGACATGAGGGAGCACATTAACAACAGTACATGCTAAATACAGAGCGAGCACAGGGTTTGGCTTTCAAGAAACAACAGAAGAATCCAATAAATCAATGCATACATAGAAAAGGTACACATGAATATTTGAACCTGTGACTGTCTAACTGGAATGTTTTGATCCTGATCAAGTTCAGCAGTCACTGTAGTAAGCATAAGATCAAACCCTAAAAAGGAAACATGCAGAAAAGGTCATAAACTACCAAGGGCCCTTGCAAGAATACATGAATAAGAACCAACAATGATGAGCAGCAACACTGATAATCAGAGGTCCTTGTTTCCTAAATTCAGCCAACACAATCACTTAATTCATGGGTGTGGGCGAGTTGTATAAACCTTCATAAAAATAAGTTACCCTGTATGTTGGCTTCATTATTTAAAAGGAATGTCCAAAAACAAAAGAAATGTACAAAAGTCCACCCTTTCAGAAATACTATGGTCAAGAACTTGAATATCAATATATCCTGTAAATGAGTTTGTCTAGGTTTTGCTCGGCATCCTTTACTCTTCTCCAACTAAATACAGGCAGACATTAACCTAAACTATTGAACATAGACAGAGGTATAACAAGAGTCGAGTACGAAATCTCAAACCGAGTCACAAAGGATACTCTGAATGGGACATGCACATGATGGTTAGTGGAAAAGATTGTAGAGACGCAGTATTAAGGGTGCAGGTCTGGGTGGTCCTCAGGGAGGTGGGCACAGGTGCTGGGCAACTCCGCTCAGCCAGACAGCTGCAACAGATGAAGAAAGAGAAGTTAGTAATACAATACTAAGTCTGTATGAAACTAAACTTTTGTACAACAGCCTTGTTACAGCGAGGAGAAAGTGTAACCAACAACTCCACTCCACTGGAGGTGGATGTAAAGAGTAAAACATGGTAGTATCATCAGCATGCTCAGTAGGTGGGTTTAATCAGAATACAGTCATCAGCAATGTTAAGAAGTCCAACTTGGACTGACAGCTCACCTGCTTTCAACGCTCACATGCTTGGCTTGCATTTCAATTGTTCTAATCTTTTGTGCTACAATTTAGTTTTTTGTTTGTTTGTTTGTTTGTTTCAGTCTGAGAATTCAGTTCAGTGCAACTCAGATCCTTTCAATTCACTGTCTTCATCTAAATTTTTGACTGATTTAAACAGGCAGCGCGCACCAGGAGATACACACTCTTTAACATCCTGGATACTGGAAGGTTTTTCCCCATCAAGTTACTATCTATGACTATGTCTAATATTAGTACATTGATCACATGATTTGGTTCAGGTTGTGCGTCACTGTTTAGTCAGCCTTATCAGAATACATCATGGCCACCATGCTTGCCAGAGAGAAAATAATTACTTAGTAATCATGTTGATTTTCAATAAAACACCAATATTATCTCATAAAACAAATAAGGACTACTGTCTTAATATTTAGATGAAGAAAAAAATCCTAACTATGTTTGAAGTGTAGCAACCCCCTTAGCAACCTTAGAAATGTATGTATCCCCCAGGATACACTGCCTGATTAGGGTTAAAAAAAAAAAAAGGTTAAAACTTGGTGAATGTGTATTATTCAAAATGACTCAGGTGGAGGGATACTTGCAAGTGCAATCTTGAAAAAAGCTCTTACTAATTTTGCATGATAATTTTATGAACTGATGTAAAAGGTCATGTAAAAGACAAAATATAGACATAGTGTATGGTTGGACTGATGTTAGCTACCTTCAGTAAATATCATATACTTGCTTATAATACTGTTTTGCATTGACATTTAGGTTGCAGTTGCTCTTATAGTGGAAAGAAGAAGACAATGCCCTCCATTTTGTGACAAAAGAAAGTGCTTGTTATGCCTATAGACAGAAATTCCCCCAAAAATATGTTCCATACAAAAGTACTGTTTTGTGGAAATGCCTTGTGAGTGTAATTGCTTGTTCCTTTTGTTTTTTGCTACTTTTTTGGGCAGTTGCTTTTTACTTCACAAAGCTTGAATCAGTAAAACTGAATTAAAGCAGCTCAAAAACTAAACTGCATGCTTTAAATGAAAAACAACAATGCATGATTTCTCCTCATCAATTTAAATATTACACTGTTTAAGTTTTTCACTCTTTTTATACCATAATAAGGCTACATATCATCGGAGATACAACTCACAATCCAAAATATACAAGACATTTCTAAAAAATGAATGGGAATGTTTTACTTAGGTCCAGAAGAGACACTCGGTGACATTAAATCATTTTTCACTCTTCATTTCCCCCTCCTGCCTGTGTAAGGGTTAAAAGTCCCATATTCTACACTTTCTACAATTTTTCATTTGACGTGATCCATGAGAAGATTTACAGTATTTGCATTTAAGAACCAAAAACCATCTCAGTGTGGTTTTACATCTCTCTCAGCTTGTCTCTAGATCTGTAGTAACAACAGGTCAGTGAGCCAATCAGAAGAGATGGAGGCTCTGTCGACTGACACTTCAACCCTCTTTTTGGGCATCAGCTGACGCTTCAACTATTTAAGTGCTTGAACTCTGTGTCACTCATTTCCATAGAGCTCATGTGCAAATGATTTCTGGCCTCAAACATTTTTACTTGTTTTCAGTCTGTCATGACAACATTCCAGACAGAACTCATCACTTCCGTGGTAAACTGACAATTTGATCGTGATGCGTCCTCTGATTTCATGTCAACTGCTCTTATCTCATTCTTTAGTTTTACTACCAGTGAGTGACCCCCCCACATTTACTTGAAACCCCCCTTATTGGAGAGATCAACTTTCAACTGATACATCTACGATAATAAGACTTCAACAGATATTATCTCCTTTGAATGTTTAAACATCAACTGATGCATGAGATCCTTTCAGTGCTGCAACTAAGACTTAGTTAAGACCAGGTTTTTGCAGGTAAATCACTTTCAGCTGCCTTAACATACTGATATGCTAACACTGGTGTCTTTCTAAGTTTCTTCTTAAATTTGTTCTTAAGTTGTTCCTAAGAAAGTTCCTGAGAGAAGTCTATGGCAGATTCACGAACCGCTCTTAAAGTGCAGAAATGTTCGCAGCTGTGTTCTTAAATTGTCGAATCTCGTAAACTGAGAGCGCAACATATTTAGCATCGGTAAACACCCCATCAGACCGTAAAAGTTTTTGAAGAGATCACAATGCTTTGTAAAATAATTTTTTAAAAAAGGATAAAAACATTATAAATGATAAGAAAATTATTCAAATTCAAATCATATAATATTATACAAGTGCAGGAAAAAAGAAGACGCAATAACCACTTATTTTGCTCAACTGTCAGCTCTCACGTGTGTGAATATGCTCCTGAGTGTGTGTCGATTTTGTTCTCAGCTAAGAACAAATCCCAAGTAAGAAAACACTGTCAAAATCTTCTTGAAAACTTTTTGAGTGGGCTTTAAGAACACATTTCTTCTGTAGAACAGTTGGTGGACGAGGCCCAATATGCCTCAGCACATCTGACTTTAATTCTTACATATCAATTAATGCACATACAAAGTGAACTTAAAAAAACATGGATGCTGGATGAGACAATGATGAGTTTAAAACTGGCAAAGACACTTGTGTTGCACTTCTGAGCATGTGTTCATGGAAGGTCACTTCATTCTGTTTTCATGTATTGCAATTTCTTACTTGTTGTATTTCCCCTTTCCACTGAGAGCCTGCCTCTGGCCTGACTGACACTGATAGTTATTTACTGTTCCATTTGCTGGCTCAATGCTGCCAGAGCACTGAGTGAGCTGGCACAGCTTCCACAACCAGCATCAAACACACACAGTGTCTGATTTTTGTATAAGTGTTGTTATCAAAAGCAGGATTGTTGCGTCAGGTATTCCTGAAGAATGCGTTAATATGATCTATGCTGACCAAAGTGCTGTTCAACGGCTTCATCAAATGTCTAAAAACAAGCGATAAAAGAGAAAGTGATGTATTTCAATGAAAAATGTCCATTAGTTTGGCCTGTAAAAATACTCCTTGCAGGTGAGGAAAAACTCATTTCAGAGAAAGAAAAGAACAACGGGCGAATGATGAATACCATTCATGTATCCACCTTGTCCAACATTCCTCTCTGATACTAAATATTCTCATGTGTGCAGCCTAATTTACAGGTTTGCTGGCATGCTGTGGCCAGTCGGCAAGTTTGTACACGGAGCCAAACGACACCTTATCAGGAGCAGAATGTCTTTTGGATGAGACGCCAGGACACTGACTTGGCGCCATCTGCCTCTGAATGACTGCTCAGCAGTCAGGAGCAGCGAGGGCCAAATCTGGCTTTGCTACACTGCAGTCATCCCACCAGAGGCAGATCCATCACGCTGTTCAACTCTTCACCTGGTAGGCTCCAAGCCAAACAGAAATCCTGCTTTAAACCTGTCAGGCCTTCAGCCATAATGAGGAAGGAGACGAGATAGAAGAGGACGGTTGGATAGACATGCATGAAGGTTGATATTGGTAAATTTTTTCATCCGGATCTATGAAAGCCAAATGAGTCAACCTTTTTTTTCCACCTTCAAGACAGAAAAGCCCCACAAGGCTGCGGCAACTGAAAAATAAATAAGAGAAAAATAACTGACCAAAGTAATGTGTGTGATGCAAAAAGGCTCATTTGCAGTCATGAACCTATAACAGTGAGAACTACCGTGCAACTCTGTAGTTGTGTTTTAACTGCCCTTTGATGAGAAGGTTAGTATGAATGGTCTGATGTGGTTTTAATGCTTCTGGCTGAAAGCAGCCACAGCCACAGCAAAACTGTTCAAACCAAAACAATTAGCTGAAAGATATTAAAAAGGACAAAGTGACAAAATAATTATCAGTGCTTTACAAAATCTTACTATGCAACTATATATTACTTACACTTACTACAGGATGAGATGAGTGGGGGGAAAATTGATACAGCATAGAATCATGATATTTTGCAAGGTAATAAAATATCCATATACGGACGTCACATATTGATGTGAGCAGACTAAGAAGTTTCTCTTATTAGGAAAAACAGATTCAGCAAATTTTTCATTTGGAGACATCATTTGCAAAAAGCAAATAACTGCAATATAATGCAGCACATCGCAGCAACATCGTATCGAGACACAAGTATCATGATAATATCATATGGCAGTGCCTCAGATGATTCCCACCGCTACAGGATAATATCTTATCCTCTGTAAAAAGACAGAGAGGTTTCACAGACTGAAGCTTAATGATGACTTGATGGCTGATACAAGTTTATTTAAATACTGATATGAGTCTAACCATCGATTTATCAGTCCAGCAGTGCAGCAGACAGAGGAAAAGAGACCATGGAAGGATTAAGAGGCTTACACTGGGTGGGATGGGAAGTATGTTCATTGTGCTTCCTGGCTGTAGTTTACCCTGACTTTGACCACGGCAGAGCTCCAGGGCTCTCTTCTCTCAACAGCTACTTATAAAAGAGCTGGGTTTACATTCCTCAACAGGACATGTGTACGTATTGAGGTGCTCAGCAGGAATTTCAAACGACAAGATTAATCCCTGTATACGTCTGTACAGTAGTGGGGCAATGGTTTATCCATCCACAAGGATCCATGGACTCAAAAATAACGCCAAACACAACATTCCCCTTAGGTCAAATATTTATGGGGTATGTCTTACTCTGCCTGATGGTAGTGTCTACGCTACAGTGGAGACCTGGCTCTGTCCAGCATCCATGCAAAGTGCTTTTCAGTATGATCTGAGCCCAGAACAT
Source organism: Caranx ignobilis (assembly GCA_021432705.1). NCBI lineage: Eukaryota > Metazoa > Chordata > Actinopteri > Carangiformes > Carangidae > Caranx > Caranx ignobilis. The sequence continues at coordinate 31,386,267 of MU270014.1, forward strand.
CTTAAGACGACACCACATAATGAGCTTCCCTGTCTTTTTCTGTGCACAAAAAAAAGAAGGGATTTACTGTAACAGAGATTTAAACAATTTATGGGATGAGATGTGCTCTTGAGTCAAATACCTTGGGCGTCTGCCAGGGTGAAAAGACTGCAGATATATAAAAGCCATGTGTGGTTCATGATCATACTCTGCAGGCTCAGGTTATAGCTTTCAAACTAAACAAAGTGCGTTGTGGGAAAGTGACATGGAAGATAGTTGCTGAGGAATGCTCTTAATGAAAGTCATTTTAAGCTAAGTGAGGAAGAGAATGTTCCTATGAAAAACATGGCCGAGACAATGTTTCAGTAAACAGTCAAAGACACAATCTCATATTTGAATCAATTTATGTGACTTCTTGGATGACTTGGTCTGAATAAGACCTTATTTCTAGTGTAATAAACCAAAGAGGAGATTGGAAACAAGGTCAAAAGCCCTGATCCTGAAGCAGTTCCCTCTGTTAGGTCATACAGTTATGTTGCCCTCTCTATCTACCATAGCTCTCCTGTACACCCCTCACATGTTCTCAGATGCTGCTTTAACTTTAAATCATAGGTCACATAAAGGGTGCTCAGTGGTCGAGTGGTCAGACAGCACGCCCCATGATGGCATACGCCACCACGCTGATTGCCGGTTCAACTCCCGACCGAGACAATCGACAATCTTTAGCGCATGACATTCCCCTAGTCTCTCTGCACTGTCATATCAAATTAAAGCAAAAAATGCCCAAATACCTAAAAAAGTGCAGATAAATCTCTCAGAAAAACCAGCCTTTGCTGGGATCCTCCACTTGATTTACGTAAAGAAGATGTAAAAATTTGTGAAAAAACTCCCAGCTCCCTCCAATTATGACCAGGCCTGCAGAAAGTGCAATTATACTTGTGTGACATAGTGAGGAAGCCAGCAGGGCTCTCCAGAGCCAGTCACTTCGTTAAAATCTTAGTCAACCTTGAAAACAAGGGTCTCAGATGTTACTATGCCGTACATGACATAAGATTTCAGTAGCAGCCCTCGTCCAACACATAGACTGTCTGTTGTTTGTGTTGCCTCAAGTCTGTGGGTGTGATCTGTTAATGACATGTACCAGACAGCTCCTGTATGTTGCTGCATTAAAAGGTCTTTAACATCTCACTCAACACAACCTGCTAATTAATCATACTAATTCTAATACTAATACAAATGATACTAATAGTAACTCTACAACTAATAGTAGTAATAAAAAAAAGCATTAAAAAAATGGCATTCAATACATTTAAGCTTTAATTCTTGCTTCCTGAACTTTCCTTCTAAAGTCATGATGTCTGAGCTTCCTTCTTCCTCTGATTTGACATGAGTGTAGCAGATACCCAGCAACAAAGTAAACAAGGAAATGAGCTATTTCAGTTAAAATGTAGTAATTATTTGCTTCCAGCTACTTAAATACCAGAAACTGAAGTGTGAGTGTGCTAGTGTGACAGAACGGCACGCCATCACTTTTTTGGGTTCAGCTGCTGGGCTCAAGATCATAGATCTCAACAACTTCAAATCGTTAGACAACAGTTCAAAGTTGAGCTTCTATCATGACTGACAGAAGCGTCTACATGGAGCCATCTTTATCCTCTGCAGTGAGAGTAGCCAAGGCCTCGGTGATAAAAAAAAAAAAAAATGTAGGGAGGCGCATGAGTTAGACTGTCCAAATCCCTCTGCAGAGAGGAGTGAGTGAAGAAGGACAATAGGGAAGACACATAGCAATCGTGTGATAAGGACATGTGACCTCTGGGTTGTATGAGCCCTGCTGGACAAGATGTCCTCACAAACTGGTGTAAAACTATGATTCATTGGCTTGGTGCTGCTCATAATTTTCGCCTTGGCAATAAAATTTCAATAAATACTTCTGTCTGAAACATCTGAGCCTGAGCTTCTGATGAATGTCTTTTTCTCCAGTTCACGAGATTTCAACAATAATGTGTGTGTATGTGTGTGTGCTCTGGACAGCCGACATGCATGAGGCCTTTTGGTGAAGTAAGTGACAAAACACTGAGCAATATGCAACATGAAGTCGTAAAGTAAGCAGAATTATCCTTTAATCGCTAAGAAAACCAGCCTCCTGGCCGTAAAGCAGTTAATTAATATTACTCACAGATGCTTCCAACTTTGATGTGGGATTTTTCTTTGAATGCAGAGGAGGCATTCTGCATGTCAGAACTGGACAGGCAGGCACATAAAGAGTGAAACTAATTTATTGCTGCTCTTTGACTCAAGCCCTTCCTGCAGTATTTCTTAAAAAATGAATCAGAAAATGGGTTTCCAAAAATGTACTTAGACATGCTAAAATGTTGTTTGTGTGTGGAGATAGGAGATAGGGTAGGAGCAGACAGGACAGCATCAAGTGTGTACTAATAAAAATGTGTAAAGAGGGCATGTTAATTATGAGACTCACCGTGGCAGCTTTTATCTTGTCAAACTTCTGTCTTCAAAGATGGTGACCTCAATCTTAATAGGATTCAGTCAAGGAAAAACATCTGGAGCAAGCTTGGCTTCATTTTACATTTAATCAAAACCAAGTGAAATTTGAATTCTCTTTACTTTTAACACAGGAGATATAAACGATAATGATGCTGAGCAATTATGCACATTTTTACCTTTTTAAACTAAAAATGAAACCGTTTTTGGACATAACTGTGGAAAAAGCAAGTTTCCTTCAAGCTCCTGAGCATGTGTTCCTCGAGGCTTGCTAGGTACAGTATAAATGATTCTTCATTTTAGTAAGACTGATAAGTGCTTCATGGAAAGACTAAAAAAAAAAAAAAAAAAAAAACAGCTAGTTTTCATATCTACATTATAGATTTTTTTGTGGTTATTGGTGAAACACAGTGCCAAACTGAAACTGGATCTTCAGAGAATTGTTCCAGCTAAACCTCAATCAAAATCCCAATGACGTTTGTAGCTACAATGAAAGCTACAAATCCAGCCCTGGGACAGAGCCTCTCTCAGCAGTGTGCTCTCTGGCTTCCTTCATACATTTAGACATGTTTTTCTGAAAAACGTATATTTTCAGTGGCCTCGACCAAAGAGCTCTTTCCACAGCTCAACAGGAGCATGAGTGAGTCCAGGGGTAGCAGTCAATTTACACATCTGTAATGACGCAGAGGATGTGTTTTAGACAGGAGAGATGAAAAGATGAAAAATGCATGCTGCTGCACATCTTTTTCTCTGTTCACAAAGTAGTTTAATTCTGTTGAAAACCAAGGTTTCTATTTGTCATTGCAGCAGGTTTAGTAGATGCTTGATTTGTCCTATGGGAAGTAAACTCTAGGAAAATGCTTCGGAGGCTGCACCCTTCAGAAGACACATTTAAGGCCAATTATGTCACAGCATCGTTACAAGACCTGTCCGCATTTGAAGGCTCCTCCAAATCTGGCCTTCTTTTGCCTGTTCTAGGAGAATACACCTCACTTATCCTTGGGATTGTATCCCAAGATTCTTTGCACGCTGTTAATTATTAGCCACCTCACATCCTAGCTATTGGAAGGTTGGGGTGGGTCTATGATGTAGCCACGGTAGCCTCACTTGGCTGCCAGAGTCGTGGTCACCCGCTAAGCAGGGCTCTGCTGGCTGCATAGCCTCAGGTGGAAGTGAAAAAAAAGGCCGCCATTTTCAAATGTTTGATGTTCGGACATTGAGTTGAGATACAATCAGAAAACGCTCCAAAGGCTAGACCATCTCATTTACCAAGGCTTAATTGGTCCGTCAGTGGTGCCTCTGAAGCCGTTGCCTCCACTGACTGTGTAGGCTGAGTCCTCCAAAGGGTGCAGCCCCTGAACTGGGACACCACTATAGACAAAGAAAAACTGACTGAGGGATTGCATCAAGCTACTGGAGCTAACCCAGATGTGATGTAACGACATCAGCTCTCTATAGCAGGTTCAGTTCCATTAAGGGAAAGAGGACTCTCAGTTTTTTTTTTTTTTTTAAGTTTAGACTTGGAGCCCCTCAGTCCTGGAGGGAAACATACATTTTCAGAATTACAAGTATGATCATTATGTTTCTTTGAGTCCAATGTTAAAGCGACTGCTCAGGTGAGACATTCCTGTCAATCTCTCAGAGCTTCTGTGCCAAAGTCAGCAAAGCAGCTTGACAGTGTCAGAGAAATAATCCAGATCACTGTCAAGCCCATAAAATCAGAGGCACGAGAGGGAACAAAGCTCGGCTGCGAACAATTTCAGTCATATTTTGTTATCCTTAATCTCCCATTGCCGCCCAGTTGCAATTAATTGGGATGTTGAGTCACCCCCAAACACATGCGAGTTGAGCCAGGATGTTGGTGCACCCGCTGATTTTATGCAGATGCTATAGATTACATACAAACTTTTATCTGGTGTTTTTACAGGGCATCCCCACATAGCTCTGGATTTCCTGTAAGCTGCCCAGACTGCTGCTTTCCATTTTCATCCAGCAGTTACAGGGAAAGACACAGTGGGGGCAGGCGGCCTGTAAATCACTACATCTATTAGGTCATTGTGAAAGCTCCTTGCTCTGCTTCAAACTGGGTGAGATTACCCTCACATTTCCTGATCTCAGGCTATGTTTAACTAGTTACATTTGCTCGGAACATCCTGAACATGCTTGTTCTTGAACAAAAATGTTGTTTTTTATGTGTAAAAACTACAAGGCCTAGGCCAGTAAAAGTATTTTCTATGTTTTAAGGTTGGAGGTCTGGATTTTAGCCTACTTTACTGTTGGTTTCAGTGTGTTATCCATTTAGGGGATCACTGGCTGTAATGGGAGGAAAAATTAACAACACGTGGCTGAGGAATATTAACACCTGAGAGAGTATAAGAAACTGTATATAGTAGGATACAACTCGTAGGCCTCTCTCAATGGGGTCGGTGAGCAGGAGACCTCGCGGTGCATAGATCTTGTCGTTCTGCTCGTGAATGTACTTTGCAATCTTCTTCAAAACCTAGGAGACAAAAAAAAAAAGAGAAATCATGGTTTCAGTCAGCAGATCACATGACATCACTAACCTCCCTCACAGAGTGTATATGCTTCATGTTGACAGTTTAAGAACCTGAATTCCTTATTTTAATTTTTGGACTAAAACCAAGTGAAGCTTTCAGAGGCTATTGCAAAAGAATCCCTGTCATATCATTTGGCTGTAGTCTAATACAATGACTCTCAAACTTTTTCAACCCTAAAATTGACCCCAATTAGTCCACAAATTTGAAAGGTTGGTCCAGGGGCCAACATCTGATAAGGTTTTTCGCTTTGAGATGTTTTATACAGTGCTTGAAAACCATGACCAAAGTAGTTACATTACATAGATTAGGTCATTATGTTACTTATGGATGGAATCCTTGTGAAAATAAATCATTCCCCTTATTTGCTGGAACTGAACTGAGGAAGCCCCTGGAGGGGGTGTTCTCACCATGTGCTGTGTTTCATATTGTCTGCTGTTAGCTTTGTTTCACAGTTACACAGTATATTGAGATCAGGGCTGCGAGTGCCTGCTCAACCATCATCACTTTTGGAACCAAATGTGCCTGTACTAAAAACAAACAAACTAAAAACAATGAGGTTCATAGGCTGGTATCAAATACCCTGCCTGGTCAGGCTTGTTTTTGTTTGTATAATGGATTACACCTAGGCCTGTCACAATTATAACAAAATGGCCTGATCGCTATCATTTGAGCTGACTAATTATTTTAAGGTAAGAATGGTTTCCATTCATCTGTATAAAAACAGCTGGATGACACTAACAGAAATGTCATACTTCCATCATCGTTTCCTTGTCGTTTTCCACTGTTTGAGGTTTGACTGGTCCTCTTTTACTGAAATCATCACATTGTGTCTCCGTCATGAGTGGACAGTTATCAAGGCCCTTAATTTCTAATATTCAACATTAGCATCATGGATTTAGTTGCAAAGCCTAAAGGCAAACAGAAATGCAGTTTTTAATCTATATGTTCCAGTGTTTAATGCCAATAAATGGCTCTTCTGCTTCTTCTTCTTCTCCTCCTCCTCCATAGGGTGTATGTGTATTATTAAACTATGTTTAGGCTTATACTATAATAATGGCATAAAATGATCAGAAAAAGACAATTAAATGGTTAACTGCAACTAATCGTCAACGACAATGTGATGATTGTGACAGCCCTAATTACACCAAACATCATCTTGGGCTGGAGGCAAATGTCCTGCAATCAGTCAGCGCACTGACAGGGAAACGAAGCTGGCTTCTGCAACAGGACAATGATCCAAAGCAGACCTCAAAATCCACTGTCAACTAGTTCAAGAAAAACAAGCTAAAGCTTTCAGTACAACCCCCACCGTACCCTGACCTGCATCACTGAAAACCTGTGTGTAGATCTTAAACGTGCTGTGTGTGCAAGATGGATCGGGTGACAATCAAGAATAGAAAGACTCTAAACTGGCTACAAGACATGTTTACAAAATGAGTGGGGTTTAATGTCTTTGCTGCAGAGGTTGTCCTACTTGTGTTTGCTTTAAAAAAAAGAAAACAAACTTTTGCATACAACCATCAATAAGATGGTAAAATGTTATAAATTGTACAAGAGAGGATAATGGTGCACACAGGCCTTTCCTCAAAGATATTCAAGTTGTTAGATGTGGTTACTATAAATTCTCAAATAAAAGCCCTTTTATTTGCTTCAACTGCTGAACGGAACAGGCTTTAAATTCATTTCGCACAAATTTTGCTCATCAAAGACGGGAAAATACTATCACATCAATTGTTTTTAAAAGTAAGAATATTACTTCCGAAGCAAATTTAACAACACTTGCACTTTAGCCTTTGGTGCCACTTCAACCGACCGACCCAAAGAAAGCGCCAAAGACACATTCATTCAAAAGAAGTTCAATCAGGGCTGATTAAACTTCTGAATGAACTGAATGCTATTGGGATTTCACCAGAGGTTAGGGAATCTTCAGAAAGGACCAGTTTGTTTCTTTAGTCTGAATTGTGGAGAATCTAAGCGATCTAATGATGTGTATGTTGACAAAAGTTTTAACAGATGGCTGCTACAGTGGCACCGAAGGAAAAACAGTGATTTAAGCAGTGCTGTCTAACTATTGTATGTACGAATGAAGCAGCTTAGAAACTGCTTGAACAAGCCATTCAGTGGGCTTTGAGAGGTTTTGTACATTCACCAGACCCGGCCAGTACAGGGGATCGGCGTCTGTTTGAGACTCGGCTTTTCTTTGAGCATTTACAGCATACACACAATACAGTATGCATATAACCAGAGACGTCCTGTTCAAAATGTAAAACAAACTCAGTGTGCTGCTGCTACCTGGAATCAAACTAGCTGATCTGTCTGGCTAAGTAGGCAACCAGAGGATCCAGCTAGCTAACCCCAACACATTCTTGAGCTGCAGTGCTGAATAACAGACTTCATTTTTACTTTGGTAATGACCAGTCAATTTAAATTGCATGACTTTATGAGTGCTCATAAAACCCAAACCAAGCCAAATGTTTTTTATCCCTGTTCACTCCTGTCCACTGAAAGACAAATGTATAGGACAAGAAAAGACCACTGACATACTGATCCGTTTACATTCCGCACAAACGGGGCCAAAAGGGATTTTAGCCGACTATAAATACAATTTATTTGCCAGCTCTCATAGAGGTCATAAAATTGTTGATTTACAGCCAAGCTAAATGATTCCACACAGCAGAAACATAATTTCTTACAGCACTAACACACCTCAATCAGCTTCAATGTCCACTATACACTGTCATTAATACGTCAACATGCAGAGGCCAAAACCAGATCCAGCACATGTGCATTGTATATGTGAAGTAGTTATTCATGATTGAGGCTGGGTATCTTTTAATGGTTAAATAATTACAACCATATTATACATCAGTTTTGTTACAATACAAAAAACTGTGTTCTGGATACCCACCTTTGAGGGGTCAAAGTTGTTAAATGCTGTCTCAATAAGTCCAAAGTGGCGCCTGCAGCCATTTTTCAGTGAACAATTCCAAAAGCATCCTACTCTCAGCTTTTTAATTGTGAGAATTTACTGCTTTTCTCTGTTTTCTATTATTGTACATTTAATATCTTGTTGTTTTGGACTGTTGGCTATACAAAACTTGCCATGTGAATATATCATCTCGGGCTTCTTTTTATTATTTAAACAATGTCATTAATCATTTCTCTTGCTGTGTGCCTGGGGCATCCTCCCAGTAGCAACACAGTGCCAACAGTGTTGGAGCCTGATGCTAGCCACACCTGATAATATGACCTCTGGAGCGTAGACAAACAGCAGGTGAAAACAGACAGGAAGAGCAGAAACAAAAAACACAACATACAAACAACAAGAAAACTGGTGGATATTTACACATTCTAACATTACAGAAAGATAGAGTGTGTCATGTATAAAGAGAAGCCATTGTGCTCTGTTACTTTGTTGTTTCACCACAGTTACTTCAGATATTGACATTAGATCAGTAATTCTGAAAATAGATTTGTAACCATTTTCAATTTGTGAGCAAAAAACACTGTTTATGTATATTTAAGTACCGTAATGTTAACAGTTAAGTTTGCAGTCATCATGTCTGAATATTACCTAAATTCTTCATCATGAGACCAGACTCTTCTTCATGTCTATTGCAAATGTTCAAATGTGCAAGGGTAAGGGTTGGTGGGTGGGTTTTTTATTTTCTAAAACCATCCAGGCTGATCTGATAATCACAACATAGAAGCATCTGAGAGGCCATGTGTGGAAGTACTTTTCACCATAAATGGTGAACGACCCTGAGGCTGTTTACCAGTTATCTTACTCTGCATCAATAACAGATCGGATGTGTCTACTGCTCTCTGCAATTACATGAGACAGCAGAGGGACCACAAACAAGCATAGCAACATCTCATCTGATCGCTTGTGCCTCTGCCACACTGATTCTTGAAGGCTAGCAAGAGAGCAGGATTTACAAGGGTCAGCCACATTAAAACAGGTAACAGGTTTTAATGATGCGGTGTAGATCCATGGCCTGTTTCAGAATTAAGAAACTTAATTTGTAGTTTTAATTATTTTCACAGCTGTCCATGGATTACCTTTGAATTAGTTCAACCAAATCAGCTCCCAGGTCAATACAGTTTTCTGAAAAAAATCACCTGGCCAGCAACAGATGGATGGAGAGTGTTTGTGTGGACCGATATAAGCATGACATGTAAAAGCCATTACCTAAAAGTAAAAGAAAACTTTCATTCAGTTTCAGTGGAAGCAGTGTTGATGGTCACCCCTTTTTGTCAGTGCATCAAAGTCTGCAGTCTTGACGGCCAGATTAAAAAGCCCAATGGGCGGCCTTTGGCCTGCGGGCCATAGTTTGCCCATGCCTGGATTAGACCATGGACATGTTTAGAGATATGACCCTGGAGGTTGCTTTGATTATTATTATGGCTGTAACTCTTCTTGTGGCTGTTTTGATTAACAAGGTTGTGATGCAAATTTTGTGTAACAGTAATGTTTACAAGTAACAAGTTGTAACACTAGTTGTAACACTAAATGCATACAAGTGTGAATGTTGTGAGGCAAATCATTTCTGAACTCTAACAAATGCTGTCAGAATAGCCACTCAGGTACAATCATGGATAATGTTGTGGCTACAGTAACATAGCCACACTACAGAATTATCAATTTCCCACCTTAGCCAAAGACAGAGGCACAAGTACTGAGTGACTGGAACTATAACACTCACACTGTGTGTGTAGCTTCAGCTACAGGGAGAATTTAACCTTTATCAGCCATCAACATGTACTCATGTTCTATAACCAGTCCAAGTCATTACCTCTGCATAAACCTATGGATACATAAAATCTTCATCACCTTCTCATAGTGAGTCTCCATACACAGGAAGATGGTATATGCTGTGAGGCAGGCCAGACAACCTTCGATATACGACTGGCTTCCCAGCTTCTCAGCTTCAGCATACAGGTTGTTGAGAGTTCGGACCGTCTCCTCAAACTGCTGTTTATCGATCTGAAACACATCAAGGAAGAACAAAGGGTTAAAATCATGTAAGTGCTTTCTCCCCTGTTGGGATACTTACGGGAAACATCGTCTTCTTAGCACAAGATCATGTTCTCCCTCTACTTCCATCTCTAGATAAACGAGGGGATGAATTTTCTTCGACTGGTCATACATCAAGGGAACACCGGGCCCTCCTCCCCACACTGGAAACACCACCTGAAATTATTAGGATGCCTTGGCCATATGGTCTGAGAAAGTTTTCATTTAATAACTGACGCGACAAACGCACCGAGAACAGGACACCCAGAGTGAAAATCCAGGCAAGAATATCGATTGTTTCTCCTTCTCCAATGGCACCATCACACCTTAATGAAGATGAAGATGCATCTCAGCTGTGCTGCAGACTGCAGACAGCTTTTTGGGACACAAACTGGAACCGCAGCTGGCTGATAATCAAACCAGTATTTCTGAAGAATTCCTCACATCAAAGTTTGCTGCGTGGAAGACTGATGGAGGGTGGAGGACATTTGAACTCGGAGGCTGTTTTGACTGGGGTGTCGACACAAGTCCCACGCTGGCCCGGATCCGTCGATTTCTCTGCGAATCCCAGAGAAAACGAAGGAGCCTCCAGACCAGATGAGGAGCTAGCCAGGAGCCTCCTGAGCCTGTGAAAAGCCTCCAACGTTCTGCACCCTTGTGCCCAAGGAATGCAACAACAAGCTCCAACACATCACAGTCTTAGGCGTGTTTGGTACCCGCCATTGGGAGCCTTTGTTCTCCTCCTAATTTTCCAATTCAGCATCTCCAATTCAAACCACATTTTTCCATCTTTCCATTTTGTCTGATGCAGTCACATTAAGATTCCAAAAATGTTAGATGAGAGTCCAAAGCTGAAGAGGGTTTACAAATTGAAGTAAGGAAAGGGGGTGACTGTAGCAGTCACTGAACATAATGTGACCTTCAAATACAACATTAAACACAAGGCAGACAAAACTGCCAGTTCTCAATTAATGAAAACATTCTTGCGCGGTTTGGCAAGCTATAGCTGCAAAATGCATTTCACTTCTTTCCTGGTTCTTTGGTGCAGAAGTATTTAAGCAGGAAAGAGCTACCAAAAATAATAAATCCCACAGCTTGAGATAATTGTCTGCAAGAATGTGATGTTACAGCATGTAAGGTTTTGCTAAACAAGGCCAACTACATGGCAAAATCAGATATTGGGATTAAAAGAAAAAAATTAAAACACAGGTTCAAAACAAGGCTTTTCAGAACATTATGTTCTACAAACATCCTCACAAAGAGACATAAACAACTGGTCTAAAAATGGAAGCCACTAAACAGCTTGGCATCATACTGCATATTTCATAAACAGGGATAACAGCAAGCCATTAAAAACATATATGTGGGAAGAACATTTTATCATAGGGGACTCAAGCTTTTACTTCCCAGAGCAAAACCATTCCTCCTGCAGTAAACTGTTTGTGTGTGTGTGTGTGTGTGTGTGTGTCATAGGCTTCTTTTGGGGTTACTGGTTAAGATAAAGTAAGTAAGTAGTAGAAGCGACCTTTGACAACACATTTTAGTGTGTGTGTGTGTGTGTGTGTGTATGTGGATGTGCGTGTGTGTGTGTGTGTGTGTGAACTGGATCCTCCAGAAAAACACAAGACCACCCAATCAACAGGGAAGTGCCAATAAACCACTACTTTAAGTAGAGTTAGTGTTGTGAAGTTGCTCTTTTCATGTGGTTTGTGCATTTCAAAACTGCAGATCTCTGTCCTGCAAACCCTGCTTGGCTGCCACCATCTTTAATGTGGCATAGAGCATGTTCAGGCTCAGCAACCTGCTCTTCTTCACATCGTTACCCATTCCTTCTCTTAAGCCACTTCCTCCGTGGTTCACATAAGGACACAGTCCAGCAGGGTTCCTCGGGATTTTTCACTTTTGGCTCCATGTAGATTTCAGCTGTATTGTTTTTGTTGTTTGTTTCTGGGGCCAGGACAGTGACTGTTCATTCTGATATGGATAGTTTGCAGCATTAAACAAACCATTGAGCAGTCCTTTCCTGAACATTGAGCAACGTAAAAATAATTCATTACCCTTCTTTAGCAGCTCTGGTTATGGTTTTCTTCCAGACTGAAATGAAAAACAACTTCTGAGTAGCTACGTTCTGCAGCTAAAGTGCAATAAAATGATCAGACTGAGAGGCTCAGGGGTTTACACCGCAGCCTCAAAGCAAAACGCCCTGTGTCTGGATGATCTCCACATACATGTGTTTTAACATGCGTACACTGAAAATACTCTGCAGCTTTAAGTGACTCCGTGTGTAGATAACATATCAGCCCTGTGAGGGACTAGTGACTTGTTTCTCTGCCTTTCACTCTGAGCATGCTGGGAAGGCCTCCAGCTCTTACTGTGACTATGAATAGGAAGCAGATATGTAAAGGATAATATGGAGTCAGCCAAAAATAAAACCAGAACCTCTGGGTTCTGTTCCAAAAGTGAGGAAACCTCATTCAAACTTCATTTGTCAGTATGTAATATATCTAGTAGTCTATGAGTAATCAGTGTTGAGCCGACTGATTACATCTTGTGATTGGCCAGTGAGCCCAGTCCTGGCATGCAACACACTCTCATGTGCACCCTGAATAACAGACCCTCAGAGGGAGACAGGAACAAGACAGACAGTATGATCTCTAGGCATTTTTTCATCATCCACCCGCCGTGGGATTTCTCCCTGTGCTTCTGATGGACAGTCCAACTATGACACACAGACTCACTGTCCATTTGTGTGTTTGTGAGAGAGAGCAGGTGGTGTCCGCCCAACCATCTTTTATGTGTTCATGTGACTGAAACAGTCTGAATGATAAAGTGAAGAGGTGTATCCTACCCTGGTCTCCAGCTCAGAGGGGAACTTGGTTTGGAACTGGCACACAGTGCCATTGGTGTAATCTCTCTGAATGAAGACTTTGGCAGCGATGGCTGCCTGTTGCCTCATGTCCTGCAAGCTGTGAGTCTGTGGAAACAAGACGTGACAATTTTAGAAATCACTGCACTTTCTTGGTACATCAAGAAAAGAAAACAATCTATTCCAAGGTGCACATATGTTTGTCATATGTTGTAGGAATTACACTGAACCCTGGTGTTATGTGTATCATCCCAGACAAGCTACTTTTATTTAGCCTAGAAAAAATACAATACAGACAATACATTTTACATGTCACAGTACAGACACTCATCTTTTCATTTACTGGTCTTATCAGATTTCATCAGTTAATTGCTCAGTGATTCCATTTATATATAATCAACAGTAGTCTTAAACCTGTGATTAAATTCTTCATGTGTTACTTGAGCAAGGTCCAAAATCAAAAAGTATTCAACTTGCATTGCATTTATGTTTTAAACATAATTTAAATGATCAATTATGATATCAATTTAATTTTACTTGACAGATTATTTAACTGATTTAAAGAATATGTGCCAAACATAGGGCCCATGGGCCAAAAGCGGTCCGACAAAGGGTCCAATCCGGCCCGTGGGATGAATTAGCAAAGTGTGAAAATTACACAGAGGAGAGAAGAGATGTAATATTGCTGAAATTGCATATAATTTCTGAAGAAATTTCAAGTTGTTCATAACATGTGTTGCAAAAAGACAGTTCATTAACTGTAAACATCTGAATAATGCACTTCTAGTTCTTTTCAGTAAAACAAAAAAAAATATACAGTTTTCATTATTTATAGGTTATACTGCTGTTATTTTCCTGCTCCGGCCCACATGAGATCACATTGTGCTGTATGTGGTCCCTGAACTGAAAAGAGTTTGACTCCCCTGATTTAAATAACTCTGCAGCTCTACAGAGGTGTACACGTGAGAATGGCTTCAGCTGCTTCAGGTCCAGGGTCCTGGTGGTGTGCGTTATCACTGCCACAGCTCAGTGGCACAGTTGCAGGGGGCTCTCATCAATGTAATTTGTAACACCTGTGTTTTAACGGCTCTGACAACTCGAAATGTCAGTTGTATCAAGATCTGGAAACAATGCAGTGATCCACGTTTATGTGAATGTTAATTCGTTTGTCATCACTCATTGACTCTAGCCCACCAACTAATAAACTTGTCTGGCAGAATTATCCACAGAGCTGAAGGCTGGTTGTGTTTGTCCTTTGCCAGCGGTTCAGACCGTGTGTTTACTGTTAGAGGACCACAGCAGCATACGGTTCCTCTGAACAGCTGTCCTACCTAACGCTGCCATCTTTGAGCTGGGGACAAACTTTCCAGGACGTATCCGCAGCCACATCCCTGCCCTGGAGCCTCACCGTTGCTCTGAGGTGCCATACGCTACTAACACCCTGCCAAGTTTTCCACCAACCAGCTACTATCTAGCTATACGCAGCACGGCTCCTCGTTGAGACACAACGTGTTTTTTTTTCTCCGCCACTGCCGCATATGAGTCATTTTATAAATACCCCAGCGTGTTGCCACAGATGTAGTAAACGTTACCAGGCAAGTTGCTGTTCGACCGGTGAGCTACCAGGCTAACGGTGGTCAACTTCACCGCTGCTTTCTCTCTGACATACTCGAAGAAAACGTAAAAACCCGCGGCATTATGAATATATCGTTCACAAAATATTGACGTATGAAAAATACGGTAAAAATGCATCGTTAGCCTACCTCTGCCATGTTGAACAACGTTTCTGTTTATCTTCTGCTAGCAGCGTTTACTTTGTACTTTGAAATATCCGTTCCGTGTGTGAACTTTTGTCTACTAACAATGGTTCCGCGTGGAAGAAGGTTTGCGGATTATAAAGCGAGAGAGATAGATAAAAGCACCGCAAAACAAAGATATACTCAAAAGTATAAAACTGACATACGCATATCTGTTACAGTCAGCTACAACCTAAAACACTGCCTGCATACATTAGCAATGATTACCTAAGAGCATGATTAAAACCATACTGAACTGAACTGATAATAAACTTACTGAAAATAAACTTACTCTGAGAGTATTTTCCATATATAGTCATATCACTCGTTTTACTTAAGACATGAAATTTGTATACATTAATGTGTGACATACTGTTGGGTTAGGGAAGGCTATAGATTACTCTGTAGCCTACTTGCAGATAAATGTTACAATATGACAAAGGGACATTTTAAATCAGACCTGATCCTTCTGATGGAATACTTTTCCAGGAACAGCTGCAGCAAGTTTGATATTTTGCAAGTTGAGGCAAGTTGTAGACACTGAAATGAATAAACATCAGTGTAGCCAGGAGGATAAGAAGGAAACAATTACACAATTAAGATGAACATGTGATATTGGGGCAGAAATTTCATTGATGGTGCTAGTATTTTTTTAATAATAGATGACCTTTGGATGTAACTCAGAGTTTTCTGTTTCAAAATAAAGTCAGTGGACAACAAAGAGCTCAGTTTGGCTTTCTGTTTCCACAACAGCATCACGTAGCCTATTAATACCCAAAAGAGGCAGATGCTTGTTGTCTTGGACCGTCACAGATCCCACAAGCCACAGATGTGCAAGATACATTTGAAAATTTGAGTAAAAAATCCAACTCTAAAATGGGCTCTGGGCCTAGAAACAACTTTGAGAAAATACAGAGCACACAGCACAATATTATATTACTTCAACATTTGGAAAATATATAGTTGGAAAACGTAAGTGAACCCTTTGGACTTAAATTTGATCACTTCTTAGTCTGGGTTACAGTGATAAACACAATCTAAGCTCTTAAACTAGTGACATTGTGTCGCTACAGTCCACATTAGAAACATTGTCCAGACATTCACAGTGTAGGTTCAAAAAGTATGTGAATCCCTGTGCTACTGATTTCAACAAAGCACAGCTGCACTCAGGATTTATCAGACCTGGAGAGAATCAGTGAAAACAAATTAGAGGTGAGGATAAGAGTTTGATATTCACAAATATGTATCTGTTGATATTAACCATCCCTTGCAAAGAAAAACACACAAACACACATATACATACAGATCCCAGAGGACACGGGGTCAAGAGTTCAATTAGCATTGGGTTGTAAAGTTGTCATTAAATATCATTAAAATATTCATTAGGTTCATTCAGACACAGTCTGACAATCGTTTTTATACATGGAGATGAGTCAGTTTCTGCTCTTTATCCAGAGGTTCAATGGAAAATGGTCTTTAGCATTGCAAAGTTGTATTTTTTTTTTCTTTTGTGGAGTAGCGAAGTTGTTTAATACTTAAATCCTGCACTGATTGGGTTGTTTCAGGCCTGGAGCCTCCAGAGTGTCTACAAACTACTCTCGTTTAACTGAATCAGTGCCATTTGAGTCATTTAGGTCTGTGCATGAAGTATAATCCGTGTTGTATGTTATAAATTGTATTAATTATTTAGGCTATTTCCCTTTTCAGGTTTCATTGCACAAGCTGGATAAAGCAACAAGTGGACACTTGTCAATGAAAAAAAAGCTCTTACAATGGGATTTTTCATGATACAACTTGAACAACACAGATGAATTACACTTCATGCACAGACCAATTTAGTATCATGTACCATCTAATGTTTCCAAAACACTACAATGTGCAATAACTTCTCCCAGACTCAGGTACTACTTTTAGTGCTGAGTGGCTTTGTGAATCACCCTTAGACTGAAAAATTAGTTTCTCTTGAATTGGCAAGTTAAAAGCTACAATTGGCCTTAAGAGCCTCTGGAGCCAGATCACAATCTTTATTAACAGTTAACAGAAGATAAGGACAGAGGTGGCCTAATCCCATGTGCTTTTTCTTGCCTTGTTGTTTGAGAGTCAACCAGCTACTTATCCCCTCTAACAACATGACATGTTGTAATAGGTTCAACTCTATAGTGAGAAGCAGAATAAGAACAGTCACTTCAGGCCTCTAAGGGTATTAGAGCAACAGTATAACAACTCTGGCAATGTCAGGACAGATTTTCACAGCCTGTCAGGAGCTGGTGTTCAATTTGGAGATCTGAGTGAGTTGCCCATGAGGAATGCATTTTTCACAGCCATCCCATGCATCACGAGGCCTGGACCTGGCTTTCAGTGAGTAATTAGTGGACCTGTATAAATGTAAAAATCCAGCTACTGCTCCTGTACTGGGTTTGTTTTTCTCCTGGCAAAGGGGGGTGGGCCTTTAAAGCCCCTGTCCTCTGCAATGGCCGGCGTGGGAGAGACTGCTAATGAGCACCATTTGGACCCTTCATTTACAACGCATGCTGGTTAATAGCCCACGACAATAGTTTTAGTGCTGCTCAGGCCACTCTTGCAGAAGAGTCTCTCTAATGAAAATGCTACACAGCCTTTTTCTAGATGACCATTTCTACCACAGCCTGCTATTTATAGAGAAACAGCAGCTGGATCATTCAGCTTTCAAATGTCAGCAGGAATATATAGGTCATGTGGCAGTGCCCTTCACTGAGAACCCTGTCAGTTAATGAGAACAGGTAAACCATGCTACAATGGACACTGCTGCAGCAGGCAAGAGGAGGGATATTGCAGTCAGTGGGGCAAGTAAAAAATGTGTGTATGTGATTTCAGATGCTCTCTCTCTCATGAAGTACAGAAGACATTGAGACAGCCCACACAAGAACTATGGTTTCTCTGACTTCTCCAAGATGCTTCAACAACCTGCCAAGAACCTGGAAGAACTGTGTGCAAGAGTCTGGAGGAGAACTGGTGCTGTTTTAAAGACAAAGCGTGGTCACCAAATGATGATCTGATTCAGGTTTCTTCTGTTGACTGGACTTTGGATGAAGTTAATCCATAAATAAAGACTCTTCATGGAATTATTTTTGAAATCATCTTCACTTTACTTACAGAGCCTAAAGCCTCTGCACAGTTCTGTATGTGTGTGTGTGTGTGTGTGTGTGAGAGAGAGTGTAAAATGTGAACAAAAAAAGTTTAAAAATATATTACATATATAAGTATGTGGAGCAGATTTAGCCTCCAAACTGAAGTGTGCTACGCAGGGACAGAGGCTAACCTCAGTCTGTGAGGGAAAATCTGCTCAATTAAGTTTTTATGTTTTTCTGGTAATCTTTAGTTTTCATGACTTTGCCCACAGCGTGTAGCTAACTAAACCATAATTACTCACATCGGGACTCTTGCCTGAGCGTTTATTGTCAGAGATAGAGAAATTAAATTTATTGCCAATGATTATACAAATTAAAAGGAACATCTCACACCAAAGAGTAGACAAGGCACTGAAGATGTAAAAGAAAAAGAAACAAGGGGACTTTCTCATCACCACTTCAAACAAAGCATCTTATGCCCAGATCCTGGACAGTATCCAGAGATCAGTGGGGAAATGGAACACTTCTGAAGGACTTGGTGTTTCTGTTTCAGATGCTTTTCTTCTATTCCTCTAAATCTAACAGTCCTATTTATTTTCAGATTAAAGTTAAAATATACGACCAGTTATTAATCACTTGTTAAAATGACACTCTCCTTCTCCCCAGAAGTTACAGATATGTACTCTTGGTGTTTGAGCCAAGCATCACAGCTTGTTGTCAAACTTGTCATACACCCAAATATGCCCAAATCCTCATCCATCTGTGGATGAACGAGGAAGTCATCTGGTGGCAAACTTAATACAGTCATCATTCGAGTTCAGACATCTAATTGAAGTAACAACAAGCCAAACTATCAAAATCAGGACTTTTGCTTGTAGTGAGCTACATTTACTTGCTGGTATTGGAACCGTTGCTTGTGCAAATGATCTCAGCACCTCCTCTAACACTAGCATCCCTCGCAATTTTCCAGGGGATAAGTACCACTGACCTCTCTATTCCCACTTGGACCTCCATTAGCCAATCCAGATCACAGTTCATGCCTTGGCCCACAGTCCACACATAGAGGGTCCATCCAGACATAAGGTGGTTCCTTTCAAACTAAAATTTATGGTCATTTTACTAACAACTAAGCAGTTACAAATGGAACGTATTACCAAATTCACATCTTGACTACAAGGAAACTTAAAGCCATTTTTTGTGTGTTGCTGTGTTGAAATCAATCAATCTCTTCATGTTCTGTCTGGCTGCAAAGCTGCAGATTTCTTTCCTGTGAACACCCACGGAAAGCCAAGAAGAAAGTGTTTCTGACTGTTGTGCTCTTTCTGTAAAAGGCCAACACATTTGTTCTAGGTGTTTTATTCATTAACATATAAAGAGGTATTAAGAAACCTGTGACTTTTATTGACCTCTGTTGGCAGCCTGTAGAAACTGCAGCAATCCGATCTGGTCTTTGCACATGATGGCATGTAAGTGAAAAATAAAGCCAGGAATCAAAACAGAAATGATTATTGTTATGTCTGGAGAATAAAAGGCTGTTTAGCTGTGAACCAGGGTCAAAAAAAAAAAAAAAAAAAAAAAAAAGAACAGAAAAAAATGATAAAAATGGAAACGCAGAATAGAGAAACACATAATTAAAATGGAATTTAAATACATGAACACATTTTTTTATTAAATGATCAGGACACAAATATAAAATCATTTATTCCAATTTTGTTTTGATATATTTACATTATTGTTTCCTCTGTATTTTATTTTATTTATTTCAGTCTTTTAAATTATTAATTTGCATATAGCTAGAAATAAGAGATAAACAAAGACATGTAAATCAGACATTTCCAAACTGTTCCAGAAAGGACAGGTGTGGCTGCAGGTTTTCTTTCCTACCAAGCAGCAGCACATCAAACCTGACTCATTCAATCAACTGATCTCAGTCTTCAGACAGTTGATTGGTCAAACTGTGTGCTCTTGGTGAGTTGGAACAAAAACCTGCAGCCACACCGGCCTTTGTGGAATGAGTTTGACATGCCTGATGTAAAATAAAGGAATACACACATGGATGAAGAAAAAAAATGAAGAAATGTAGTAGTAGGAAAGCAAGTTAAAAAAAAAAAGTAACAATACAAAAACATAAATCAAAAGACTCTTTTCACATGTCAAATCAAATAAACTTTATTGTCCCAAATTGTGTCTCAGGCACATAGTGTGTCGAGGCTGCAAGTATAAGATAAATTATGAAAGGACAGAAACATTGACATCAGTGATGTGATAATCATTCAACTGGTACAAGTTGCTTCACTGTTAAGTCATAGAAAATAAAATAAAGGTTACATAAAATTCCACTGACCCACGAGGAATAATTAAGGTCCAATTAAAAAACTGACATAGGTAAAATGCATAAAGGAAACTGCAGCAGTTGCATTAACTTAACTGGTTCTGCTGGGGAGATACCACAGAGCCAGCAGACAGAGCATGCACCAATGAAAATGACTGGACATGGAGGTAAGGCACAGTGTCAGGGTGTCAGGCACTCAGTGGGCCTCCCCATTGTTTGGCAAAGACATTTATTTATGTGCCAATTAACTTTGAACATTGATTGATTTATGTATACATTGGTTTATTTGAATGAATGAACAAATTTTACTTCAGATGTGTGAAAACAAAAAAAAGTGAAATCATCTCAACAAATTAGCCAAACAAATAGATATATTCCATAAAGAAACACTGCCATGCCCAAAATGGAATAGGCAGGTTAAAGAAGTATTCACTTCTTATTCTTCTTATATTTCTGTATTGATTTCTATCAGTTTATCAGCAGTGCAGTCTTCACTGGTCCTTGGTGCTGCTGAGCAGTTAAAACCATCAGTAGGTGGAGGAGCATGCTGAAATTTTCTTGAAGTGTGAATATTTTTGTTCCAAATCAGGCTGGCAAATGAAAGCCAGGAATCTCTGCCCACACAATCATTCAGCCATTGGCGTTTATCACCAACCACAGTGACCACATAGGTAACGGGCAAAATTAACTTGGGGATTAATCATTTAATCAAAATCATGTTGGGTTGTCACACAAGTATGTTTTTTTTTTTTTTTTTTTTTTTTAAAGCTGAGTATAAATTACAGAACTGAGAAATTTGCTATATTTCATGCATGAATGCTTCAGTCACACACGGTTTATGTGGACCACTCAGGGGTCCCTCATGCCACCCCAAATTACCAGTGTAATGACATGATGTTATTACCTCACCTCCATATGAGTCACTTTACATCAGATGTGGTCGACAGCAGGCATTCAACAGCCTGTGGAAATTCAAACAATCACTTTCCTCAAGATGCCTGGAAGGGATTTAAAGGGAAACATACATGCCTCTAAATGTTTATTAGCTGTTTAATATCCTGTTTAGGGTGTCTTTATCAGTTTGGTGCTGTTAAGTCCCCACTGTTAAGTCACCATTTCCTGTAGGTTGCAGAGTTCCCCTCCTGCTTATAGCCGTCATGTTCCACAAAATGATCCGAGATGAATCCGCACATTCACGCGACACGCTGTGTGCTGACACACACAACCTCTCAGGCTCAAATCAATATTAGGTATACACCTTGTTTCTGGTGTCAAAAAATCAGTTTTGTGGAGCAAAATACAACTCGGGGAGGCAAAAGGTCCCTATTCATCACGGCAGGATGTGGGCTGCCCTCATGTTGGGCATGTTTTGACTGGGACAGGGGAGTCAGATTACCTCATATTTCATTCAGCAGTTCGAGAGGCATTAATCATCCCGTTAAATCGAGACAGTTTTATTACGTTGTGTGTGAGAGTGCTTATAACCCACATAACTCTACTGCTCACTTAAGACCTATGTACCCATATGTCCAACTTAACAAGCAGAAGTCTTTACAGCTGGGCATTCCTTCACAGTACCAATGACCAAAACCTTCCTTCACAAAAGCACCGGCCAAAACCCTCTCCCTAATAAAGTCATTTCACTTTACTTCAGCTTTTTTCCCCCTGACTACTTAGTTTCCTGGTGCACAAATGTAAAGACATGAGTGACGTGGATCTGACTGCAGCCGCTGATTCAGGCAACTTCTTGACTGGAGAGTATAAAACCTGTGTGATGCCTACTGGCGGATTCCTTTCAACATGATAAATACTGATACAGTTCAAGTCAGGACTGTGATAATATAGCCAACAGGAAATGTATGATTATACTTCAGAATCTGAAACTCATATAAACTCGTCTTCTTAATGGTTTTCTGCAGGGCTTAAATTTAAGCTTCTTGAAATGAGATAAAATTATCCCTGTCTGAGGACTAAATTTGATTTTTTTTTTTTTTTTTTTTTTTGTCTTGCTCAGATGACCTGCTGTGCACTGACTAAAGCACTTTGGGTTACATTGGCAACTAATTGGGATTAATTGCCTGGAAATGCACAGATTAAACAGTGTCTCCAGTGTGCTTCTAATCGGCACAGCATATTTCATGTAATTTGTGCTGTTTGTGAAATTAGCTGAACAACTTCTTCATTGTTGAAAAAGTAGTTTTGCCAAAAAGAAAAAAAAGGGTGCACTTTATGTCTTCTCTTGGAGCCTCCTGTGTCCCGTGGTCTCCGTCTTTCAGATGGAGTTTACTCAGTTGCAGTAGATGGAGATTTACTTATTAAAAATGAAGACCGCCTGCTGAAAAAGCCCAAGCTAGTAAGTTGCTCTGTCTGTAGGTTTGTTCGTTGTGGTTTGTAAAAACAACTGCCACGCCCCCTGCCCCTGACAGCAGTTGTCAGGACATGAAGCCTTCTCCACTTCAGCCTTCATAGTTCTTGTTTGCTTATTTGCTACTACCACCAAGATATGCACCTGTGGTGGCTCTACCTGGCGCTCACCGCAGCTCCTGCTGCAGGCAACGGCCATGTATGGTCCCAACGCTCCAGTCCCTCACTCTGACTGTGTTTTCTTTTAGCTTCAGCTGTGCTCTGTCACTGGCTGGGGAAAACACACTGACTCCCCATCCCGTTCACACCAAAACATCAAAATACAGGGCAGGGGGCTCCGCAGACACAGTCACCACCGCACATGAGTAGAAGCCCACGGGTGATGATTAAGCAGGATTTGTTTTGTAGAAGTCCATATATTGTTTTTCAGGAAAATCTTACAGACACCTACCTTTAAGAAGATTTCATTTCGATTTGCTCATGGTGGAAACTCTTGGGTTTGTCTCTATGATACTATAAGATCTTTACCTTTTACTGTAAACCTCCTCCAGACAGGAATTGTTGTTTTTCTTCATTCATTTGTCAGACAATGTGCTTTGTGTTATGTGTCTTAGTGATGTAAAACGCTCATACTTCACCACCTGCAGGCTTCAAGCTGTGGAGGTTTTGCTTAGTGGAGAATTTTCCACTGCATCAGAAATAAAGAGCTTTATTGTTTAACTGACTTTATGATAATTTAAATCCATTTGGAAAGGGAGCTCTGCTCTGATCACATGCTCACAGTGTACACAGATGTGCCGCGGGACACAGCTCATCTTACAGCCAAAATACTATTGCAATTAATTCAAACAGGAGAACGCAGGAATGAAAAGCTTGGTGGTGTCTCAAGAAAGAGACCAAACAATCATGTGGTGCTGATTGGCTGGATACACACAGATGTAGTAGATGAGTGTTGAAGCCGATGGCGACATGCTTACCCGCCCGTTAAACAAAGCCCACTTTGTACTAAAACTGATTCTGCTATGAAAAACGTATCCTTAATCAGAGGTCGTATTTTCTCATTAAATGTTTGATCAGAAACTTAAAGACCTCACTCTTCTTTGAAATGATCTGCCGTTCCCTGAATAATAGAAGTGTGGGAGTTTGTCTGCATGTTTTATAAATGGCACAGAGACTCAGCCTTCATTTGGAAGTCGATGTACATTTGTTTTGCCGATGCAACCTCCCGCATCAGCAGGTCACCATCACTCTCACCTGCCACCAGTGTACGAGGAGATGCACACCCACTACAGCAAAGACACACTACTACTACAAGATGGCCCATTACAAGCGGCACCGATGATATGAAATGGTATACACTTCCTGCCTCCTAAGTGGGCGTGGTCACCTGTAGCCTTACCTCGTTTGTAAGTGTTTCTAAGTGAACATGTGTGTGGATGAATGAAAATTATTCAGCACAGGGGTTCACGAACGTTAGTTGAGGTTACATAGGAGATCTGTGCCAGATCTTACGAGAGTTTGTTGTGGAGACAGAGACAGGTCTTGAACAAAGTTCATTTTCTCCTGATTTGTCCATCTGAAATTTGACAGCGCTCGTCAACATGCCTGCAACGTATGTCTGTATCTGTAGAATATGTCACACACATCGATATCCTGTTGTTTGTCTTCCAGCAGAGACTGAACTCAGAACATATGTAACCCCACATGGAAATTATAGATCAAGTCCAAGATGGATTGTTGTGGGTTTTTCACATATTTTTAATTTTTTATCTAATTACTCATTCAACTTCAGCATATGCTTCTCTATGTAAACAGGTTACAATTGTAATGAAAGCAAATGAAACATTGTATTGTTGATGGGCATTATCAAAGGCAAACTCTATGTAGCAGCAACGCAGCAGAAACGCTGCCTGTATGGACGACACACACTTGTGAGCCGCAGCAGTTCAAGCAACACACACGTGCTGCTCACGCCATGCTCGCGGTCTGTCCGTAATGTAAAGGGGCGGGGTAGTGGCGAAACCCATGTGACACAGGAAACTGACTCCTCATGGGGCGTCTTGTTTCAAAACCATCTTTGACTGAAGGTCTTTGTGCACAGTGGAATTGTGGGTATTATACACTTTCT
Organism: Caranx ignobilis; assembly: GCA_021432705.1. Classification (NCBI taxonomy): domain Eukaryota; kingdom Metazoa; phylum Chordata; class Actinopteri; order Carangiformes; family Carangidae; genus Caranx; species Caranx ignobilis. The sequence continues at coordinate 31,410,913 of MU270014.1, forward strand.
CACAGAAGCAGGTCCCTGCATTTTGTAGACCATGAAGAAACATGGACCCAGCAGCTCAGACGTCACCTCTCACACACTGGGTTTGGGTTTATTTCTTGCTGCAAACCTGGCATCAGCAGGACCTTCAAACCCGAGCTCCACCCAAAAGAGAAATTATATGATGGTGAGAGACGAATCACATTCTTGCTTGAAGAAAAAGTGAGCTTACAAAAACAACATTTATAAATGCATCATTATTCATGTTTAATACCTGTAACAGGCTAATGCAGAGATTTTAGTTTCTTTAGTGTAGTTGACTTCATAAGCTTCCTCCACACTCCTCTGCTCTATTTTCACTTGGCTCAGTGTCATGTTACTTAGGCAGAGAAACAGGAGTCTGGTAAGAATAACAAGGCTTTGTCTGTAGAAAAAATAAATAAAGCTTGTTCACTTTATTATCAAACAGAAGATCAGCTTTTCTATCAGCACTCTAATAATGAACATATCCATACAGACTGATATCTGCCCACAGGCCCCACATGTTTTTCATGTCTGAGAAAAATCAACTATTTTGTAGTTTGTATTCTGTAGTTGATCAAGTTTCTGTGTCCTGACACAGCAACTAGACTGTTGGCTCTTTAACACAGTGGGACTGTTGTTGAGTGTGGTGCAGTGTGCGAAGCATGAACGCCGCCGTCGTCTGCGATCAGCCTTTATCAGCCTTTATCAGCCAACATTTAACACTGCATTGGAAGCAGGTGGAGCGTGAGACCTGTCTGATTCCTCAGTCAAGCAATTCTCTGATTTCTGACTCCTCATTTTGCCTCAACATTTTCTATTGTTTTCTACATAAGTTTGGATTGTGAGCTTGTTTAATCAGATTCACTGTGGCATGAAAATAGTTTGTTTTTTGGTTCATGAATGACTGGCACAGAACGTGTGACCACTTCATCTTTGTCTGTGCCAGCTCTTTGTGGTCAGTTTGCTGTAACAGTGCCTTTATTGATCCTGGGATTGTTTGACAATGATGAAGGAGGCAAACATACACACACAGTCTTCTAAAAGCAATATAGGAAAAGTTGAACTACTCTGTTGGGTATAAAACACTTTGACCTTCTGCGGACGCAGGCAGAAAGTCAATCTTCATCCTCTGGGAGAAGAAATGGCTCAATTTCATGGTAATCTATCCATCGGGTTCTGTATAGTGGAGGACCTACTGACCATGCAGCTAGTTACCAAAGCACTTAACAGCTTTTACAGAAAGTCAAGTTTTTGGCTTTTCTGTCAACAACCTTCTGGAAGCCTGTCACATCATTTTTATTTGCAGTTGTCTTGGTGTGTTTAAACCAACTAATGGGATTATCTGAGCCAGAGGAGCAGCTCTGTTTATAGATGCACAGCTTCAATCTGCACTGTCTTACCCTCAACACCCAAATTCTTCGACCACACATACTTCACCTCTGCCTCTCATCATATGTGAGAGGCTGGAGACAAGTCAGACAGCACAGTAAATGTTTATCTGTTGGACAATTTGAAGCACCACTAAAGGATTAATGGCATTTTGTTGTCAGGACTGCTTTTATTCCGGCTCATACCAACTGCAACCACTCACACAAATTCTCACCCTCTCAGAGAGAGAGAGAGAAAGAGCGCAAATTAAACTGATCAAAGCAAACCGCAGTCTTTGTACACATCTCCCTCCTGACACTGTTGTAATTATGAGCTTCATAAGAAACTTGATAGACAATCAGAATGAGTGACTCGCGCAAACCGAGCTGTCTGAAAGACCGATCATGTTTATCCCCCCAAAACCGCGTGACATCACACAGTCCAAGATTGAATTGTCTCCTCTGTCCTCTGGCTTTCATTACCTCGCCCTGGAACACTGAGTCTTCTGTGGGGAAATGCTACGTTCCATGTAATTTCATGCAGCGTCTGCCAAACAATAAGGTGCTGGTCAGAGCAGGCTCACACAGGAACTTTGTTATAAATGACAAGGCCGCTCCGTATCTTGTGATAAACTGTCTTATTTTTATTCCTATTCATCAGAAATGTTCAGTTAACTTTGAGAGCGCCTGTCCTCTATTGGATCTAATAAACTCTAACTGGTAATTCTGAGGAACAGCCATGTTTCCAATATATTTACAGCTCCAACATGAAACCAAAAGTCATCAAAATTTATGACGAGTGTTTCAATAAAAACCAATGGTGCAGTACTAATGTAACCATGAGAAACTGTAGAAAACACAGAGAAAGACATGAATACATCCAGTTTTATTAAAAAGGATTATTCCTGATTTCTGCTTACCTGCTATGTGTTTGTGGGTCAAGAGAGTTTGTGGTTACAGTGAAAGTACAATTAGTCTCTTTAAGGAAGGAAAAACATTTAAAATAAATAAATAAATAAATAAAAACATGACAAGGATGATGAACAAGCAACTCCATTAAATTTAGAGTAAAAAGTAAAGAGTAAAGCCACAAAGAAGAATGAATTCTTATATTTTCAAAAATGCGATTATAATATTTAATAGTGCTCTTAATCATTATGTTTTTTATAAAAGATGAAGGAGTGATTCAATTTCTCCACAGAAAAGTGTCAAAAACACTAGTTGTGTGTGTAGTAGATAGGAAATCTGAACGTGTTTGAACTTATGGTGATGGTTTAGTTTAGTTTAGATATGAAAACTGAAATCTGGAAGTGACAATCTGGGCGTGCTTGATTATGGAATACTACTTTCAGCAGGGTTTGGTTTAACAACAAAATTCTCCAGAATGTATAGAACCTTTAATGAGCTTTAAAGAGCTGAATAAGACAAAGAACCACACGAATCACATGTAGAGCTCAAATGCACCAAATCATTGTGCACTAATGTGATGGTTGGTCAATCAAAAAACCTTCTTTGATGCAAACATGGCCACAAGCTTCATTCTTGTAATGTTGCATTCGTTTAGGACAAACAGTTCCCATCATTCAACTTAAATCTCTGACAGCTGTGATGTGGCCTGGTTGGTCAAAACAACCAGAGTCATCAGACGGCTGGTGACATTCAGTAGCTGTAAAGCTTTGTCACTAATGGTTATATCCAAACAAAATTCTTAATGCTATAAAAACATCTAATTAAAGTTTCACTGTGTCTACCTGTTAACAAATCTTTAATGTGCTGCTCTGTGATGATGGAGTGTCAACACTGATGTTACCCCCACATCTACAGCACCTGCACTCACATCAGCTCACCCTCTGTTCCATTTGTTTGTATGTGCAGCTCATTGTCTAGTTCTCTGCAGAATGTGGGTGAGATCAGACCATAAATCTCTTCCTTCCAGGAAATGCAAGGTCACATTACACACACACTGACACACCGGCACATAGTTTTGCAACTAAATCACCTGGTGTCCAGCGGAGGAAGCTGCAGTGTGTGTTCTCCTGCAGAGGAGGAAGATTTTATATTAAAACATGTTCACAGAAATGTAATACATTTCATTTTGTCTCATTTTCTGAGGTTACATTTTTCAAAAATTAGACATAGTCTTGTTTTATTTATGTGTTTATGTCTTAACAGGGCACAGAGCACATTAATCAACATATCAGTTCCACTGCAATGTAAATGTACCAGAGTTCATTTCCAACCATATTACCTGGGCAGGTTGTTAAAAATGAATGATTTAATGTTATAACTACACTGCACTGCATACAATTCAACAAAGTACATACATACATCACAGAGATAACAGATAGATAAAAACAATAAGTGTGTGCCAGGGATGAGGTAGTATGATTACTCATGGTTCCAAGTCTGGTTTGCTTTAAGCCATATTTTAAGTTTATGTTTAAAAGTTAAAAGTAATTAGTGTGGGTGAACTATTCCAGTGGTGGGTGGCTCTGATTAAGAAAACTATCTGTCCAAACTTGCTACATCTATCATGAAGTAAAGGTTGTCAACAAATATTTGTTGTTCCTAGTTTTCATAGATGAAATGAGATGAGGTGCGTCGCTGTAGGTGTAATATGATCCAGGATGTTATTTTTGAGTAAGAGTTGACATTAATTCGAATCTGTATGTGTGAGTGCAGCATGTAAACTTTGTGCAGACACGCATCGTTCGTTTCAGACAAAGCTTACATGATGGTTCAGCAGAGTTTGATCAAGTAGGTTTTTTTCCCTCTTTGTGTTGCCATCAGCACAACGAGGAGACTGCAAGTTGAAGGAAATACAGAGAAGGAATTTCATACATGAAAGACTGTAACTCTGGCAATGATCCACATGATTAACCTAATTCAGACTCACAGGTCTGCATGTAATGAGGAGTGTGGATTTTTGCCCCTCTTTCTTGGTATAGATGCACAAGGACAGAAACACTGCAGGCCAGTATGGGCAGGAGGTGTAATTACAGCAACCAGTAAGTCTTAAAGTGATAGTGCGGTTCATTTGATGTGGGGCTTGTATTATGCATAGTCAGTGTAGGCCTATTACCTGCACTGGATTCAGCTCAGCATGCTGCCAATTTGGAAAAGTAGGAGACTTTTCAGTTTAACTGTAGTTCCACAGGAAAATGCTCTTTGCCTTCAGAGTAAATACCTAAACAATAACATATATGCTTCAACTGATATTGCTCTGTTTTTTCAGAGGGCTTTTGATTTCATTTTTTGAGTGGCTGCAGCACATTTTTGAGGATAGCCCTGTCTGTCAACAGCAATACATCACTCATACGATCAGTCATCACATCACAGGTTCTGGACTGGCGCCCCTGCTGCCTTTCTAAACTGACACAATTTACATTAAAACCTGTAGCAAGGGAAATGTGAAAGGTCTCGAGTGCTCAGAATAAGTTGAAGTCAAAGGTCAAGGTCTGATTGCAGTGTGGACCTGTACACCTGCTCTACCCTGAATCTATCATGATTGATTTTTGTTGATAACTCCAAGCTTTGTTGTGTGAGGAGTGATGGTTCATTTCTGACGTTGGAAACAGTCATGTCCTAAAACACTTCCAGCTCGAGGTCCACTCAGTTACATCTGCAGATGCTTCTTATGGTTGACTCAGTTGTCATCACCTGATGTACTTCTGTACATTATTCATGTGATGACAACTGAACCACCTCATCTCCCGCCATGATAAATAGCAAAACTAGCCAAAAGCTAGTAAGTGTGCCTTGAGTCTTCTGATGATTGTGGTGAATTGTATACAAGGCACTTGTGATCAGAGCTTCTCTCCAGCTGATCAGAGCCAGAGCACAAAAAAGTAGGTCATGGGTCCAAGCCTCACCACCACACTGTGACCATGAGCCAAACATTAAGCTATGCATCCTGTTGTTTGAGGTTTTCTGCAAAGGAGGCACTTTGCATTAATCTGTCAATTTATCATGCATTATCTAAGAAAACTGTTGTAAACTGACACATTTGAGAATCTGAGCAGATACCTCAGGTAAAGCTGGAGAAAGTTGAGCATGGCTGGGAGCAGATAAAAAGCACCTCAGTGATCCACAAGCAGGAGAAAAGTCTCATTGATTAGTCAATGGTTATGGAAATGCCATGTACAATGACCCTGAGATCAGCCACCCTCAAGCCCCCCAAACAAATCCATGGGTCTGACTGTGGGGAGCTAGATAGAAGGCAGGGTGCGCAGAGGAGGAGGAAAAGGGGTGAAGGGGGGTGGGGGGGGCTATATCCATGTGAAACCAGCCCAAACAAAGACTCCCTGTTTCTGGGGCCAGACAACCCCCACCTCTCTAAGCAAGATAAATAAATAAATACAAATGGAAAAAGAAACCATACACGCCCACTGAAAAGGCCCATAAGAGAGTGACTGACAGACAATTGAAAAGACAAATTGTTACATTGTCTTTGGGTGGGGGTGGCCAAGGGGTTGATGCGCAAAGGTAATTACGATGAGACGTGAACCAGGGGGTCAGGGGTCGGAGTATGTGTCTGACCTCAAGTTTTAGGCCATCACCGGGGAAGAAAGAGGCTCTGAATTGGGCCAATGTCTCTCTTACCCTTCAGCTAACTCCGGCATTGGTCACCCACTGACACAAAATGTCTTAGCTCTCTTTTGGAGGGTTTTCCTTTTCACTTTCAATACTCTTTCTTTCAGTACCCCTTCTGCAAAAAAAACAAAACACACCAGCTTTTCTCTGGCTGAGCTGAGAAATGCTGACGAGGCATTTGTCCTGCAGCTACTCACCCATGTTTGATTTAATTGCTTTTCCACCCCTCTGTGCCACGGCTCTCAGCAGCCCGCCTCTGACTGACGGACAGTGCTGGAGGCCGGAGGGGAAGGTACTGTTATTTTGACAGTCAGGCGAGGAGACAAGGTTGACCTGACCCACGCTCACTTGGCTGGCTTTCCCATGGTGCTGAAGGCGCTGGGAACTGGATGGCTGGGAAAAGCTCCAGTTGTCCCCATGTTGCTGCCTCTGGTACTTAGATTTAAAGGGCCTCCTCTGGTTAAAGGGAAGCTGCAGTTGACCAAAAGTGTGTCAACATTAAGCCGTCTTTATTTGTGTCTTCCTTGTATGTTCCAGTTCTCTGTCCTCACTAATGTGGCATTGTTTTATTTTTCATTCAACCTTAAGACAGCAGCAAAAGGATGAACCAGACCCTGTAGTGCGAACTGTTTGACCAAGTCGCCATAAGTTGTTGCCTCATAACTAAAGTGAACTAGAGCAGGATATATGTGTGTGTGTGTGTGTGTGTGTGTATATATATATATATAGCTACAGAAATTGTATAGATGTGAGTGGAAGGCATCTTCTCTTCTGTAATAAGCTCGCAGGCTGTGTCTGAGCCACTCTCTCCCTGTGATACAGTCCTGTTGTTGTTGGCCAGCTGAAAAGAGAAAAACAATAAAGAATAGATTTGGCTGTTTTCCTGTCATTTTCTTATTTCTCTTAGTTTTTAACAAAACATTGACATTGTCTATTCATCAGCACAGCAATTCATTTTAAATCGTGTTTCCAGTCATCTGATGAAGGTCCTGTGGTCATTATTCTTTTAGGTGTAGCTAACTTCCTAATTCCCCTGAGGGAAACACTTGGCTTCTGGACACTCTGCTACTTTGACCAGCAGGTCTACCTGGCAGTCCTTTACAGACAGGGGTGCCAAACGTATGGCCGGCAGGTCAAAACTGACCTGCCAGAGGGTCCATGCGGCCCATGGGATAAAGTTGCCAAGTGTGAAAATTAGATATAAGACAGAAGAGACTTAATGTTGTTGAAATTACATATATTTTTTCCTGAGGAAATTTTAGGTTGCTCATCATATGTTTTGTGAAAGGATAGTTCATTAGCATCTAAATAACGCACTTGTACTCCTTTGCACCAAAGTGAAACATTTAAAGTTCTTGTTATTTATAGGTTATAGTGCTGTTGTTTTATTAGTCCGGCCCATATCAGATAAATTGCGCTGTATGACCCCTGAACTAAAGTGAGACACCCCTGATTTAACATGCAGTGCTTTATTTCTGGAAACAGCTGAAACTTGGAAAATACAAGGTCAAGCAATGAGGGGTACTTTAGGATTGCTAACACACTGCTGTTGGATTGATTGTTTAAAAAACAGCAAACACACTATGCATGCAATCAACCAAAAGTAAGACAACACATTCTCCAGCAAGAGTTTGTGGTGCATGAAACTGATAAAACTGCAGGAGTTTGGAGATGGGGAGTATAACAGCGGTGAGGGGGTGGGGGGGTGGGGGGTGCAGTAGAGGGAGTTATGAATTTGACATATTCCCAACATCAGTGTCATGAGGAGCGGAGGAGAGAATCTCCAGTTGTAGATGATGGTTGAACTCAGGGCAACATGCTTTCCTGATTAACTGCAGCGGGTTCCTGCTGAACCCACACTGGGGTCGGTTTGGATGGGGGAAAAAAGAAAACAACTGGAAGGATTCCCATTTGGTTGTTCTCAGACAAGAATGATGCATTTGGCCTGCATCACCTCAGCTATGGGCAACAGCTCATGGTAAAACGCAGTTAAACCTGCTGGCACACGGGAGCTCTCTCTCTCTCTCATGTTTAATGCCCACCACTGTGGCTTTGCTGATGAATCCTTCTTTTCACTGCTGCAGCAAGTGGACGGATCATTTCATTTGAATGTAATCTAATCTAATGTGTAGCTCCTAATTGCAATTTGTGGCTTTACTGACATGTGATTGTTTTGCATGAGTCATCTGCTGCCAGCATGGGAGCAGGAGCACCATTTGTAATGATGCAGGTTCTTTTTTTTTTTTTTTTTTTTTTTGCATTTGAAAAGCTATTGGCTATTCTTGGTGACCACAGTCGGGGCAGTTTCCATGTCTTCAGTGGGAGTAAGAAGAAGAAAAGGCCCCACACAGTCTCTGTTTGGGTAGGAAACAGAGCTCTGGTAGCTTGGGATTGTGTGTGTAAGTATGTGAGGGAGGAGGGGGAGAGTGCAGTTGGGTTTGCCTAATGTTGTGAATTGCAGTTGCAGTGTTGTTACCCTTGAGGTAAAGGACAGCACATAATCGATTGTATGAAAAATGGCTCTAAATTTGTTTTGCAGCAGGGCAGGTTGTGCTGTCACAAAGACTCATTAATTGTACTGTTTATGCATGTTAATGTTAGCCAGAGCACCCAGTGAGTCCCTGCTTTATCTCAAATAGACAGCATGCATCATGGGAGAGCCTGGGGGGCTGGTGAGTGTGGAGAGCAGGGTGCCATAGGGTCCATCTCCATGTCCAGAGCACAGTGTGCCCAGTACATTATAAAGGTCCTTGACTGCTTTCACTCAAGTAGTTTACCTACTTTGAGAGGGGGCTGCAAAGATGGAAAGTTGCTGAAAGGGCCTGTAAAGCACCTCCAGACCGCCGCTCACCTCAGCTGTAAATACTTTTCTTGAGTTCACAGTGTTTACATGGGAAGTCGAAATGGAACGGAATAAAATGGAAAACAGGGTGTTAAAGCTTTATTTAACATGTGAAAATAAATAAACCCACTCCAGCGGTCTAAACCATCTCTACAATAACGACACATCACAAGATTGAGTGACTGCGAGAACATTCCATCATTGCCAAGTAATAGACTGTAATGAGGTTAATGCTGTGAACACAGTGCCTGTCACCAAACACCCGCCGCCCCCACATCTGTCCAACTGGAGCTGAGGGGCTAGGTTTGAACATATTGTGTGATTTTCTATAATAAATTGGCCAGACTGGAGTGTATTAATGCAGCCAATTACGTATATCTATGACTGACTGAGTGATAGAGTTGAGTGATCACAGTCCCCATTGGTCAGCCGAATACCTCATGACTGGAGTTCATCCACTGACCATAGCTCTTTCAAAATATATTTACAACCCACAGTGTTCCCAACTTAGCACATTGTTGCTAACTACCAATGTAGACACAAGGAAACCACTGCTCCTAACCAGGAAACAGACCAAAATATTTTAACACTTTGTCATATAGTTCTGGTGATATGGATTTTCTTTTAATTATGTTTTATTCAGAGAAAGGCTTGCTGTTTCCTCCTGTTTCCGGTCTCTAAGATGCTAACCCACTACTAGCTGTGGCCTCATATTTATTGTATACACATTAGAGTGGTATGAATTGTAACATTTAACTCTTGGCAAGTACACATTCCTTGCCAAAGTCACTGCTGTGATATAGGATTACAGAGTCATATGGTCAAACAGTGAACCCAAATTATCAAATCTATGGTAAATGCAGAGGGTGAAAAAACAATATGGCACCAACATACCAAGGCTCTATCCAGACATTTGATTGGCCAGACTGTGTTGTAAATAGTCTGAAGTTACCTTGCCACATTTCCGGATACAGAGGAACATTTTTATTATCAGTGTCTTCTCGATGCCATTTGGATCTATCAAAATACAAAAGTCGCCAAGCACAGCTTTTAAACTTTTGTATAGAAAATCCTGGCTGATTAGGACTCACGCTGAGTGAGTGGAAGATAATTACCCAATCGTAAATTAATACCATGAATTATGATGATGAATGGAGCGTTGCTGGGGCTGAAAACGAGTCAGTGTAATTATGCACAGATGGATGAATTTTTAGCCATACGCCCCCCCTTCTCCTAACCACATACACACATGTAGTCACAGCACTTCCCTTACTGTGATGTCTCAGTTTTTGGTACTCAGTGTCTTTCAAGATGATTATTCCTGATAGGTTTCTCATGGAATCTCTTGTGGCGGTTTTGGCTGGTAAGTTTGAGAACACAGATGCAATCATGATGGAACCATTTCATTGATACATAACTGCTGTGGACATGGCAAGAATCAGAGGAGGAAAGCTGGCTCATAACACCGGTCTGCAATCTGAAGAGGGAGTGCACATATTTAAAGTGGGCTGGCCTGGATGAGCAGTTCTTACACATTGCACCAATATGTACAGTGGCTTCAATAAAAAACTCAGACCCCTTGACTGCTTGAACCCTTGCAGATTTCATTGTACATGGATAGAATTGCCATTTTGCCCTCCAGTGTAGAGGTTTTTAGAGTTTGTTTGTAAATGTATCAGAATTAAAATCAGGCCTTTCCACAGATGATCCATGGGTCTATGTCTGAGTCACTCGAGGACAGTCTGAGACTTGTCCCACAGCTGCTCCAGTGTTGTCGTGACTGTGTATATGTTGAAAGGTAAACTGTCGCCCCTGGAGCTGGTTACTTCTCTCTGAATTTGACTATATTCATTCTTTTTATTTGGACCAGTCTCTGTGTCCCTGCAGTCGCATCCTGCCACCACCATACTTCACCACTGTGATGTTACACACCAGGTGATGAGCGGTGTCTGATGTTTGACAGTTACGCTGTTTGGAGTTTAGAGAACCTTCTTTCTCATGCACTCAGAGTCCTGTCAGTTCAATTTGGCAAACTCCAACCAGTCTATCATACACCTTTTACCCAAAGTGACTTCTGTCTAGCTGCTCTACCATAAAGGCTTCATTGATGCCATGCAGCTGAGATGGTCGTCCCTCAGGCAGGCAGAAATTCTGAAGCTCTGTTGGGTTTTCAGACTATGTCCACACATAAACTCAAATGGACAAAACTGGATGCTTTGTGTGTTTGTGTTTGAGCCTAAGATCCACAGATAACAGTGTTTTTGGTCCTTAAAAGTGGATATTTTCAAAAAGTCTTTCTGGTGTTTACATGTGGAGAAGGAAAGTTTTTGGTTGCACAGGGGGCTGCTGGACTGGGGTGTGAGCTGCACATTGAAAGTGATGGGTTTGTGTGTGCAATAGGTGCTCCCTCTGAAAGGCCCCTTACAACACAAAGTATGACAGTAGTCATGGATATAGTAAACAAAAACCAGACTGGAAGTATGCTTTGGTACTTCTATACAATGATTGGTCAATGTGTTTTTAAAAGGTAAAATCGTATCATGGCCTGCTGGTGTGGCATGCACTGAACACTGTTTTTATCATGTTTTTGTGTTTGTACAGACAGAGTTTTTCTTTTTTTTTTTTTAAACGTGCTGGTGTGGATGTGAATGTGTCTGGAAACAGAGAAGGGAAAAACTCTGCAACAGTACCCAGGTACATATGGACTAGGCCTCAGCCACTAGTGTCCTTTCTGCTCAGTTTCTCAGACTGCCCATATTGCCCACTCTAGAAAGAAAGCTGGTGGTTCAGACTTCTTCCATTTCACAATTATTGAGACGACTGCTCTCCTGGGACCACTCGAAGCTGGAGAAATGGTTTTAAACCTTTGGCCTGTTCTTTGGCTATCCGCTAAATTTTATCGCAGAGGTTTAAAGAGTGTTTTATTGGACTTGGTTTTTTGCCCTGACACGTGTGAGTTGTGGGACCTTATCCACACAGGTGTGCCTTTTTAATGTCCAATCAGCTCAGTGTGCCACAGGTGAACTCCAGTCAAGTTCTTGACAGACCTCAAGGATAATTACAGCAAACAGGACACACCTGACCACCACAAAGCGTATGAATACATTTGTCACTTAGAGGTTATAATAAACACAAAGGGAAGATTGATGGGCAGAAATGGCATTTTAATTCATATAAAATTGCATCTACAACAAAAATGTGTGTGAGACGTTAGGGGTCTGCATAGTTTGTGAACCTGCTGTAAACAGTGGCATATGTGAGAGAGAAATCCCAATGCTTTTCCCTCTTGAAACGTCAATCTGTCATTTCTGGCTCGCAGAAAGACAGAAAACATGTGAGTTTATATGTGACGAGAGCTAAAGAAGCAGAACACAGCATACATATGCGCCATAGGCTTATATCTGGTTGTACTTTACTATGAAACAGGGGCATTGCCACAGTAAAGCTCCTCTTTTCCCTTCAAAGTTTGCAGTGGTAACTGGATCTATTTATGTGCAGATGGACTGAGTGAAAGTACATCCCAAATCAGTTTTAGAAGTTTTTACTGGTAACGCTTAGCAAACAAAAGCACATAAGTTTGGGATGCAGCTTTATGACTTATCAAGACCTATAATGAGCTGTCTCAAAGTGCAGCTCTTGAGTCTCTGTGGGCCAGATAAGTGTTCACTCTCCCCCCTGCCGAGCAGTAATGCTGCTGCCCCAGCATGATGCGTGAGTTATGTGAGAGGTATTTTGGCCTCCATCTCTTATGCACACAGGAGCATTATTAAGCTAAAGTAACTGCAGTGTCTTTTCCTCTACTCCTTGTTTTTATACCCAAATGTCACAATTAGTCATGGCGAGGGCTGTGCATCCAGGCAAGTCATCACAGGCAGCCGTGCACCACGGCTCCTCGTGTTAGCAAAAAGTCCCTCGCAGAATACTGCTCGCTTTTATTTTGGAGATCAGGACTGTGCTTAAATACGAGGGGTTGTTGTGGTTTTGGCAGAACACCTTCCTCTGTGAAATAAACTGTTAACAGAGCAGCTAAAGCCAATCTGGTGGTGAGCTGATCACTGCACAAACCTCTGATATGTATTAACATGTAGAACAATTAAATACAGGGTTGGCTTGACATGTATCAGTCTACCTCCGCTGTGAATCACGCCTTTTCTCTGATCTATCCCTCACAATATAGGGTTAAATGAACCTGGTTTTAAGTGGAATCTGTTTGATTCACCCCTCAGTCAACAAACAAGTTATCACCGGGAGAGTTAATAGGTCGAGCCCAGCCTTCACCTGGGGCTAAACTGCATTAAATCTACCACAGACGGACACAGTTCTCTCCACTGTTGTTCTTTAGTTGAGTGAAATAACAAAAAAAGATGTTTAATCAGTGTCCATGTTAGTTTTGGATGCAGACATTCATTTTTTTTAACCTTAATTAGTTTGATTTCACCACTATCTACTAGCATGTGATTTTTATTTTCCACCTTTGTGCTTGGAGCTTAATCAAAACCAACATGCTGTCAAGAGAAGAGAAATATTATTATAAGGCTTTTATCTGTGTTAACTGCACAGTCAAAAATTACTGTACCATTTAGAACACTATCCGTGTGTCATATTACTGCTCTCAATTATAGCTATGGGCTATAGGGCAGTGATCACTCTGAAATGAGTTCACTGTTATTGCATTGCCTGTGGGCTCCAGCAATTACTGGGCTGGTGTTACACAGACCATCTATCAGTCACTAATGTGGGTCATGGTCAGAACACATGGGTTCCTACATTTCCCATAATGCATCCAGCATATTTTCATTATAGGTGGAACGCTATAGGTGAAAGCTACCTCAACTGAGGCTTTTGAAATGAATTTCCAGACTCCACACCTGAGTCCAGGTATGTCCCACTGGTGACATCATCAGGGTCATTATTTTTAGACTTGACATGGAAGCCATAACACATGCTGTTTTCACAGATTGCATTTCACTTGGGATACACTCATATTGGTAAGGTCCAAAAGTCTGAGACCACTTTCCCATTCAACTGAAAGTGGTTCTGGCTTCTGGACCTCACCATAGACTTTGGCTGTCCTGTAGAGAAGTTTCCAATAGCTGTAATCAACTTCGTCCTTTCTTCGCACTTCCCATCTGGTGCTATTAGTCACGAAACTACATCAACACAACAACAAAAAAACAAACCAGGCACACATATCTAATTGGCTGTCAACAACCAGTGACCATGTTTATCCATGGCCAACATTTTCAGCCAAATAGCTTGTTGACTGCCCACACATCAGTTTCTTGGTCAGGGCAGGATTTAGCAAATCAAAAAATCATGAATACTTAAGTCATTTATTCGTACCTTTGGACAATGAACAGCTTTGCACAATCCCGGTTGTTTTAAATCCAGGTTTATGTGCAGCAGTAATCAGGTTAACCTTGAATGTATTTTAGATCCAGTGAGAACTCAAACCTATTATAACACCTCACATCTGTTTCCAGATGTTGAGGAAAATCTCTGAAAGTGTAACTGCCTTATGTGTTGACTCAGACCAAAGACCCACAAACATAATAAGATAATGACATTCTTTTCATCTCAGTCAGACTTTTTTAATATGCATTATTAATGTAATTATATTTTCATCCATCCCATCACACTGTTCCTCTCTCAGCTCATCCATGTGCTCCACATGCTGCCGCACTTCTCACCTGAAAGTTATACTGTCCCTCTCTGCTACTGCTGCTGTTCCTATAACACATCAAAACCTCCGCCTCCACCTCAGCATCCACCTGTGGGCTCAGTCAGAGTCTAATTTCTCCCATAGAGGGGAGTTATTACCGTCACTCCCCTCTCCCTGCTGTCCTTGACCTTGATGTATCTTCACAGGGAGTAACACATCAGAGCCCTGACTCCAAACATTATTTGTGTACATGATCCACATCCACAAGATAATCTGTTCCACATGAGGTGACAGAGTGAACACGGGTAACAGCAGCAGAAACATGTGATAAAACAACACTTTACACTGATAGTTCATACTATTAGATGAGGGATTGCGTGAAGCATTTAGAAACCATCACACCCCATTGAAATGGCTGAAATCAAAACTCAGTCAGTCAGTCAGATTATGTGGTGAGTGGTGACAGACTTCTCTCTTCAAGTCCATCCACAGAGTTTCTGTTGGATTTCAAGAGGAACTATGCAGGATTTTCTGTGGCTGTGCTACATTTTTACCTTAATTAAACAGCTCCAGAGTGATTGTGATGGTGACATACATGACTTGTAATGTGTTATGGGGAGAATGGAGGCTCTCTGTCTTCCACCTGGCGTCTCTGGGCTGGAAATTAACTGTGCAACATCAGTGCAGCACTTGGCCTCCGCCCCGGTGTCCCAGCTCTTGTCTCTGCAGCACCGCGAGACAAATGTGCTCCGTAACCCATAACCTTTCGTTTATGATGGTTAAGATGAGGAGGCTCATCTTATGATGGAGGAGGCTTGGCAAAACAGAGGAAAAGCAGCTGGACTTGCATAGTTCCTGTTTAAGTCTGGACTTTGACTTGGCCACTCAAGGACATTCACCTTTCTATCCATAAACCACTGCTTTGTGCTTTTGGTGGTATGTTGAGGATCATTGTCATGTTGGAAGGTGAATGACCTGCCCATCTTCAGCTGTCTAACAGAGGGACACAGGTTTTCCTCAAGAGATTGGTTGTACTTGGCAGCATCCATTTTCCCTTCAATCCCGACAAATTGCCCAGTCCCTGCTGAAGAGAAACAGCCCCATGAAATGATGCTGCCACCACCATGCTTCACAGGAGGTATGGATGCTGTGCTGTGGTTGGTTTTCGCTGAGTTTGAGCCAAACATTTGATTGTTAGTCTCATCTGAGCATAAAATCTTTTTCCACATGGCAACAGAATCATCCAGGTGTTTGTTTGTTTGTTTCTTTTTTTGTGTGGCACTTTCTTCAGAAAACATGACAGATGGTTAAGATCTTGGCAGGGTATGATAACTTTCTATAGGCACTGTATCTATTGTCAGTGTATGATCACCTGCAGTAGATTCATATCAGTGCTCCCAGTGTAGAGAGGCAGCAGGAGCACCAGCAAAGAAGCTGAGTGATGATGTGAGGACTTCAACAAAAATGTGTTTTGCCTGGAAAATCAACAGTTGAATTTCTATTGTACAACAATAAACCCAATCTACATGTAGCTCTGTCTAACAGGGAGGATAAATAACGGACATGAGTTGATGAGGACATTTGAATTGCACACACTCAAATGTACTGCAGTTCCACACTAACTATGTGCACACAGCCCCATGCTAACAATCATAGGAGCCATTGTCTATTCATGGAGACTCAAGTCAAGCACACGTCCCTTCATCATAAGTCACTTCATGGGAGACGTTAGAGAAAATGAAATTAAATCATTCTATGCCACAAGAATAAAACTCAGCTGAATAAGTTGCAGTGAGCTCTGTGGGCTGTGTGTAGCTCTCTGTCCTGTCCCGGTGTTACCTGACAGAAAGCAGGGGCACTTGTTATTTCTGTGTTTTAACATACAGTCGGTTATAATGGGAGCTTTTTCTCCCACAACATCCTTCATGCACATACACCTCATCAGTCTACGGCCGACGCCGCGATCTGGAGGAGATCCAGTGTTTAGCCAGCGCTCGCCGATGACGGATACATAACGACATACATGTTCATTCTGCCAGGGCCAAAAATGCCCTTTCATGGCAATACATGCACATGTACACAAGATTGTGACTTTAAACACTGGTGAATATAGATGGATAGCCTGTCTTTGGGAAACTCTGTCCTCCCACGGGCCTGAAAGTCCAAATATTTAGTCTCTCTATTGTTAGTCACACGCTGTTAAAGGACAGAGTTTGGAAAGTGAATGCGGTCATGATAACAGGGACATCCACGGCTTTGTGGTCGTATCTGCTTTTGTTTGCAGAAGGTTTTTCTTTTCGTTCTTTTTTTTTGTTTCCTCAGTTTCTCCACCGTACACTTGTCTGGAAACTAAAATGCAAACCTCTCTGCTCGCCACATTTCTTTTGTCTCACTGAGGTTTTGGCTTGTTGCTGTCCTGCTGGTGGTTTTTAGCACGGCCTATCACTCCTGACAGGAGGCTACCTCATGCATTTGAGTAAAGCCAGGTCTAGTCTGAGGGGGGAAAAAAAACTCTCCTGTCTCCTGAATTTTTAAGTTTGCTTTAGCAACCATCTGCACAAACTGTTTTTGGATGCCATCAGCCCATAAAGCAGTCTGTAGCATTGCCACAAACACAGCCACCCCCACCACCCCCATCCCCTCCCCCTTCCTTATTAAACCATCACCGTTAATTTGAAATGTTAAAAGAGGTGCTGTCTGTAAAGTTCTTTGGAGAATCATTTGGTCTTCTTTTCAACACATATCACCTCTCTGGCATGCAGATTGCTGAGGACTGAGTTGATTCATAATTTAACCGATGAGCTATTTGAGCTTGTATTGTTTATTCACCTCTCACATCACCTTGATTTTGACTTGATGATAGCTCCAGAAATGATTTACAGCTCTTTTCTGACACTTTTATTTTTCACTTCATCTTTTGCATCCTGCAGAAATTACAGTAAATTTTTTATAACGGTGCCATCTGTCACCATCCATCCATACTGCATAATGCATTTAACATTCTGCATGCTCTTGGAGAATGTTTTCTCCTGGCCTCAGTTCAAGAAGTGAGGGAAGAAGAGGAAAAACACGGAGGTGAGCGGCGTCCTCTGTGGTGGAGGCAGCTGTAAAACGCATTGATTTGATAAAGCTTAACAAAGCTATTACTGTGAAAGGTCTGCGTTTGCTGCGTCCTCACTTAAAATCAAATTAAGTGCTTTGTTTTTTTTTCTCCTTTCTCTGCAAGAACTGTTAACAACACAATGGAATGCAAATGGCCCTACACATAAATAGAGGGATTTCACACCTTCGGCCTTATCAGGGAGAGAGGCAAAGCTGGGAGGAGATGGACACTTGCAGCTCAGCAAATTGACTTTAGCCTATAGTTTGTAATTGGTTTGGATAAAGAAGCACTTCCCCAGTGTTTGCATGTGGCAGCAAGCAAAAACTGAGCTGCATTAAATCACCAGCCCCCATTTGATAAGATAAAACACCCAAGAACTCCTCTGGAGACGACTGTTTACTGTCGGATATGACTCGGCTCAGCACTTCAGAGCTGAACAAACAAATCTCTCCACATTCCCTGGCAGGGGCTGTGGTAGTTAATTCAATATAAGTGAAAATACGATTTCCTCATTTTGTTTAGGGGGCTCCTCAAGGACTCACTGTGTTCCCTGTGTGACACATTACTGGAGCCACTACAATGGAAGTGACCGCTGCACCCTGTGTGTTTGTGTGTCTCTTGTGTTGACATTGTTTGAGCCGCAGAGCTCAGCATCAGATTTTCCATAAAATAAATATCATGTCGTCGTTCAGAAACCCAAGAGCGTAGTTGTGCAAAGCTTCCTGTTGTTCTGAAGGAATTAACAGAAGATTTTCTTTCCCTTGTTTTCCCCCTTTTTTCTGCCCTAGTAAAAAAATATGAAGTTAACAGTGACATATCTTGCACCCGAACAAATCTGAGAAGAGGCCTTTAAAGTTTAATTTCCTGTTCTGATGCAAATGATTCTATTATATTTTCAAACTGTTCAAAATAATTGCTGTGTATGTTAAATGCAGCAACGTGAACGGCTTTGTCCATGAATATTCTGAGGGATTAAAAATCATTTCATTGTGCAAGAGACAGTTTATTTCTTTCAGGCAGTTTTTCAGGTTTCTGGAAATAGCTGTATAACAGCTGTGGCTGAGCTTCTCTCAAACAACCTGCTGCCTTTTTAAACCTTTGGTATTTATTTTCATGAGGAATGTGTGTTTATTCTGTGACTCCAGTGTTTTTAATAGAGCAGCTAATGCATCTGAGGCACAGGCTGAAGCTCTACTCCTTGTAAGGATATTTCTAGTAAATTAATTTAGGATTTCCTCACATTACAGGGAGGAAATGCTCCTGCACCACACTTTGGTAAGGGGAATCAGAGCAGGTCCAGGGAATTCTCCTTATAACCTCTTATAGAGTAAGAAATAAAGTTTACACTTTAATTCGACATAACTTGCATATTAGAACACTTATGAACCAGAATCCATGTCTCCCAATCTTTTCTTAAGTTAGGAAATTTAAGCAGGGGAGTGAAGGCAGGAGTATAGGGAGGAACCCGGAGAGTTTTTACACACTGGGTAATTAAGCGCTTTGACTGACAGCAGAGTGCCAAAAGGCTCAGACGCACTCCGATTGGCCGGAGCGCACTTTACAACCTCTTGGTTTCCAGGCTCAGAGCGAGCAGAGCGCCGCACCTCCCCGAACTCTCACAGGAGACAGACGCACCAGAGGAGCGCGACGGGGCTGCAGCCAGAGGAGAGAGCCGGTGGACGTTACCCCAGACCAGACACTCTGCACGTCTTTACGCACGTCCCTCAGCAGAGCGCAGCTTTTCCCTCCAACATTTTGTTTCTTTTTGCTCTGAATTTTCTGCATGAAGTGAGTCTGGTTGTTTCGCCTGCCCAGTTGCATTCTTCTTGTTGCAAATAGAAATAATGAGGTCGACTTCTGAATCGTTCTGGAGGATGATCCGGCTCGCGGTGACAGTGGCGCTCGTGTCAGCGTGCGGAGCGTCAGAGTACGAGTACCTGAGCTGGAAGTCGGACGCGTATAACGGCGGGCGCAGCTACGGCAAGCCCCCGCAGTGCGTAGACATCCCGGACGACCTGCGCCTCTGTCACAACGTGGGCTACAACCAGATGCTGCTGCCCAACCTGCTGGAGCACGAGATCATGGCCGAGGTGAAGCAGCAGGCCAGCAGCTGGGTGCCCCTGGTGCACAAGAACTGCCACCCGGGCACGCAGGTCTTCCTCTGCTCGCTCTTTGCGCCCGTGTGTCTGGAGCGGCCCATCTACCCGTGCCGCTGGCTGTGCGAGGCCGTGCGCGACGGCTGCACCCCCATCATGGAGGCGTTCGGCTTCCCCTGGCCAGAGATGCTCACTTGTGACAAGTTTCCCCAGGACGACGTGTGCATCGCCATGACGCAGCCTAATTCGACCGAGGCCACCCAACCGACAGGTAATTCACAGCACTCTGCAGCCTCAGTAGTTAGCAACATGTGTTTGTCAGTAGAAGTGCAGCGAGTCTGGAGCTATTTCAACATTCTTTCAGTTTAGCTCTGTGGGGGGTGCGCAACAAAACCACGGTGTTTTTGGTGGTCAGCGCGCACTGCCTCAGGGACATCTATGGGTTTGTGTCTTACTCAACAACAGCTTGGTGTTGAGGGATGATCCTCTGTGAGAAGGTCCTGACAGGGTTTCAACTTGGAGGATCTGTCCTCTCTGCTCCGCTCGAGTCAGAAAACGTCCTTTTATGCAAGCACTATGTCCACTTTCATTACTGACTAATCACTGACTGTCTATATGTCAACAGTGAAGCAGTGAAAAATGACCATAAAGTTCCCACAGTCTACACCATAACCACACTTCCCTGAAACAGGCCAACATGACCAAAAGGAGAACTTGCTGCTACTTATTAACGCTTTTCATACTTTGTCCAGTTAAATGTATTTTTTATTGTCCGACATGTTCAAAGATTCTTTAATTCTGCCTAAAGGTGATCCAGTTCAATTTTAGTCCAAAGATTCCATCAGTTTGGGAACATTAGCTCCATCACCACCACCATGTTGATCAAATTCTAAAATTCAGTGATCCAGCTCCAAACTTTTCAACTGAAATCCTTACACACTGTGTATGAGTATTTGCTTATCAGACTGGCGATGACCTTTTCTGTCCCTTGGCTGCCATGCAGTCAATCAGAATTTTTTAATATCGCAAGCAGCCAACCCTAAACATTCAGAAGAAGCTACCCGAGTGAGAAACTGCCTCCACTTTTGCCGCCGTGTAAAAGCTGACGCTGGTGCAGTTAAATGGGGTTTGAGAATGTTTTTTTAGGGGGGAAGGTGTGTTTGCAGATGCAAATCCCAACACAAACAAACTAAATACGACCTTTTGGGGAAGAAAATCAGCCATGAAAACCTGGATTTGATCCCATTTTAACAATGTCTACCGCCCCCCCAGAAATCATGCTGCTTCACCAGAATCTCATGCAGTTACATTTTCATTCTGATCCGTGCTCTCCTGTGTAAAGCCTGGCTTCAACGTGAACATGAAGTTGCCTGCTATTGACTTGCAGTGATGTTGTAATATCGAAAAAAGCTCTAACAGATGGTAGTCATTTATTTCAAGGTGTTTGTTGAAGCTGGAGAGACAATACTGGGAGGAAGTCCAGCAGTGAGAAGCAAATACATGCATCTATTAATTCACATTTCTGACCAGCCATCACTGACATGTCTGACACACATGAAGGATGGGAAGATGAAGATGTGATTTGAAAAACATGCTGTCCAAATAGTGCATAATGCGAGAGTCCCGGTCATCATCTATCACTAATGGCTCCTTGGTTGCAGATTCCCCAAACCTGCTGGGACTGTGTGTGTGTGTGTGTGGGTTGGTGTGGAGAAGAGCAGAGCAGAGCAGAGCAGAGCAGACACCTCATGCAGCATCAGTGGAAGATGTAGTAACATAGTCCAGAAAAGTCGTGTTCCAGTGCTAACGTGATGCGCCAAGCTGACAAATACCAGAGAAACCCTGAAAAATGCACTAAAACAACAAGTCTGGGGAAGATAAAGCTCAGCCTGGGTCAAAATAGTTGCTGAGCTCGTGTCCTTCTCGGCTTGCTTAGGTGAGCTGTACGCCAGGGGGGCGGGGATGTACAACCACCTCATTCACTTTCTCCGTAAAAAGGGGGGATTTTCCATTATCACCTCATCAGCTTACTTATATTTCATTCTTAAGCTGCAGAGACACCACGGTAAGACATTTGTGCTCAGCATTTTGGCTGTAAATGGAGGGACTGCAGATTCTCCAGAAAATTACACAGTGCTCACTGTATCTGTAGAGGGGATGTATAAGATGCGTGTGTGTGCAGAGGGGGGTGGGTGTTACTGACTGACATGGTGGTATGGATGGAGGCCCATTTTTCTCAAAAAGAGCTCCCTTCTCTGGGGCAGGGGGACCACACAGAGCTGCACGCTCCCCCCAGATGTCACCTGTTATCATTTCTTGTCAGCGCTGGTGATAAATAAAGCCGGTGTTCTCCCACAGGACAGAGTCAGGCCTGTTGGAGTCGGACCGCTCGCAGTGTCACCGATTTTTTTCCTGAACTCCCATGAGCACCTCACTTGAAAGTGCTAATATCTGTTCTTGAGGGTTGACAAAGACAAACTAATCTCCTGAGCCGCTCTTTGTAATTATCATTAATGGAGGTGAAGTGACACTGCTGAATACAGGCTGGTGATAATTGATTTAATGGAGGAACCAGGCTCAAATAGGAAAGAGGGGGGACTCCATGACTCTGTAAACAGTGTCTGTTTTCACAAGCTCTTTACACCTGGGTGTTACTTTCACAAGCTTTCGTTAAACACATGTAATGGACAACTGGCGATGGAGAGAAAACTATTTGTTTTCCCCCTCCGCTCCGCTCCATTGACCCAGGGTCTAACGCTGCGACGTAGAAACGTGGCCGGGTTTGAGTTAAATGCCGCAGGACGCCGTGATCGCATCGTGGCGTCCAAGTTTGTTTGGAAAGTAAGCTCAGCTGTTTTGCATGAAGCAATCATTTGCGGTATTAGAAAGAATTGAAAAAATGTGTTGGTGAAATATTTGCAGATATGCCTCTAGACTGAATTACTTCTTGGCAACAACACATTCTGGCTCTTTGTCTTCAGCCGGGTTTTTTGTCTTCGAGCTGGATATTATTACCTTTTCTCTTTTTGGGGGAATGTCAGAGCATTCCTTTAAGCCTGGATTGAATATCATTTCCATTTATCCATCCCGCATTTCTAATACTTTTGTTTTTTTTTTTGCATGTATACATTGCTGCTGAGCATGACAGAAAGATCCATTTCCTAAATGTAAGAAAGTGAGGATGAGTGTTTACTGCAGCTCTTAGCCTGAGCTGGCTATAAAAGCTGAGGACATTCCTCACTGAGGTCAGGTCACCAGACACTAGAATAGGATCTCTGCATGTGAGGTTCAGTTTGTGTGCAGAGATTTTCAGAATAAATCATTTCAAATGGTCAGGGATGTGATCTTTTCTTTCTTTCTCTCTCTCTCTCTCTCTCTCTTTTTTTTTTTTTGGTTTAACTCATCGTCAAATGAGAGATGACTGTTTTATTTCCCTCCTGAATCTTTGTTTCTTTTTCTGTTGCCTCCCAAATGTGAATAAATCCAATGTAAAAACCATATCAATGATTTATTGCGGCTTGTATCTCTGCCTCTCCTCCACTGATTTTCAAACCATGTCCCTTCTTCTTCTTCTTCGTTTTTTTCCACAGGTTACTCTCCCATCTGCCCTCCATGTGACAATGAAATGAAAACAGACGCCATGCTGGAGCACATGTGTGCCAGCGAGTTTGGTAAGTGTCTTCCAAACACCCACTGTGCCAACACACACACACACACACAAGAACATACAGGCTGGCTGTACACAGCCCACTCTGATGGGCCTTGACATGCATCACAGCTCTGCACAAAATCAGAAGAGCAGCATGAGATAGCATCAAGCATATCTGCCATCTTTAAGCTTTAAAACAGCCCATGAATCTTTAACAAAGTATGTAAAGCATGGAAAGTATGTTGAAGTTCACTCTGTATCTTGACATGTTTCTCTGTAGTTGGCCATTTGTCAGTGGTGAAATCAAAGATGCTGTCTGTTTTTGTAAAAAAAAAAAAAAAAAAAAAAAAAAAGTTGCATGTGAGATTTTTATCTCCGGGTCAGTTGTGCCAGGCCCCTGTCTGGTCTGGTGAAGGATGATGTTCTGTGACTAATGAAGTGGGGTCATTAAAAGTCTTTATGTGGCAGATCCTTGCTGTAAAGTAAAGTGGGATGTTTGTTCTGCTGTCTGGGTGGACTGCTGTTACAGAATACCTTCTGCACATGGGGGAACGTCCACATTAAACCTCCTCCGCGACTAAGAGGGTTAATGACAAACCATGTGTTTGTTTTCCTTAAAAAACACACATCTCCAACATCTATCTGAAGTCTAGATGAAAAACGTTCTGTTTTAGTTAACCTTCACCCCGAATGACGCACTCTCATGTACACACACAGAAATAAGGAAACGAGAAATGCTGCTCTTGCTAAAAAACCAACACCCTCTTTCCTTCCTCATTTTGTTCATCAAGTGTTTTACCTCTGCACGCATGAATAATCAATGGAGCTGTCACTTTGAACCAGACATTTAAATCGCCAGCCGAAAGTGGAAACACATTGAATGTTGGATTTGATCTGTTCAATTTCAAAAATTCATTCTATAAACATAACAGGCCTTCAGAGGGGGGCGATCCTTAACTCCCCTATCAATCCAGCCCACTCTGTTTCCCTCAGCTATAGGCCACTATTGTCTGCGCTAACACAAGTTGGGTAAAAAGTGAGCTGTGTTAAATGATGCACTTTGACAGATACATGGCCTGCTGTTAAAGAATAAGGCGACATGAGCTACACATTTATTTCATCAGAGCCTCAGTTCAACCAGAGTGGAAACAACATGGACAATAACAAACCAGTGAGGAAGGATCTTTCGCTGATGATGGCGCTTGATTTACTGTAGTGGTGGAAATCTGGGGAATTTAGGCGAGCACATGTTGCACTTAAAGAAAAGGATGTTGTAAGACTTGAGTTCAATTAAAAACACAAACATCGACTGAATTGCAATTATATGAGGACTTCCTGGGATAATATGCGCATGATGCACACAAGATGCAAGATGTGGGGCTTTCATGTTTTATTCACTTGGTTGAACCCAAAAACTTGCGGTGGCTTGAATTCCAGGTGCCACGCCGAGCAAATATAGACTGGATGCACATTGGAAACAGACTTTGTTCCAGTTCTCAGCAAAAAGTTTAAAGTTACATTTGTTTAACGAATTGCCTCGTTGTTTATGCTGCGGTGATGGGACTGGGTTTTTTTTTTTTTGGTTTTTTTTTTCGGTCCACGTCCCGGTTTGCCAAGAGGAGAGTGGCACATTATTGGCTTGTTTCATCTCAGATGAAGACAGATGTTGTTTTCCTCGCTTGTCATAAGTCTCCCAGCCAACTGACATGTGAGGATACACAGACAGATTTAGTATCAGGCTGAGGATGAGACACTTTGCTGCTTATGTTGCAGGTTTGAAAACCCACAAGGGAGCGACCTCCTCTGGAATGCAGCAAGCGTTGCTGTGATTTCAGTCGGAGTTGATTGCGGCGGGTAAACAACTAATGCCTGACAGCCTGACAAGAAATAGCATCACTGGTTGTTTCAGCAGCTCGGCTAAATACTACTTGTTTGTTGCTTTTTCCAGCCAATGGCGTTAAGTTTTGTGTGTGTGTATGTGTGTGTGTGAGGATAAAATTGCAGCTGTAAAGATATCTTAATGGCAGCTGAAGACAAACACAGGTTAATTTCTTGGCTTGAAGAAGATGAAAATGAGCAGAGGGGAAAAAAATCAGATGCTCTAATCACGACAAGTTTTATCCCTCCAGTGAAAGATAAGGCCGTCGTCCTGATTGCATTCTGCTAGTCATGACTTGACTGAAAGTGGACGGCAAAGGTAGGCAGCAGCATGTTTTAGCCAGTGTTTAAAATTGAAATCGCAGACGAGCCAGAGTGTTTTGTTTGGAGACAGCCCCATAAAATAGATATGATCGATAGAGACCCTGCTCTTCTCTGTGGAGCACGGAGATGGAAAACCACGAAGAAGGCTTGAGGAATGAATCAGTGGCTCACACCAAAGTCTTTATTAATCTGTGCGGACCAATCATGTGTAAAATATCCCCCACCCTGGCAGTGAATTAGCATTTTTGTCCACTGAAAACCACACTTACTGGAAGTTGTGAAAGGTCTGTTCTCAGTTAAGGTAGAAATGGTGTGTGTGTGTGCTTGTGTCTTTTTTTTTTTTGGGGGGGGGGGGTAAAAAAAAAAAAAAGTGATTTGATCTCTTGATTCCCATCAATTGCACAAGTGCATTTGTCATTTCCATGTGGTTTGATCCTGATAAAATCAGAGGGTGCCGCAGCAGCACAGCAGCTTGTGACTCAGTCACAGTTACATGTGTTTTTAAGCTCATTCATCAGTTACTGCAACAACTAACATCTTCTTTGTGCAGCAGTTGTAGTTCTGGTGAGGACTGCTGCTGCCTGATCTCTTTGAAATCCTGATCACTCTCCCTCTAACACATACATGAACTAACACACACAAACACAAACACACACACACACACACATACTTGCAGCACTCAGCTGGTAACAGATTTACAGCTCATCCCACTCAACACTTTGTTCCCACCACAATTTATCTCTGTGCTTAAGGTTTTACGGTACCTCATTGTCCCAAAAACTGCAGCACCCCTCAATTAAATCTCCCCTCTGCCTCAGCCAGCTCGCTTTGTTGTCGGTGCCAAATGACTCCCTCCCTTTGCTGATGCAGTAAACAACAGGGCAGGCCCTGCACAGGAGAACTGATCACTGGAGATTATTGGATCAGTTGTGTTTCCATTATTGTAAACGAAGTGCGGTGCACACCCTTCTGCTGGGTTTATGACACCCTGGGAGCTGAAAGCCTCTCAACAGGAACTCAGGTCAGCTGTCAGGGATCAGAGCAGAGAGGAGAACCTGGAGACTGTTGAAAGACGATTGCCACGTTATGTTACCTTGATTCAGATATATTTAGTTTTCATTACTCTTAAAGTTCAATCAGGCATTTCAATTCTTTACTTATGACCGTGTCTGCAAGAGCCTAAAATGAAATAATGGCCTATAACTGAAGCTAGAATTAGAGTTATGTTGTCAAATCTTATGATCCTGCTTGAGTGTCAGATGTGTAAGTATAATGCACTCAGTGTGTGCAAGTGGTTGTGAGCATCAATCTACTTGCCAGTTCAATTAAAGTGATTTTCAGAGGCCAGAGGAGTTTATGGTCAGCAGAAATATGCAACCCCACCCTTCTTTTATCTTGTGATAAACCTTGTTCAAGCAAACAGTGTTTTCATTGATCCATTGAAAAAGAAGGCAAAGGAATTAAAAATACTAATTTGTTTTTCTAACTTCACTCAGATACCTTGCTAAATACAGTAAACAGCTCTCTCTCTCCTCAGTCCTGTACAACTCAAACAAATCACTTTTTTTGGTTGAATTCCTCAAAACTCGTGACCACAATGCAGCCACAGCTGAGGGAGGGTCACAAGTACATACTAGTAGCTGATATTGTCATTTGTTGTTCACACAAGCTAAAAAGGTTGGGAAGAATTGGGTCTAATCTTGTTAGCGGATCATGTGTTTTGTATGTGGAATCAAACTTTGTTAAGTAGCAGCAGTCAGATAAATATAGTGAAGTACAAAAGGACCGGTGGGGTGTGGAGTTAAACAGAAATACTCAAGTGCCAGGACATGCTACTGAAGTGCTGTGTGCTTCAATTTTAACTACTTCTTATTATGTGATAGAGTTAGTTTGGGTAGTTTTGGGCAGTTTCACAGCATTTAAAAATAACTTGCTGGTAGTTCAGCTGCATTTGCATTTTAATATTGATTAAGGTCAACTTTCTTTGCCATTTTTGTTTAGGTAATGAGTAAAACTCAATCCTCTACTGTAGTGAAATCTTTGAGCAGCTCCAACCACTGTGAAGACATGTCCAGGCAGTGTATCCAGCCACCGCTGCCACACACTTCACCACAGTGTAGTGCAAAAGCCAAGGCTGGTCACTGCTCAGTGGTCATTATGGATAAATGCAATAAAATGGGGTATAACATATTTATGATCTGTGAATATTTAGTGACTTCACTAAACTCAGTTGAGTGGCATTTCATTACTGGCATTTCACTTTTTGCATGCATGTATGTAAGATAGTTAGATAGATGAAGAATGAATACTGATTGAGAGTTATTTTCTCTTTACTGTCATATCACACAGCTTCAGTGTCTGAGCCTCCTGACAGGTTCAGTCCAGTTGATTTATCATCTGAGCTCAGTAGCTCTGACCTAGTGGCACAGCAACACAGACGCAGTTTTAAGTCGACGTTGAGAGGGTCATGTATTCAAGTGTTATTAGAGAAGGTAGCAGCAGCACTGAAGACCACCAACAGCACAGATTTTCATCCTGCTGTTTAAAGTGCTCCTTTGAACATTATAATTATGCATGGATACTTTTGAAATCTTACAGGGAGGAGGAAAAACACGTGCAGGGACAGTTTCACCAGCCGTGAGCAAAAAGAAAAGTGTTATCAGTGACACTGTGGAATTATTTGATGTTGACTTCTTACTGTACGACGTTGCTGAGCAGATTAAAGCCTCAAAAAACACGAGGTGCAAAGAAAGTTCATAGCGTCAAAGGATTATCAAGGATGGAGGAATTATCAAGATGAAGTCCTTTCAGGGGTGGGCCAGACCTTCTCTTTTATGACTCACTAATTATGAATGCTGCCCATTTTGATTTCACTGAACACTAAGCCTCCTCACAGAGACCATTTGAGGGACTAGAGACAGAGGATAAAAGTCTTAATCCCTACCATGTGCACTCTTAATACTGGGAAAAACAGGGCGGCTCTTTTTTAACACTTTAATTAGCAATGGGAGATGCAAGTGCAAAGGAAGAGATGAAACGTTTGGAAGTTTCTTAAAGTGCCAATTTGGGTTTTTACGTCAAGCACAATTGAGAAAAGTGAGTCAAGAGGGACTTTGTGTCTAAAACTGTGGAGAAAATTAGACAGAGGTTGTAGTTTTATCAGTCCAGATCTTTGCTGGAGTGTGAAAAGGATTCATGCTCAATCAGGCTGTTCTGTAGGTCACAAGACTTTGTCTTTGACATGACTCAGTGATTTGTCCTGACACCAGCTGTGTCAATTAGATTGGACATGGCATGCCGCACTTTTTTTTTTTTTTTTTCTGATGCCGCCGTGTCACAAGGTCGTCCGTGCCACACACACATCACTATATGTCAGCGGAAGAGGAGAGGACGTAATGGGTAGAGGCATATGGAGATTTGGACCACCAAAGTCTGACTCGTGCTCCGTTTCAGAAGGGGAACTGGCGGAAACAGAGTGATTAGAAGGTTAAATAGAGTTTAGTGAAAGATCAGCGGTATTATGGTCAATCTGAAAACCAGACTGGGGAGGAGGGGGGATGAAACCCAAGAAAGAAGGTGTACAATTGCATTTATACGTGGTGCCAATTACAATTTATTTAGATTCAAGTTTTTTTTCCCATGTGTGTGGGGAAGGTAGAAAACTTGAGTGGCTTTGTGAGTAACTTGGTTTTTGGGTTTGGTTTGATGGCACACATGGCTCTTGGATTTAGCATCAGACAATCTCTGAAACAGATAATTCCTTATGTAAGATGTTGGCCTGTGCAACGTTATTAGATTTCTGTTGCATGAATGGGATTTGTAACAACTGGACCCATATTAAAAAGTTTTAGTTGTCATACAAAACCATAAACAGATTGCACTGTATTATTTTAAAAAATCACAAAGATCTAACAAAAGAAAGTGTATCCACATGAGGTGTTGAGTTAGATAAACTGTCCAGGCCAACAGGCCACGAGCCATGAGCTGATATCAACTCATGGCCATGATACTGGTATTATATAAATGCTGATGATTGTTCATGTCAGCCAGTAAGTGTGACAAAACTGCGATGTCCACAAGGTTCAGTACACAAGTGATCACTTTCAGACAATTCTGTAGTTAAATCTGGTCACAGCACTACAGTATATGATGATGAGTATATGATGATGAGTATATGACCTTTTAGTGGATGAAACGTGTATGCTGCCACTAACATAGCATACTAAATAAGCATGCTGCATCGGCTATGTCAGACATGTTATTGACTTTACTTGTCTATAAGCCATTTGATTCAAAAAAAAAAAAAAAAATTCTTTATGATTTTGGCAAAATAGAATGACTTTGATTTTACTTTATGGTTACGTATGGTTTCCCTAGAAGCTTTGGGAAAACATATCAAATCACAATGTCAAATCTATGAGGCTAATGCTAATATTGACCTTTGACCTCAATAATGTAATTCATCAAACATGTACAGCACAGTGAAAGTCCTTTAAATCAAGTGTTCTACTCCCAGAAAGAGGGTTTGGGTGGGTCTAGTGTCAATCTCAAAAGACAACACTGAACTTAGACCAAACATTTTTACAGGAAGCCACCTTTAAACATCATGTATTTTTTTTTATTTCTTTTCTCCTTAAACAGCCTTCAAGGCCAAGATCAAGGAGGTGAAACGGGAAAACATGGACCGCAAGGTAATCCTGCAGAAGAGGAAGAAGATGTTGAAAGCTGGGAACCTGAAGAAGAAGGACTTGAAAAAGTTGGTATTGTATTTGAAGAACGGCGCTGATTGCCCCTGCCAGCAGCTGGACAACCTGGCGAACCAGTATCTAATCATGGGCCGCAAGGTGGATAAGCAGTACCTCCTCACAGGCATCCACAAGTGGGACAAGTCCAGTAAAGAGTTCAAAAAGGCCATCAAGAAACTCAAGACCTACAAATGTCCCGCCTTCGAGAACGTCTTCAAATAATATGACCCTGGCTCCATCCTCGGTCACATCTCATCCATACATATGAACTTGCATTAAGCATTAAAATCCCAAACTTTGCTTTCTATTGTCCTGTTTATATATCTATATATCTTTGTATATTTACAGATATACTTTGACATGTCCAATATCAAGTTTTAGTCAGATGTGGTGAGTGATGACACCACAGATAATTAAAGGGTTGGGTTTCCTTTTTTTTTCTTCTTCTCTAAAAAAGGAGGACATTGTAGTAACAGCCCTTTCTCACTGAAATCATTTCTACGATATGTATGTAGATAATTTCTTACACTCTTTCATCCTGCATCTCAGTGGATATTGCAGATAAGAGAATAGTTGGACATTTTTCTTGCCAAGATTTAGATGAGGGAAGACTTCTACCACCCTCATTCCCACACAGAAAGTATGAAGCTAGAGCTAGCAGACATGAGCGTGTGTTAGCCTTATGACTGGAGGCAGGGGGTAAGCTAGCATGAAAACACAAATTGTTGTTTTTACATTTTTGTTTTTGTACATATTAAATAACTGAAATATAACTTGGTATTAAGTGAGATGTAGATGTGCTGGTAGATCTGATTTTTGTTTCTGTTTCTTCCTGCTTTCAGTCTTGCTAACATAGGCTAACGCATCTGCTGCAACCTGTTTCAAGTTTAGCATAGATGAATCCAAGTAATATTGTTTGTTACAGGAAAAATGTTCAACTGTTCCTTCCAGTCTCTCTAAATTTGATCATATAATGAATCATAAAATAAGTGATTAGTCTACAGATTTGGCAGTTGCGGTGACATTTGAGCTTTAAAAGCGGCACTGTACAGAGCAGCTCGGATAAAGTTCCTGTTGAATAACTTATTGACGGACGTATGAGAGTGCTGCTGTTAGCTGATTGTTTTGTCAAACTAAAGACTGCACTACCTTCAATTTTGATCATTTCCTTTATTTCCTCATTAAGTTTTTGTTGTTGTTGTTGGTTTTTTTTGTGACTTGAAAAAATCTTAAGAGAATCATAACCACCAATCTGCATCACCACATTTTGTGTAGACCAAAATGTGTGGCAGATACCACTCTGGTGTTTTTCTGCAGTCTTACTGCAGTAATCACTGTTCATCGGTAACAGAAAACACCTTGTAGTCATCCATGTTTAATGTGCAAAGGTTATCAAAGTGCAAATATTGCCAGCTGTGTTCTGGTTTGTTTTGCTGGTCCGTTTTAGCACTATTTCATTGCAAATCTGAATGTGAGCAGTGCATTCCTGCCTATTACATGTACATACAAATTTTACATAAATATGGAAAAACTGTGTCTTATATTATTTCATTTATTCCCGATGATATTTTCTTTTACTGTCAGTATCTTTGACACAACCTGCAGCTGACTGATAGAGCAACAGAGCAGACCCTAAGATATCTGTACAGATGATTACAGTGATCTTTGTGTCACTTCACATGACGTCAGCAACTGGGAGCTGACTCAGCAAATGTTTGCACACTTGAAAGGGACAGAACACTGTACAAAATGCCTTAACATACCTGGCAACTTCAACGGCTACAGTATGCCACAGTCTTAGTAGTTCCACGTAAGTCATCAAAAAATATATTACTATTTCAAAAGCATAAACCTGTATTTTACATTGCACAATTGATGACAATGATTTGCTCAGCCCCACACTCTCATTTGGTCTTTATAAAACAGAAATTATGTACACAGATGGATCCAAAGGCCTGAGGCCATTTTCTAATTCAGGAATATGTGTGTATTTGCATAGGAAAGAGATTGGATCACCACAATGCATGCTGGGAATTTAGCAACCAATCCACACTGTGCATGTAGGTTCACAGGGCTGCAAACACAAGGGTGGACCACCAACCAGCCTATTGTAGTAAAATGATTCATGACAGATCTGTTTCTTTTGATACACACTGTTGTGATAGTGGCCATAGATACATTTTTCACTTAAATTGTGCTGACATATAGAAAGTCATCACAGCTGTTTCATTCATCTCAGCATCTACTTGCCTTATACAGGCGCCTTTATCACATCTTTCACAATTTCATCATATCATTTAAGAGAAGTGTAAAGGATACATCACTAAGGTCTGATGAAGAAATGATAAATAAATTAATGATAAATACATGAAACACTCACCCTATCACCACAGGTTTCTAATATGTATTGCATTAAGGTAAATAAAACTTGGAAATCATCTGCAGGGAGCAACAGTAATGATTTATTTTATCTGTGCATAGGAGCTATTAACTGTTTTATATTATCTCTCCTACATTTTGCATTGTAAACTTGCCTTTCCAGGATCATGCAGCTATCTGTCATTTTCCTCACCATCATTTGCGTTGTGTCACGTGATATGCAGTGCTCTTAAAACAAAGTGGAACATGAACTGCACTATCAGCCATCGAACTGCTTTGACAGTCATGTCAAACAGAGAGCACTTTTCCCCCGTTCTGCCAAACTAACATCTACATGCTTTTTGAAAAGATAAAGCATCATGCTGCCAGATCTCCCCACCGAAGAACCTCTCCCGCACGCATGTTTTCATTTCCCACCATCTGTCTGATGATGCTGAATTCTTGTCTGGGTGTCTTCTGATTCAGGTTCATTGTGGTTTCACAGGCTGTTGGTGTCTTGGTATGTGGTGTGCAAATGCTAATCCTGAGATATACATCATTAACAGCTCATGCTGATAATGAACCCTAATGCTTTCTTAACCAAAGGCCAGCACTGCCTAATCAACTGTCAAATTTAACAGATTTGTTTTCAAAAACTCTGCGCTGATGGATTTGGTTCCTGCTTGAACTCTCCCATGTTGTTCCATTTGATTCATGAACAATAACACACAAATGTGCACAGAGTCCAAAGCACTGACAGAGGCAGCCGCCGTATTTGACAACTTGTATTTTCCCTGCACAAGAAACATAAATCAGAGAAACCTGATGATGAATGTTTTAATGTAAATACATTTATGAGCTGAAATCCATCATGTCACTACAACATGTGTAAACAACAAAACATGAAACCATTCTGTCAATAAAAAGGCTTGTTAAAAACCAGGAAGTATCAAACGGACCAACGTCTTGCCCATCTGGTTTCAGTAATGGCTTTGGTATTGGAAAATATATCTCAGATGTGGACTTTGCTTTCTAATCATTACTTCAGCTGCCTTCAAAAGAGCCCCAGAAAACCTGGGGCCAAGATCCAGCTTTGTCCTATTAAGAGATCATCTGCAAAAAACATCCTGTTGCATTTGTCGTCTCGCAGAAAAACTCAAATTGACAAAGTTGATGAAGTACTATTTTGATCGGTTCCACGTCAGAGGCAAGGAAAGTATTCAATTATCTCTCCAGCATTAATACCACACACTTGATTTCAGTCTGTTTAAGATGCTACTAAGTGGATCGAGTTCTCAACTTTAGCACCACCTGCATGAATGTACTTTTCTTTACCCAGAGATCTTTAGCCTGTGGAAAACGTACCGCTCATTTAACAGGTTCAGAAATATAAATACTTTTGCACCATTATGAAGCCTTTTAGTAGTTTTTAATTCACTGATTGGGTTTTACAATTTACTCACTGTTTTGGTTTGCTCTCAAAGCAAAAATGAGACTGAACTACTCCTACTGGCTTAATTTGTGCCAGGCATACATTTATTTTCAAACTATTTCAATAAATCAGCCACTCATCTTGTGACTTCAGACTTCATACCATTAACATTAAGATACACACTGGTTCATTTTGATACACACACTTGCCTGATGCTGGTTCTGTCCTTGCTGGATCTATCAGAAACCTCTCACATGTTGAACCACCACATCCTGCTGTCTGCACTCTCGGATATGACCATTTTACCATCTTTCGTTCTTTCTTAGTTTGAATTCTGTCTCACTGGACATTCCTCAAGTGTATTTTTGCAAGGACAAACTACCTTATTGCATTCCCTCCCAATAGGCATTCCTCAAGGACTGGTACTGGAGCCCTTTCTCTTTGCAATATGCATCCACCTCCTTGAGTTCAATTACTGCATGGGTTTTTATGTTGCTGCTATGCAGACACCACCAAACTATACATGTTGCTCAGATCTGTCCCTACATGAAAACTCAACTTGTCTCTATTGGACATATCCACAGAGATAAGGGAGCGCCATCTTTATCTAAACAAAATTGCCTCTTCAGCTATCACCCCAGCCAAGGTCAGCCAAAAAAGAAACAAAAAAAAAAACAGGTCTCCTTTCTTTCTCTGACCATGTTGCTTCCCTCTCCTGGTCATTCCACTGCACTATATTACATATATACATATACTATATTTGAGAAAAAAATCCAACAGTCCTATCTTCATACACAGAGAAACACTCACAGATGTTCCAGAACATAAAAGCATGTCTGGATTTTAATCAACCTAAAGGGGCATATGTCACTTGCATATTTGCTTTGCCTATCAGATGCAAGTTACTACTGCTTGTATTGAGAGTAAGTTGTGGGTCTCCACCAGACCTGCCTGTGTTGCATCTGTGTGGCAGTCGTGTGTCTGCAGCTGATAATTCTTACAACATTTTAATTCCACTTGTTTGAACAAGGTTTGCTGGAAAGTTTTTTTGGGGGGAAATTACTTACATTTTGTGAATTGTGACTGAGTCGACCTGAGGAGGCCACAGACCAAACACATTGTTTTACTCTCAATAAAATCACAGTGAAATTTCACTGTATTTGTGACCCTTTTAAAAATCTTACATCTTCAGTGGAATCCAGTGGGCATGGTGCCGAGAGCCACAGACACAGGTAGGGAAATCCACACTCTGTGTATTTACTCTTTTCGAAGTATTTTCAGTACAGATTTCACAAGTACTTCCTAGTTAAACTTTATCACACTAACATTTGAGAAATCTGCTTGGCAACGACTTTTTCTAGCTCTGAGATCACCAGTAACTTGATAGGTTGCACTTACCTCTTCCTCTCCTCTGTGTT
The DNA here is from genome assembly GCA_021432705.1 of Caranx ignobilis. Taxonomy (NCBI): domain Eukaryota; kingdom Metazoa; phylum Chordata; class Actinopteri; order Carangiformes; family Carangidae; genus Caranx; species Caranx ignobilis. The sequence goes on from MU270014.1 coordinate 31,446,380, forward strand.
TTTACACACACATGGGGAACTTTTGGACACCACTGTCTATTTAAGATGCAACTCCACATCCTCACGCTAACAGGAGGAAACAATAAAGTGTTATTAAGACTTATAGCACAAATATTTGGCAGCAAATGAGCCATCGTCACATGACTTTTCCTTTTCTTTTCTTTCTTTCTTTACACCAGGTCCAAGTATTTTGTTTTATGGATCTTTGAACCGTGGCTTAGCTTTGAGGTTTGAAAAAGCGAGGTACCTCTCTGTTCTTAATCCACGTATGTGCCTTCAAAGCTGCTGCTGTTTCCCCCAACTGCTATAAAACCATCCTTTGTATTTAATGGTATAGCTGTATTCTCTGTTTTATGGTGCACCATCAGTAGCCAGGAACTTAAAAGGGTCATTTTAGAGGACTTTGTGTGGGTGGCTCAGTCAACCATAATATGCTCCGTCATAAAGCAGGAAGATGTATACAAATCACAAAGAATGTAGCATGAAAATGATTTCCTGCAGTTACACATAAAATATGGCCTCTTTCACACAGTTTGGACAGGGGATTGAAATTTTAAAATACAGGGGTTTCTCCAGAGTGTGTGACTGCATACATTTACAAGTCGTTTAAATACAGAAGTGTTTTTGGCTCTTTTACTGACCCTGAGCAAACGGAGCAAACCATTAATGTCTCCGGTTTGTCTGGATGAGTCGGAACGAGGGATGAGTCGGCACACTGCCTTTGAGACCTGGGTCGTCTGAAATTCACAGATTGTACGCAAATTGGCATGTTAGTCATATCGGTCTCCTAGCTGTTAAACCGCAGAGAACCTCCGGCTGTTTGTCTTTTTCTACTGGGACATGGTGCATGATTATGACTCTAGCAACCATTGAAATCCAGGGGTAAAGATGATAACCTGAAAGGAAAATGAAACAGAGAAGCAATTGTTTTCTTTTTCACACTAGGGAGCACGAGGGGAGGGGGTTGGTGTGTGTGTGAGTGTGTGTGTGTGTGGGGGGGGGTTACACATGTGGCCGGCGGCCATATGTTTTTGAATAATAGCCATTAGTTTTAAGAGGATGATGTCATTGTACGTTTGCTGTTCCAGTAACTATATTCCGCCAGTCCTGGATGAGATCCCTGAAATGACTCCTGCAATGCATGATTCTCATTCTGCGCTGAGGATGGTGAGGAAATATTTGTATTAAAATAGATTGATTGGTGAGTACATGACGGTATAATCAGATCAGGCTTTTGTTGCCTTAGAAATAAGCCTTCAGGAGGAGAAAATAAAACAGTCCCCTCACAGCACTGATATATTTTTGATTCACTCTGATTTTGAATCACAGCTTTCAGCAAGCAGTTAAATCTCTTCCTCTTTAGAAACCTCTCACTGGGGCTTATCCTCTTTTTGCCTGTGGACCTGGGCGAAGATGTGAATAAGCAGTGTGTCTGCAGGATACAGTTGTGCGGTGCCAGTGTCAACATGGCCAATGCTGCTTTGGAAGCACTTCACTGACGATCAATCACCGGTGACCAGCCACAAGTTGTAAAAACATTAGGTAAAAAAAGAGGATTTATGATTAGTCATTAAAAACCATGAAGACCTGTCAGAAATAACCACAGAGAGTAATTCAAAGTTGAGCTACAATAGAAGCAGCTGGGTCAACTGTGGGGGCCTGATGTTAAAATGTTCAGGATGATTGATTTCTGAGGAGAATTAACCATTGGTAGACACTTTTAACAGGAATCAGATGTTGAAATTTGGAAAACAAAACAAAACAAAACAAAAGTTACATTTAATAAGTTAGTCACTGGTTTCCGCTTCATTATGAGTTCATTTAGTACTTCATCAAAAACCAAAGAAATCCACTCTGCATTCCCATAAAGCATTTATTAAAGTACTCTCTCCTCACAAAACCATAAATTCACATAATGTCAATCAGTTTGCTACTTCATAAAGACTTAAAACATAGAAAAACTATTCTGCAAATAAAACTACGGGCACACCGAAGTTGGGCGGGTTTCCCTGTTTGCAACACACGAGTTACAATAAATTCTTCAGCTGCATCAGGCATACAGTTCTTTAGCTGATGCATGAGGAGCAGCTTCATGGCTCTGAATCAGCCAAATCCATCGTGACAGCCCGTTAAAAGTGCAGTTGTTGCTCAATGCTGCCTCTCCTGCCTCCAAAGCCAACAATTTTAAGTGAATTTCATAAATTGTTCCCCCAATAAACCACAAGCAGCTGTTACTTAGCAAAGTTATGACCAGGATGTAGGGGGAGAGTAAACCCACTTAAACTCACTTTCACCAGGGTTTAATTGCACTCTGCAGTTTATTTGCCCCTCTGACATTCAGCTTCATTAGCTAAGCATTATTTACACTAATGCGTGCTAAGGTCTTTTTTTTTTCTTCTTCAAACTGTCAAACATCTCACATCAAAAGTAGTCGTTTTCTCCCACATTTACCAAACATAGAGTAGAAGTACTACAGTGTATAATACACCATAGTTGCACTTAACTAGTACTAAGGGACTGCAAAGAAATGACTTGGTAGAGGTGGAGGATGGAAAACAGGGATGGTCATGTAGTTTTTTATTAGCTAAAGAGACAAAAAGTCCAGTTTAAATGACCATGTTTGTCCACATGTCCTAAAACGACACATGGAAGCATTTTCTGATCTGACGCCCCAAACAGCAGGATGACATCATTTCTCAAAACGATCACAAAAATCACATTTGGAAAAGTAAATGTTCTTATGATTTGACAGCGTTATGATTAAAGCTTGGTTATGGGATAGAGTCAAAAAAAAGTGTTGGTTTATGGGATGGGAAAGATTGTGGTTAAGATTAAAATTGCTACCGTGTGCAGGTTATAGTATCTTCCTCGCCTTGATTGCAATGATAATAAACTTTTTAAGGTTAGGCGATAATTATGGTTTTGGTTAGAAAGAAAACAAGGTTGACTATAAATTGGAAATAAACATCTCTCTCCTGTGTTAAGACTCGTCTTATGTTCACATTAATATTTTGAATTGTTTATGTTCCAATGTACACACCGGAGTTTTCAAACTAAAACAGCTCCAGCAGCATTTGGGTGCTTGCAATCTCTAACATAGTGTGGACGCAAATATATCTCGCCAAATTACAGCCCCTCTTTCTTCAGTGCTTTTGGATCAGTGTCATAAATGGCCATGCTCAAAGTTAGCTTCTCTGCTGTGATCTGACCAGTACTTGACACCAACAAACTCCTGGATAATACAAAAATGTGTTGAGATGAAGAAAACGTTTATTTTTGCTGTAAGGTTGATCATTTTTACATGTGATCATATGGGGACTAACTTACTTTTGGAGCCAGAATGGGAGTATATGGGTGAATGTGTCTTGTAAATGTTCAGTCAGTAAGAACACTGTGTGTTAGTACAGTCCATTTACTGTTCATTCACCGTACTGTACTGTGCAGGCAAGCCCAGAAAAGCTGGATACTGAATGTACTGAATGTATCCTCCAAGCTGAGTCTAACTGAAAACTACACATTCAGCTTTCACAGTATAACTGAGACCTTTTAGTTTACCCTGAACAGTAAAAAGGGTGTGTGATGTCACAACAAACCACTAATTCACCACCAGTTATTGATTGAAAGTTATTGTTTTCACTCCAAAAGACAGATGCCAGCCTCATGTTGAAGAGTAAATATCAGAGGATCACCAGGTTCATAAGGATTGTTCCAGTGAGAGCCATGCATGTGTCAGTGCTTTGGGCCCAGCCAATAATCATAAATATAAAACATTAGGAAAAATGATGACAATGTTTTTGTCTTGTTGATTTACAATATGTGTGTCCTGTCGGAGCAGCTCAGCAACTTCAACATAGTCATTGTCTTTTATGTCTCTACTTTATAACAGATTAGTTCCATCACACCCTTTGTAACTGCAGCACATCAGTGATTATTGTCAAAGTTGCCTCTCCACCTCTCAGAGGCTGGCTTTGAACCAAAGCCACCTACTTATTATGTTATCATGATATATTAATGCTAAAAGACAGCTTTATGGGGGGTTTCCGCCAGAATTAAACATTGTATATTTAGTTTTCCTGGCACCCTTGCTCTTGGAAAATGCTGGGGGGGGGGGTCTCTGAAGAGAATGCAGAAGGCTGTACTTATAATGTATGTTTTCCAACAAGTGAAACTACAGAGGAGTCACTCAGAAAAGGTGAGCGAATCCAATGAGAAAAGTAATATACTGGAAAAAGTAAAACACTGCTCTTGCTCCTGTTTTATTTTGTTACAATATAAACTGGAGGCCGAATATTATTTGAAGTTATTCACCAGATCAATACATTTTTGGAAGATTGAGCATGTCTTATGACATACATACCCCTACATCATGAGTGACATATGTTGGGGTATATATTGTGATTATATTATCATATTACATTGTGCTCATGGATATATACAGGTAGAAGTTCATAATATGACATGTCATGTATCAAAAAGAAATGAAACATAAAATGATGTAACCATAAATGTTAATGATTTATGTATATACTATGCATGTTTATCGAAAGAGCAAACCCAAAAAAATACTATATGTGTACTTTATACAGTGACAGGCTATTGATGTAATGTGAGTACAGATTAAGCATAGATACACTGACACACATTTGTATGAGTTCAACATCTAATTTCTAATAGGTTTCACATACAATTCATAAATATATGTAATTATATTGCATATATGGAAACTCAGTATGTTATATTTGACTAAATGTTTTATGCATGCTTTGAAACAGCAGATCTAAACTTTATGATTCAGATATTGTATGTTAGCATGCACCAGTGAGCAAGGGTCAACGACAAAAAAAAAAAAAAAACTCATTAAAGTGTAATGGCCTCAGTTATTTAGAAAATGGATTCTTGGATTTCTCCAAGACATTCGACATGAAAGAAAGTACTATGACTCTTTCTGATTATAGACGCTGAGATGATTTTGTAAATTATGGTAGATAAGGGCTCCAGGTGATGTAGAAAGGTAGTCTAGTGTCTGTTTACTTAATGACCTACAATTTAGATGTCTAAGGTCTAAAATCTATTAATTTTGATTATTGAGGCAAATTCAACCTAACTTGAACTTGATCAGTCTTGTGAGTCATGAGGGGGATTGCGAAATCTCACCACGCCCACCAAAGAGGAGAGAAAACAGTACAGATGATGTTACAGATGTAGTGCACTCAGAAAGTTGAAATCAGGAAGTCTTTTAATTTTGGTAAGTCCAAGAAAATTGTGAGACACCGATACTATACAGCATGAGAAAACAGGTTAGGGCAGAGGAGGTGAGGTCTAAAAGGCAGAAAAAGGTTGAATTCTCAGACACTGGATTTTAAGTTTGACACTTGCAAAAATCTTGATAGTTCTGATTCCATGAGTCAGAAAGTAAAAATTTGATTCATCATCAGTTTTTGTTCCAGGATTCAGTTCCAAAAGGAAATTGATTCCATTCCAACCTGATTCAAATGGTCTACAGGACTCTACCCCTTACCCCAAACCTAACTTCATCCCACAAAACCAGCTGGAACCAGGAGGAGAAAGGTTACAGCTATAAACGTAACGTAGTCTAATGGTGTGTTTACTATGTGTAACAGGAAATGAAAATGGTGGCCTAACAGACATGATGTAATTGGTTGTTTTAGCTGGCTGTATGAGGAGCTTCAACCCCCAAAGTTCTTCACAGGCAGGCGAAAGAAAGATCCAAGCCTGACTTGAAATCTGAATGCTAGCAGCTGGTCCATCAGCTTTGGCCAACTAAAGCTAGCTAAACTGTGAATTTATTGATAAATGGAGGATCTCTAATTACCAGCATATAGGTCAGCAGCCTCTTACAATGTCAACACTGTATCCGTTTGTATCTCTGATGTCTGCTGTTTCCCAGCTAACAAATGGTAACACAGAAAATGATATGACATTAATCAAAATGATCGTCCCTGTCTAGACAAATAAATATTCTACATTATGAGTAAATGCGTTCTCAATGACATTGTTACAAACAGTAGAGTGATTTAAACACGGTTTTCTTACCCCAGGAATACAACCTGGATTTATATATGTGAGAGCCAGCTGGAAATATAACATGAGAATATTTCTGGACAAATTCTTCCTGAGTTCTAGCTGAGGAGGTCAGGTCATCAGGACATCCACTAATCACAAGGTCAGTGGTTCGATCCCCCAGCCCATGAGTTGAAGTGTTCATGGGCATAATTAATGCCAAATTACCCCTAGTGCTTGTACCATCAGCAAGTAAGAGCTGTATAACTGTATGAATGGGTGAATCTAGCCTCCATCATAAAGCCCCTCGATTGGTCGATAAGACCAGAAAAGTGTGATGTAAGTGCATTCCAGTTGCCATTTAACACACTCCTTGACATAGGATGGCTGTCATCTTTTCAAGTTCCAGAACACTAAATCATGTGTTCTTTCATTTTGTCCATGTTTGTTCACAGTTAACACTGCAGGCTGCTGCCAACTCAAAGCTCATGAAAAAGACCCCAGGGGTGGTTGGCACCCTGTGATGAGCCTATCAAGTCTAGGCTTGGCTTTTGACTGTGGCTTATTCACAACATGTCTGATGATTTAGGTCTTTGTGTTTGCCCTGATTAAATAAACGTGAAATCACAACCTGCTAAGATAACACTCATAAACTTGATGTCAGAATGATATTCCACTGGGAGGATTTTTCCAGATCTGTCTGTTTATGTAGTGCGTTTGGGGGGGGGGGTTCCCTGGGGGCACACACACACACACAGTAGGTCAAAGACATTCACTTACTCACACACTCAAGAGAGAGTCATGCCTCATCAATGTGTTTTTCTACACTTAGACTGTGGTCTCAACAGCCTCAGTGAAGTCCAAGGTTTCTCAACTTTTCTGACCCATCATTAAGACCACACATTCTCATCATACTATTTGTTCCATGAGCATAGATGTAGCACACTGTGACAACATCAGTGTTAGAAATCTACATTCTTGTACGACTCAGCATAAGGGCCATCCAAAACTTAAGAAAATCTACATTCTCATATCACAACTTCTAGGGTTTGAGCCAGTCATATTCTGTCAACAGTCCTCTTCAACTACAAAAGGCCAACCTGGGAGTTTCCATATTTAAACCTTCTGAGAGTGGTTCTTGTTTCCATTTCAGTTATACTGCACTTCAAAAAGTTTAAAGGTCAGGAAATGCGTCATGAGCTTGATGGTTCAATTATACATGCACTCTATCTGAATATTCTCCTCAACTCTAGATTTAGACTGTCATGTCTTTATTTGTCCAGTATGCTGTTTACATCACTTTCCTATTCAAAGCAGTAGTTGTGGCCTTCTGGCGGTGGTAACTCCTATCAAATATGTGATGATGCATTTTCTTGAGATCCACAAAGATTGGTTCTTGGAACTCAAAATTAGTATTGGTTCTAGGGCCAAAATGTAGGTTTATGTACTTTCAAGTTTGGTTGTGTTTAATGTGCTCTTGAGGAGTCCATCTGAAAGGTCCACTGAGCAACCTGCTTAATTATCCGTTTGTCAGTGATGGATTTCTCTACAACAGATTGATGACAGGCTCTGAATGTACCATAGATCCAAAAATGCATGAAGAATCCAGATTGTGGCCCATGCCTTAAAACACATTTCCCTAACACTGAAAGCCCAAATGAAAGAATTGTTGAGAAAGAAGTTTGGCACTGAAATGAAAGCAAAGTTTAGGATTAGCTTAGATGGACAGATGCATTTACTCTAAACTCTGATGATCTGTCTTTAATTCTAACCTTATGTCAAGACATTTTCTTCTGTGAGAGAAGTTTACTATTTGGTGGATTTTTCTTATTTAACCATGACCAGTAGTTTACACAGCTTTAGCTTTAAATAAATTGTTGCTGTCAAACATCAACCACAATTCTGAACCTAATCCTAACGCTATTTCAACTATAGTTGTTCCAATCAAGAAAGGTTTTTTTGTCAATCTTTAGCCAGAATTTCAAGAAATCTCTCCCTTGAGTCAGTCGGTCCATCACTTGGTCTACAATTAAATCTTGTTAGATTTGATTGACTTTTCCCTGGGGGTCATCATGTTGCCCAACACTTTTGTTCACGAATAAATACAAGCAAAGCTTACTGTGGTTTGTGCAGTTGTTTATTTAGCAAATGCTATGTGGCTAGTATGGTAGAATATGTTACATAATGATGCAGTCAATACTTCCTTCACATTATTCCTGCAATATCAACAGAGCTACAGTATAGACTGCAAAAACATGGAGCATCCACCAACACTGAGTTGTCAAAACCTGCTCAGACTTCACTGCAGCACCACTAGTGTTGTATGGGAGGATGTAAAGATGTATGGGCTGGTGGAGGATCATTTAGGGTCCACTAAAAGCAGATTACCATTTCATTTTAAAGTGGTGGGAACTGATGCTAATCTGGCAAAAAATGCTCATTTGAGCAGTTGCATTTTTTGCCTAGCATTTCATGTTAGCAAACATTTTACACAGAAACAAAAACAAAAGTGGATTGATTTCCATTTAAACAATGTCACAGAAAAACAAAGCAGTGAGACAAATGAGGAAAATTAAGACTCATGAAGAAACATGCTAGACTGATGACACTCAGACCAGGAAAGCTGGAGACTTTTTTTTTTCATGAGCATTATTTTTGCCAAAATGTCCTGACCATGTACATGTTCATAAAAAATCTTGCTGACCTTTAAATGACATCCATTTGCTAGCATGTCTCAAGGTCAGTCAATGATGAACTGTCATGGGGCATCATCACCATCAAGTGGGTAGAGCAGGCGCCCCATATGCACATGCTACAGTCCTGTGCATATGGGGCCCGTTTCGATTCCACTGGTGGCCCTTTGCTGCATGTGGTTCCCCCTCTCTCTTTCTCCCCATTCCATGTCTCTCAGCTGCCCTATCAATTAAAGGCATAAAAGCCCCCCAAATAAAAAGATGAACTGTCATGTTTCATAGGGCAGAGACAGTTACAAGAAGTTATTGTATCTATCCCCAAGCTAAGCCACCATATCAAAACAGACATTTTACATCCAAAGAAATATTCTGAATGTTGTCACACACACACACACACACACACACACACAGTATATGCATGTATGTAGGGTAACTGAGAGATGCAAAGGGTTGCAACTGTCCTAGTTTGCTCCATGATGATCAAGGTGAAAAGCTGCAGAGAGCAGGCAGGCTGCTGTAGTGCAGCATGATTTCAAGGAAAACAATGACAGTGTATCCTATCCTTTGTGTTCAGTATGGAAACCCCCTCTGGTTTCCATTGAAGTAAGTTGGATTTTTATTTCCAAATCACGCAACCAAAATTACATAGTTACTGTTTTCCCTTATAATTGTGATGCTATATTGGTTCGCATTGAGCAACTTTCTGAATTAAAGTGGTAAACGTGTTCATCATCATACCTGCTAAACATCAGCATGTTAACACTATCATTCTAAGCACGTTAACCTGCTGCATATTGCAGTGCTGTCCTCCATGGTGGAACAGCAGAGGTTTACTAGGACACTGGGTGAAAAATAACCATCACTGAAATCAAAGACACATTTTTGAGTCAGTTATCCCGTCCAGCTGGGTTCATGGGTTTCCAGCAACACAGACGTAAGAATGAGCAGCTCTACAGATGATAATGAATGATCTGCATCTCTATCGGCTCACATTCTCTGTTTGAGCTAAATAACACACAAATCTTTTCAATATCCAACTCACTTCCAGGGAAAAATGAACAATGAAAGATGGAGCTTGTTCCCTGACTTACGACATAAAGCATACCTTGTGCTGCGATGGCCATTATTAGCTGTATCGCAGTAGAGACAGAGGAATGCCTATGCACGGTGTGGACAGCAGGATAATCAGAAGAATGAGCCTGTAGAAATGGACAGCTCGTATTTCACCGGCCCTGACTGGGAGATTGAATTTGAATGACATGGGGTTTCTGTGAGGGCAACAGTATCAGGTCATAAATCAACTTGGATCTGTTTCTGAAAAGGAAAACCACATAGTGATTTATTTGAAGCTGCCGATAATAAATGTTAACATTTGAAAAGAAAAAAGAATCCTCTAAAGAATCAAATCAATAGTTGTGGCTCTGACTGGCTGATGCTGGCATTCACTAAAAAGGTCAATTACGACATGCTGATATCAGGCTGAATCCAGAGAGAGAGGAAACAGTAGGAGGTGGGTCTGGACACAACTGCAGTGATACAGATGTATCCCTGGATCGATTCTGTGCCAACAGCAGCTGGTGGCAGAGCTAAGCAGATTATGGGAGAGAAATACAACAATACTAAATAATTATTTTGGAGTTTTGCTGTTCCTGTAGACACACACATATCTATCAAATGTTTTTTTCTTCAACCTTTTTCTTTCCAAAGGTCATTTCACCAAACATTTTTCCACCCTTCTCTGATGTAGAATGAGGTAGCAGAGGGAAATCCCGTGTTAAATCACTTTCTTACCTTAAGGGCTGACATTTACGTTAATTGTGGGAAGGCATCACACACATCACAGTGAGCACTGTCAAAGGGATGCTGGCTATGTAAGGACAGCAGGTTTTATGTGGAAAAAAACATAAATCGTATTCCTTTAGATGACAAGCTTTTACCTTGTGATGATTCTCACTACATCACATACCATTAACTGAACCATTATATCTCTGAATACACATGGTAAATGTGCATAAATATTGAAACTCAAGCCTATTACACATAAATGTTTACAATTTCTAAAAAACATTTACACTGTAGACTTTTTCTAGCTATACAGTGGGGGATGTTGTGGCCTTCTATGCTACTTAGAGGTATAGCTTTAGTTACAAGCTACTTAGCTTATTCAGATTTTTATCAGGCTTTGCCGGTTTCAATGTGATGCACTGAAGAATATGATACAAAGGACTTTATTAATCCCCAAAAGAAAATTTATTTGTCTGTCAGCTCATCCACCATTTGCAGAAGAACTCGAAAGCCTGATGGCTGTAGGTACAAAGGACCTACCATGTCTCTCCATCCTGCAGTGAAGAGAGAGGAGCCGTCCACCACTGCCGCCTTCTTGGTCCATCAAGGTGTTATGAAGAGGATGATCTGAGTTGTTCAGAACGGCCTCCACCATCTTCAGTGCACATCCCTCCCACCTCCCCAGTGAGTCCATCAGGGAAACATGATTTAAGTCTCCTGATATTAAAAGTGCCTCAGGATGTTTAGTCTGAAATAAATAAATAAATAAATGAATCAGCTGAAAAGCCATACATTCTTGGATGACCAAAGCATAATGGGTAGGTAAAACACATAAACCATGGCTGCATTCAGTCTTTATGCACTCCTACCATAGAAAGCATTGGTTAATCCAGGTTAAGTTATCACTCTTCTGTCAAGTCAGTATTGACTACTTGTGAACCACCTTTTAAAGTATAACTTTACATTTAGGATCTATAGCATACTCCTGATGACAGCCCTCTGTACACATCCATAAATTAAGGAATTTCCTTTATCTAGAGTGTTTTTGTGTTCATGCTCAGCAGGCTGATTGGATCAGAATAGCTACTTTTATTATGAGTGTGTCTTACTCCATGTGAGTCACATTACAGCAGCACTATAGGAGTTCTGGAGTCTTTCCCAGAAATGTCATTCACTGGTAATAACTTTCATTGTTTTACTGCTCCAGTAGTGACTACTCTGCTTCCACTCGGGGGCATGTGCAGTCTGATCTGAGTGGCTGGTGTACAGCTCCCTCTAGTGACACCTGAGAGCCACTCTACACAGCATGGCATGGTTTATTGCAAGATAATGGGCTGGTGGGGTTCAGGGAAAAATGCACAGTCCACTCATTTGTAATAACAGTATATAGCCTATAGATAGTTTTTTTTCCCTTTAATCTTACCTTCATTATTCTTGTGCTTTCCAGTGATTTATAGAACCAATGGTTCTTTATCATAAAAAGAATTTCACCTGTAAACTATGTTGACAGACAGTATAACATGCAGTTAAATGCGGTTGATGCAAATATTTTGCTTCTCACTGTCAGTTATTTTCACAGGCAAGATGTTTAATATCGGTCATGATCCTACTGGTGCTCACAGCACATCGGTGTGGGCTCCTTGACATAAAGAGGAATTTATGATTGGGTTTATAGTGATCATTTGAGTTAAACTCATTTCATTAAAATTCATTAAAACACCTTAAAGAACAAAATGGCTAAAAACAATAAATTTATTAAGTACATATATTTACACCCTATTGAAATAAATTTCATAAGTTGTTAAAACCATAGATATATGGATATATCCCTGCGGTCCCTGTGGTGGCACCCCTGTGCCAGTGGCCTCCCCAATAATGCTTTCCTCACCAGGATCCTCAGTGCCCAGCCATTTCCTATACCCTATTTTAACGCACGCTTGCATTTGTGTGTGCATGCCTGAGTGTTTGTGCATGTTTGTGTGTACGTGTGCATGTGTGTATGTGTGTGTGGGAGGGGTCGGGTCTTCTTTTTTCTTTCTTTCTTTTAACTTGTAAAGCGTGGCACAGTCACGCACGTGGGCTTTCGAGCGTATAGATATCGAAGATAATCACAAGGTGTCACCATATGGCCGCCATCTTGGCCTAGTCAACTCGCTCCCTCAGAGCATTAAGCCCATGGTGCATGTTGTACTAAAACGACCACAACTCGCTCACTTTATGACCAATTTTCAAACAGTTTGGTTTGTTACGAACGTCAGACATGCAGTCATCATACTGCATACTTAAAATTACAAATAATGTAAATCATGTACTTTTCTACGGAAGTAACATTGTAATAACATTATGCAAATAGCTAAAGTAACATCTCTATACGGACAAAACTTCATACAGTTAAGAATAGTTTTTTTAGTGCAGATGACTGGATCACCATCTACTACAGCCAGAGTCTGAGCAAGTTGCCTGACCCAACATGGCCACCTGTGAGTTACGTCTACATGTGCCTTGGCCGATACAGCGTCCGCACCGTGCACCGGAACTAGTCTATGTACAGGTGGAAGAAGTCGTGGAGCAAATAGCGAACACCAGCCAATCAAAAGCACTGCTGTTGTGACAACTAATCACAGGGCGGGGCAGAAGATAATCAAAAGTCAGGTGCGCAGTGGTCCTAGAGTCGCACTTTGACATATTGTCCAATAAGTTGGTATCGTTGCAAAAGTAGACCTATATCATTTCCTCAGGTGGGTTCCGTTTTTTTTTTTTTTTTTTACACAGGCTATCTTTCTATTGTCAGGACATGTGAAGCCAAAGTTAGCTAAAACCTTTTTTGCATGGACTGCAAATGGAACAGGAACACAGCGAGAAACGTGATGGTCATGGGGATCAGTGGATTATCTGCCTCTGGAGAGCTGGCTGACTGTTGCTGACTGATTGCTGTGGGACACTAGGAGGAAAGGTAAGACATTTTTTCCTGGAAATCTTGGAGTTTTGCGTCAATTGTGGTCTCACGCTGATAGTTGTGGCTCTTTTTTGTCTTTTAGACTACATCAGACCGTTGCTTTGACATGTTGGTGAATTGTTGTTTTGGTATGGACATAGTTTGTGTGTTTGTGGGTCAACTGATAGGTCTTTATCACAGCTCGATGCGGAGCGGTCAGCAGAGGCTCTGGTAGAGGATGCGCAAAGCGGACTGTGCAAAGTCCGGGGTCTGTATCCTGGACCCTGGCCTGTGGATAACCATGTGTTGTCCACTGTCTCTCTCCTTCATGTCTCTGCCCCATCTGTCTTTTCCTGCCCCTGTCTGTCAGTGTCTACCAAAGGGAGCTGTGATATTACAAGATGGCCAGGTCTTTGCTACAAAACATAAACTTGAACTTATATGTTTACATTTGTTGTGTCAATTATACAATTTTTAAGTACAGTGAAAGTCAATTTAGTGAAAGTTGTATTGACCCATCCATCAACCCCAACCTCCTTCAAGGTTATTCAAGGTTCATTTGTTAATGTAGCTGTTGTTGCTATAGGCTACTGTCCCCTTATGCCACTCATAATCAGGCCTACCACAAACAATAACTATCATAATAGGCTGCTTGTACATCTAGGACTAATGTACTGATTTTCGAAGGACAATCTGTGAAATGAGATTTTGTTCTCTTGTAGGCCTATGTATGTTTTTTTCTGACAACTGTTATGTCATTCAATGCATTTTTTAATGAAAATGAGATAGAATGTGTCCTAAAATCACTATTTACCAGGTTAAGAGTTTCGCTGCAGTGGTGTTAGAAAGCTGACACTATTCACCGTTTCAGTTTAAGATCAGTTTTCAGCCAACAACATATCCACACTGTGGTAAGTCTCAGCAAACAGGACTTCCAAGTAGTTTAAACCAAATCATAAAATGATTCTCACACACTGCCTGACCTCAGGTCTGCTCTCTGTATACTGGCCTCTGTCCACTCTGGCCAGGAGAGGAAGGAGTGAGATGGTGTTGGACATTTACACTGATATTCAATCCTCCCCTTGGCTGCACAGGAGGCTCCTTATTCTCCATTTGCTCCTCACTAAAATGCCAAGGCAAACTTGCAGCTGCATGGCAGGTCTCCATCTCTGGTGTACAGCTGGCAACCCCCAACCAACTCTTCCAGGCTTCCAGTGGAGGTGACAGCCATGTGTGTTCAGTGTGCCTCATTTTCAAGGTTAGACTTTTTTCCCCCCCTGGAATCTTGTTCTTAAATGGAAACAGTCGTGACTGCCCGCTTGTGGTGGTTGGAAAGGGATGGTGGTGGTTTGAGCTGAACTGCTATCAAACGAGGTGTGGAGGTGTGAGCACTGATATACTGTATTTACCCTCCTGTAATCCTGCTTCCTTTGTTTCCTTCATCTGAGGTAGACAGAAATCAAGTAAAGTGAAGTAATGTAACATAATTTTAGATAATAAAGAAATAAAAATGTGAATAATTAGGCCAATCAGAGTGGTGTATGTGAAGTGTCTTTACTTTCCCCTACAACCAAACTTACTTACGTACGTTACCAGCATATAACCTATAGTATAACATGGTTAACAGGTTCAAAGTTATTCAAGTCAGTGCATGCAGTATAATGTTTGTTTTAATCAGTAATGCTCAACCTCCTTGACTGTAGAAACCAGATCTTTTAACAGCTACAAAACCTTGTTCTATCAGTTTGATGTCCCATCACTTATATAAAGTATGACATTCTCCAGCAGTCTGCTAGTATTATTCTGGTTTGGAGCCCCATGTGTAAGTATACAAACATGAGCATACAATACAACATAAACATTACTTTTGCATACACCCAAGTAAGTGCAATGTGGTAGGAGGTTTATGTGCTTAGAATAAAGTGAAAAAAAATGTTTGCTTGAAATATGTAAAGTCCCAGAGACATTTGAATAATATACTGATTTATATCACTTTAAAGTGTGCATCACCTGCATGTCTTGTGGCCAATTGCCTGTAGATGGTGCTGTTCACCAACATTACTGAAGACACCATTCAGATCTTTATCAGTCCCCACAGTACATAGTCACCTCATATTCCTGACTGCAATCAACAGTGCAAAAAAACTACAAAGGAAGGAAAAGAAGTAGCAAAGAGTGCCATCATTACAGGGGTCTGAGGTTTGGGGGGGATTGTCCCTGGAGTAATAGTTAATTCATCATGGATTAGGGTGGGTGGAGGCACTAAGCCACGGGTCCCATGTGTCCAAATGATTGATGGCATGTTCAACTGTGGACTATTGATCTGTTGCTACACATAGATGTGGTGATTTCCCCTCCTCCGTCGACTGCATCCTCCCCAGAGGGCCACTGATCCTCTAACAAGCCTTTCTGCTGGTTGAACTGTTAATCAGTCCATGCACACCACAAGTGGAGGGAATGTAGGATGGTGGTTTGAGTTGATGATAGTAAAATCAAGGACATGACACAGGACACACATGATTTAGGTCACCGCTTTTGTGGTCCAGTGAGTCCTGGAGAATTATTGTTGGTTCGGCAGGGTTAATTATACAGCAGTAAAGATAAGAGATACGCTCTTCTACTGAGAAATACTCCGGTCATATCCTCTTTAAGAAAGCAAGAGAGATTACAGCCTCACCAAAAAAAAAAAAAAAAACACACCAAACAAACACCAATGTCCATTGTCATATCCAAGTGAAGACAAAACACCCAGAAAAAAAACTGTTGCTGTGGCAATAATTTGATAACATGTCAACTTGACTCTTGAGCTGTTAGTTATTGGCTGGATGGTGACAGTGAGGCCAGCTCTGTGAGCACCGATGCTGATGACTGACTGAGTGATGGTACTTCTGCCACTCCTCAGCGGCAGAGTGCCAACTTAAGTGCATGCCTGGGCCTATGACCTGGTACCCTAGGAGACCAGCCTGGGCTTGATTCTGGCCTGTGGTCCTTTGTTCCATGTATCCCTCTCTCTATCCATCTCTGTGTCTCTAATAAAGGCACAGTCCTGACAAGATAACCCAAAAGAGATAATCTGTCTCTCAGAGTGTTTACACTCTTTCATTTATATGTTTGGTGATTTTGGCACATTGAGTTATTAACCCACCAAAGAACATGACATGTGGTGTGTAAGTTGTATATTTAGTGTTTTGTTTATAATGTTTACCTCCTCTTTCTCCTTCCACTCTTCCATCACTAATAATAATACGAATACTAAACCTTATGACATGGGTGGAATCGTCATTGATTGAATATTGTACTTGATTTAACTTATCATGACAGGTTTCCAATAGACAACAAATGAACTACTGGTCAATTTCCTGATTAATATATAACCTGCTGCATTATACTAATCATATCAAACCTGGACAACAGCGACAGGCTGATGTCTGATCTTTATAAAAATGCCAATAGCAGCGTGGCCTGTGGGTGTATCACCCATATAATGAGCACAGGTGCTTCATTTAGGATGGACTGGAGGCAGTGAAAAGCTGCCCTGTGTTTTGGCTCATGGAAGCTCCTCCTCTGCTAAAACCTTAATCAAGAGAATTGAAGGGGCATGTTGCCGATAAGGAATGATCAGCCCTCTGGTGGCAGAGAGCTGGGGGATTTTCACTTTCTGCCTCAGTTATCTCCCTTTGAGGTTATAATGAGGTTAGCAAAGGATTTGCTGAGTGGTTTTCACTTGGCATTGTTTTCTTCCCCCTCCTGTCACCATTGCACCTCTAATCCTCCCCTCGTTTTGACTGTCTGGCAAGGTGAGGATAAGTGAAAGGTAAAAAGCTCAGGGATGACTTCAGTCATATGTGATCTACTATCCCCTCAAACAGCAACAGCAACACCACCGGAGCCAAAAACCAGATTTTTGTGAACATGTTTGCCACCTTAACATGACGCTGCCACACAGAAATATGTCTTCTTGTTTGACCCCTCTCCTTTTAGAGCAGCTCTGAAGGGCAGTGATGAAATATTTAACCAAAGTCAGCTTGGAAATGTCTCATATTTATCTTTTGATAGACATCTGGAAAACTGAACAAATGAACAGACAGCAGGAGACCCATCTTTCTGATAAATCAGACGAGCCGTCACCATCAGTACCACAGAATCAGTGATTATTTCATCTCTTACATAACTCCACAGAGGCCTACATCTCTGTCCTTGCCAACAAGGATTTTGCACAAATTGCTACGATAAATCAGAAATGAAATAGAAAAATAAACAAACCCAGCTGAGTTGCACTTCAGGCTGGTTGTTGATGTGGCTTTTGGAAAACATTTCTGTAAAAAGCAAAAACACAAAAATAAATCTGAGCAAAGACCATGGAAGAAACTTCAGTCAGGCCCATGGCTGTCTGGCACGAAGCACATGCAACTCCAGGAAAAACTGCAGCTGAACTGATCTGAACTCAACTCCAGCACTGAAGTCAACCAAGGAGCTTCAATCCCTGGCTTCCAGACAAGAAACTGCACTTACAAGACAACTCATTATTGAACTTAATCAATACAGCTATAATTGTGTTAACATGGAGGCATTATCTCTGATATCGATAATGACGGGATGACCCAGAGCTGCATCACAGTAACCAGCACAGTGTGCACTAACAGTAGCCTACTAGCAACTTCATCTATGTCATTTCTCAAATTTAATAGTATTACAAATACTGGCTCATAATATAGTATTTCCACTGATTCAATGCTGAATTTACTTTAATACAGTTCATATGAGCATAATGAAAGAATATTTGCTGATTGGTTTCAAACATTTGATCACATGAACATGAAGGACTATTATTCCTTGTCTATTTCACTAGTCTGCACTGCATTAAAGGGCTGAATTACTTAGCTTCAGCGACTACAAAGCTAAAAATGGTAGCATTTATTGGGTTTGCCAACTGCAGAGTCAGAGGGCATGCAATTGGCTGACTGCTGACAAGCTCATCCAATTCCATTACATTTCTTTAATTATTTCACAGATTGCCCACATAGACTAGATATTGTTTCTAAAATTAGATACATAAATTTAATGTATAAAACTATAAGACTGAGAACTCCACTGTGCCCTTGTAACTTTCATACAGTCCCTTACCTCTGTCTTTCTGTCCCTGTCCCACTTACTGCCATAATCTATAATGCAGGCTAGAAACACTGGGTGCAGATTTGAGCCCTGACTGGCCACCCAGTGTTGTACCAATACAAGTGCATGCTATAACCCAGCATGCCCTGTAGTACGTCCTCTCATGGCCGACAGACTGGCTGATCAGCACTTGATACCCTGCTCCCAATTTCACAGGGGCTTGACCACTTTCCACCAGCACAGACAGTCCCTGAAAAATAGCACTCAACCAGGTTTACATTGATCATAGAATTTCTGCAGATGAAAAAATCATGGTCTGTAGCTCCTAAAAGTTCTATACCGACCTAACCACTCTCACTGCGATCGTTTTAGGACCGTTTGAATCAAGAGGAAATGAACTGAAAAGTGCAGCTCCGTCAAGGCTATAAATCAGAGCAGTGGACGGAGGTGACCTGTACAGTGTGTAGCCTCTGCCTGATAAGGCATGACTGAGCCATTAACAACCAATCGGAATCAACTCCACATTGGCTTTTCACACATTGCATGTTTCCAATAATGCAGCTGGCATGAAACATGTCTGTGAATGCCTAACCTAAGCTCTGTGGTGTAAGGCGTAAAGCTGTGCCTTCACTGCACTAAATAACTAGCATGCAATGTGCCTGTTTTCACCCAAGCACGCACACACACTGTACATCTGAGCATCTGTGTGTGCATGCTTTAGTCACACTGTCAGCCATTTGGTCTATGTTCCAGAACAGTGTAGGTATAGCATTAATGCCTCTATAACACGCCTTTCACCAGACTCTTAATTGCTATTGGCTGTCGATAAAGATTGAACCTGTGAAGCTTCCATAAGGCCACGCTGCCACAGGATGAGTGTCAGAAGTTTGATTGGATTTTCACTGTTAGCTCATAATTCCTGGCCGATGTTAATTTCCCTGCCTCAGAGGAGGGTGGTATGATGAATGAGATATGCAAACAGAGCCCACAGCTAGCTGCACAGGTCCATGTAGTTCTGCTGGCAGCTGATCTAGCATGGATTTCCTAATAAATCACCCTGCTGGACTGAAGGCCAACTGTGGCAGAGGCTGTGCAGATACTGTACTGATGCCAACATCACAAGACACACACAGTGTATGAAATAGATACAGGAAGCCATTATCTGATTGCGGAATCCACCCATATCATTGATTAATTCACTAACCAATGATAGACGACAATATAATTTGTTATTCAAGTCATTTGGCATCTCTGTGTTTGACAGTTGTTTGATTGTGTTGATGTTAAACATTTTCAAGCCCTTGGCAAGAAGTTACCTTTGAGCTTTACTAGGTAGATCTAGACAAATAACCTCACAGGTTATCATCACATGTCTGTACTAACTCCTCCCTTAGCACTTAGCACCTTTTAGCTCACTGTTTTTGTTTCTCGGTTCACAGTGTTAAAATCTGCTTCTCAAACCCAGTGTCTATTGCAATTTTGTACAACATAAAGGTGATTTCTTTATTTTAGAAATGTCAATAAAATTCAGTTGTAGATGGTCAAGAATCTAACAGCTGAACAACAAGATGTTTTCCTCTCAGGTGATGGTTGAGAATAAAACTGAGCAAAAAAGGACAGTAGGTCAGTAATGTTACTGTTGCTTTGTGTGTTTCTCATGTGTAAATTAGCAACCGTTTGCAAACACATCTGCCAGTAGTAGTAATGCAGCCATAGTGTAGTGTGTCACATGTGTAATGTTAAGTGTGTTGTCAGCCTCTGGCCTGTAAGTGGCAAAAACTGCCTTTTTGTTCGTTTGGTTTTTAGTAACCTGATGAATTCAGGTTTGTGATAAAATGACATGTTCACAATAGAAGTAAAGAAGCAGACAGTAGTAGTCGTATTAAGGAAAATATTTGTCGTGCAAGCAGTACAACTGATTGTGAAACAATAGTGGATCCATCCATCCAGCTGAACCTCTCATCCATATAGAGTTTCTGGAGGGCTGGAACCAATCCCAGCTGATGTTGACAGCTGTCAGCAGTCAGGGCTGACACACACAAACAAACAACCACTCGTGCTCACATCCACCTCTATAGGCACTTTGGTGCCACCATTTAATCTAATGGACATGAGTTGGGCAGTGGAGGGAATCAGGAGTACCACACTTTATTGGATCCAGGAATAAGGGCCACAACCACTAAGGGGGGCCACATTTAAAAAAAAAAAAAAAAAAAAAAAAAAATATATAATATATATATATATATATATATATATATATATATATATATATATATATATATATATATGTATATATATATATTTATATTTATATTTATATAATTTTTTCCTTTATTTATTTACATATATATTGCAATTATGTCATGTATTCCCTATCCTGGTTATTCATTTAATATGGAATAAAACGAAAGGATTTCATGACAGAATGATTTTTAAGCCACCTGTGACTGCTGCTGTTGGTGGCGGCATTTTGACCGCATTCGCGTTCTCTTGTGTGGTCCGCTCTGCAACACACTGCTGCCTCTCTGGTACAAGGTTTTTCTGGGGGGGGGGTGAAAAAAGTTTGTTGCATGCGCACAGATGGCACTGAGGACGGGGGGGACATTAACCCCCAGATTCATAGTGATGCCGATCCGTCCCCATATGGCCCACGGCCATATGCGGCCCGTTGGGCTTTTTAATCCGGCCCAAAATTGTTCAAATAAAGCAAAGACTGCAAACTTTGATGCACTTGCAAAAAAGGGTGACCAACAACACTGTTCCCACTGAATTGATGGTTGAATCGGACTCCTCCAAATCGAATCGTCGAATAGTTGACTAATTGAAGTCACCCCTAATTATTATTATTATTTGCACATAGGTTCTTTGCTGTTTTGTCACAGGCTAATTTTAGAATTTCTATGCTAACATGTTTTGCAGGCATGAAGTTTTTGTGGGTGATTGGCGTAGACTACAGATAACAGTTTAATCAAATGGCTAGTGTTGATCAGGTAGGCGTTTGTTTACCAGTTTTTATTGTTGTTTATCCATGATTTCAAATAAGAATCCTCCATTGGCTTTTCAGTGCAAACCATCCAGCCAAATTACAAAAGTAACTACTTGAGCACTAGTTGAAGCCCAAATTATGCAAAATATCTAATTGAGTTGAAATCATTTACTGACAGCTCGGTCCCCCTCAGTTCAAAAACCCATTCTGCACCACTCAGTTGTTGACTGGTAGTGTTTTGGGGGCCACCAAAAAAATCTTGCTTAGGGCCACCAAAATCTTAGGGCCGGCCCTGGAAAAGGGTCTGTGTAGAGAGATGTGTAGGCATTCTAGTGGTTCGCTCAACATAAACTTCAAGACAAGGTTTTAACACTTCCTAGGTGCTGTGAAGGGACCAGTTGTGTGTTTGTCTCTCTCTCATGGATCTGTGTTATTCTACAGGGCTCACAGTTGTGTCTAAGAGATGCAAAACACTGAGATTTAGGGCAGAAAGGCCTTCGCATGTGCCTAAGAGAGAATGCAGGGACAGATAACTGTCTTCTAGCTGGATATCTATGTGAAGAGTTTTTACCTTTGACCTCATGTGGTTTCTTAAGGAACATCTCAAAATGTCCCTTACAAGATCCACATCAGGTAGTAACAGTCATGTCAGTAGTAACTAATATATCAAGAACTAATAGAAGATAAAATAAAGTAATGGTAGCAGTCGCAGTCGTAGAACTGTCTGGTAGCCAACTTTTAGTATTTAGTTAAGCTAGTCTAGTTAAACACTCAAAAACGAAGTGCTTCACACTATCCAAGTCACATCAATGCATTCACATGCACATTCATACAGAGCATTGTTCTGTGCATGTTGTGCTTTCTTTATCACAGACACATCCACACTCTGATGATAACTGTGGGAGATGCAGTGTTCAGTATCCAGTTCAGAACTAAACTGGGTTCAGGTCTATTTAGTGTCTTGCACAAGGACACTTTGACATTCTGATAGGAGAAGCTGGGAACTGGTGTAGGTCTAGCAGATGTAGAAAATGTGTATGGGATAATGTACAGTGAGCAGGTTGTTACAGAGAAATAAACCCTGACAGGGTGGATAGAAGGTTCTCATTACACAGCTACTTACTATTTAAATAAATAATTAGAGACAGAATGTTGATCAAATTACGATTTTTATTGATTTACAAATTCCATCTGGAGTAGAAAAAAAAACTGCCAGCAATGGCTGAGCTAAGCTATCTCTGCACCCACAACGGTTCAGCAGAGGTAAGGGTGAGTCAGTGACAGAGGTGGGTACCTTTCACATTTAAACCAACATGGTACTGATACCCGGTTCCTGGGACTTTTTGTGTACATGTGTGGTAATTGAAGTTAAATTGTTGTTCCTTTTTTTTTTTTCAAAACTTCTGAATTTTTAATGTTTATTGTTATGGTTCGGTGTAAAGAAGCAAAGTCTGCGTAATGAGGGATCTTCCTCAACACAATAGCAGGATCTCTGTTTAAAGCTTCAGAGAGCACAGGGAGAGGAGAAGCTGTTCACAGACGGTAGAGTTCTCAACGGGCCTGGAAATTAAAACCCAAACCCACAGTCGGGTCCGCTGTTGAAGCCTGGACCCGACACAGTCCGAGTGTTTGTGAGGGATAAAGAGCGGGGCAAGGACAGGCAATGTGCTGCACATCAGTCAGGCACTCCTCCACTGTCTCACAGACATGAGGGTGCGTTCAGTACCAAATGTGGTACGGTTTGATTTTACGTGAATCAATATTCGGGAATGCCGTAGAAAATTCGGTCGGCACCAATAAAAGTACCGCATTCGGTACTCATCCCAGGTGACAACTTACTTACAATCTACATTGAATTGTACGTTGTGTTTATAGTAACATTTGAAAGAGTAAACAGGACGTCACTTAGGATGTTTGAAGTGACATCTTTGTTTTTGTCTGGCTGTGGCCCCGGAGGTGACACACCAAAATTTAAGTTGTAAAAAGCTATCATCACTACCACTTTTACCAGAGCGGTCCTCTAGACCTCCTTTTGCCTTGATTGGAGGACAGGATCCTGCTCCACTTTTCCAGATCTGTGGTGGAGCTCCTCATGCTGTTCTCACATCTGTGCCCTGTCACAGACAAGACCTGCTGTGCTACTGGGCTCCGCTACTGGGCTGATCAGAGCGGCCTCCCTAGCAATGGTCTGGGTCAGTTATACAGAAATAACAGACCTTTAGAATGTTGTGATTGACCAATCAGAATACAGCATTTAATAGAGCCGCGTAATAAAGCTATATAATAGCATCCACCATAGAAGTAGAGGGAGCATCAGCAGTGTCAATACATGAAGAACAATACCAAAAGCATTAGTGGTATGAGTGGAATCATTATGGCGGAAGGATGAAGGCTTCAGTATCAGTAGTACCAGTAGGTACCAGCAGTGTTGAATTATTGTCTCCATAACATATTCCAGTATTGAAAGCCCTGAAAATCGCAGACCTCATTTTTTGCACTTCACAGAATTTAATTCCCTGAGATGTTCCAGGTAGAGATGACGCTCTGGCAGACACATTCATCACAGCAGCAGAAAACGTCTGTACTATTGATTTATGCAGCAAAATTAAAAGCAAGCAATCTTGTTTTTCGCCGTCTGTCTCGGCATTAAGCAGCGTACATCAGAGCGCACCCGTGTCTGTCAGCATGTGTGTGTCTGGGTTTTATGAGTGCACCTAAGTGGAATGTGTTTGCATGTGTGTGTTGTCATGCAAGCAGCTGCACCATGTTAAGCATAGGAAAGCTGTGTAATGACTGGAAACATGCCAGGTATGTTTGTGCACATGTTCACAAGCCCGTGATCTTGCAAATGCAAATAATGTCCCTGAGTGTGCAAATTAAATAAGTCACTGATGTAAAGCAGAGGAACAGTAATCTACCACAGAGTTCCATAAATGAAGATAAAATAAAAACGTTTACAAACCCAGTTACCTAATGCCAATAAAAGTCTGGAGATGATGAATCTCTCTTTTGCCTGTAATGTTCCTTCAAAACCAACTCTGAATAAACAGGAGAAATGAAAGGAGACACGAGGTTACATTCATCTTGAAGGTCAAATCTGTTCACTGTGATCCACCCTCAGAGCTGGATGGAGTCAGAGCTTCCTCACTAGTGGCCCCCAGCCTCATATATGGTAGCTCGCAGGCTGATGCCTGTGATGACCCGCAGACTCTCACCCGTGAGGGGGTAATGTTTGGAAGACAGCGCACTGCCAAGGGATCCTTGACTCAGAGCTGCGTGTTTGGTCTGGCAGTCTTATTTTGGTCTCAGCAGTGCACGTCTGCCAGATAGCAGAGAGACTGACGCAGGCTGTCGAGTCTGTGTAGCAACACAAGGATTACCGACTCCATCCTCAGTCGTGCCACATGCAGCTTTGTGCCTGTTAAAGATGTCTTTAATGTCTGAGGCACGCACAGCTAAAACTGCAGAATTAGTCCAATATGTAAGTGTTAATTAATGTGAATAATCAGCTAAGATAAAATTCAAAGAAATGGGACTGCGAGCTGTGAACCTCTCTTACTCCAAAGAGATACACTTTAAAGCTGCACATATATTTTCATATTAAAAACATCAGGGCAAGAAATCCACTAACCTGTATTTACAGTTCTCAGTTTAGGCCTCCTTATCTCTGTGGACCATTTTATATAATGTGTAACCCTGAGAGAGTCTGGTACCAGCAGTAATCCAGGCCGCACTGACTCCCATGTTAAGGTGCTGTTACAGTAGAAATAAACATTTTTACAGCCCAACCTCATCACTTCCTGGAAATAGGATTTCATTACATGAATATAGGAGTGATGAGGAAATATATTATATAACCCCTGGAGCCTGCAGGTGGATGGGGTGGAGTGGGGCTGAAACAATAGGCAGTAGGTGATAGGACGTAGGACAGCAGTGTCACTGACAGACAAAGAAGAAGATGGGAAAATCTTGCAACTTAAATAAGGTGCCAAAGTCTCATAATGTTAAGGTAAACCCTGTATATGTTTTCACTCCTCGTGTTCCCACACTGGAGAACACGTCCTACCTTTCTTGTCGACCAAACAGTGCGCAGATTTTTAAACACCGGCTGTCACCACACAGAGTGGCCTCGTTTGCAGTATTGGCTGAGTGAGTGCAGTGCAGGCTTTGGGGGCGGAGTCTAGGAACAGGAAGTCTAGTCTAGGAAAACGACAAAATAATCATTTTTCTTCGATTATACTGTATAAGCTTTGAGATCCACAATCAAAATCATGATCAAAATTCAATCATTCGTCCAGCCCTATTGGACAGAGACATTCAAAATGCTGTTTGTACATGAAAATACTGTAGTGTGGAGGTGAGTTATCCTGCAAGTTATTAGGACCAAAACATTGGATGGTTTAGAAGTATGCATTTCCACGGTGTCCCTCTCAGGGAAGAATACCTGATGCCCAGCTGCTTTGCATGGCGCTGCTGCTCAGACCTGTTGTCCTTTTCTGACTTACACATTCTCAATTTCCCCATGAAGACCAGTTTTGCATGATATGCCAGTGTGCCAGATTTGCAGTGGCTATAAGGTGTCTGTATGCTTTTTAGTATGCAGGCCATATCTCATCAATGAATGTCACAAAGGCTTGTACACATTGTTCTCTTCTTTACAGCTTAAGGAGGAACTATGCAGGATAGCTATGCTACGTTTTTACCTTAATTATGCAGCTTCAGAATATTTGTGATGGTCACATACAGGGAGAACGGCAGCTCACTGTCTTACACCTCTCTGGGCTGAAAACCAACCTTGCAGCATCAGGGCCTCCAGCTCTCGTCTCTGTGCACCGCGACACAAGCGAGCTCCGTAACCCACATTGTAACATCATAACATCATGTTGTATAATGTTATCCAGCGC
Source organism: Caranx ignobilis (assembly GCA_021432705.1). NCBI lineage: Eukaryota > Metazoa > Chordata > Actinopteri > Carangiformes > Carangidae > Caranx > Caranx ignobilis. The sequence goes on from MU270014.1 coordinate 31,472,816, forward strand.
TCCATGGATTGCTTTTTCCCCAGCTTGGTTAAAGAAAAATGCGCATGGCCTGGAGGAGGTTTAGCAAAACAGCGGAAAAACGACCAGACTTGCATAGATCCCTTTTAAATATAATGTTACAGGGGCACAAGTGAAACATTAGCTAACATTAGCCATAAGCTATTGGTCATACAACACCAATGACTGTTGCAGCACAAATCCAAAGTGTAGTAAAATCAACATACGTCGTGTGTGTTTTTGCTCATGCCCTCTCTCTGTTTTCACCAGTGACAGAGAATAATGAGTGACAGTTTAACTCTCAGTGACAAAGGCCATGATACTGTCAACACCTGCACATGGTCACCTGAAACCTCTCCATTCATCCGTGAGCGTGTCAGCAAACTCTCTTTTCTGCTCGCTTCCTACTCCACACACGCGGTTTCATAATTGCAATGTGTGCACGAGAGTAATTGCCTGGTGCGCTCCCATGATGCCCCAAACAATTTCAATCAACCACTCAACAATGGAGCACTGGAGTGTGTCCAGCCATCTATGTTCACTTACCATATCTGCCCATTTACCACCAGGGCCTGTGCAGAATATGAATCCAGAGGCCTACATTATTTAAAGAGTGAGAGACGGACAAGAGTGGGGGGAGAGAAAGAGAGAGAGGGAGGACACAATCAAACTCACCAACAGTCCCAGCCAGACCAACCATGTTCTAGAGAAATTACGTTTTTTTTACAACTGACCTGCAGCGACAAATACATTCAGTAGAAAATGCATTTGCTCAGAGGTAATGCATTATTTTTTTAAACGAATGGAGCAGCAGCAGAGTCAGCAGGAGGTGATAAGGGGTGAGAATCGGCATAAAAAGCCCACTATGTTACAGCAGAGAGCAAGGTCATCCCCCGTCTGGCCTAAAGGAAACAAAAGCACTTAGGTCAGGGTGGGGGAAAATGTCGACTGTGAACTGTATTGACCTATAACAAACCAGGCCACAATCTTAACCAAGTGATGTGAGAGTCTAAACAGAGCTAAATAATGCTGGAGTCATTACATATAGATTTTGTTCTGCAATATCAGATAATCTGGCAGAAAACAATCAGGTTGTCTCTGTACAGTTTCACAAGCTCGCAGTCCATTTTACTATTCAGTATCAGTTTGCCACATATATAAGTTCCCAACGTATCCCCCCACAATTCAGCAGTTGGCATTGTAGTTTAATTAATGAACTGTGCACTGATGGAATATTAACTGGTTCCTATTTGTCCTCAAAATGCAGAAACAATAGTAGAAATATGATTGTGGGAAACTGGGGAGGAAGAATAAAGCAAAAATGAATTATGCTACATATTTATTCAGCTCTTATTTGTAAATGCTCAGTATACTGCTGGCAGTAACAAACAGATGTTTGGGTTATTAAGTAATGGGCAAAGAGTTCATGTTAGTACATGAGCAGTAGAGTAGCTGTCAAACAGTACAGTGTTACCACCACAGACTGAAGGCAATACAAAACAATACCCAGTTAAAGTGACAGCAGCAGTGTTTCCTCTGCCCCTGTGGAGACCCTGTAGATCACTGGCTCCACCACTGTATCAGTTCATACATTTTTAAAATGAAACTCCATTAACTCATTATGGTGGATGTAAGTTTGTCATTGGACTTATTTCAGCTGAGCAGACATGCAGTCATCCTTTTCTGTGACGTATGACTGTAGAGACTGTAGAAATCAGTCTGCCACTTTCACGTAAACCAACAAGGAACAGTCTCTCCCTGCTCCAGACTCCATGTTACACCTCAGAAAACTCCTGAATCCATCTAAAAACATACAGACCTGGCAGAAAGCATGGACTTGTAGCTCAAACCCAGAGCTCTCCAATAAGGTCCTTTTAATTGTATGCACTCAAAGTCTGGAGAAATCCAGAAGAACATTATGTGCTCAACTCCTATAACTACCACTCATGTTGAAATGATTAACATTCCAGGGGGAGGTTGACTTAGAGCTCTGACATCCATTGTAAAAATATATAATATAATTATCATATAAATCTACTGAGAATCTGCCTCAACAGAAGTGACCATCTAAATGATCTTGTGCAAAATGTAAATAAAAAATCACAACATGGCAACAGTCCAGAGTCTTGCTCTTAAGGAACATTGATGCAACGTTCAATGTGGCAGATTTGTACAAACACCTGCCCTTCTTCATTTTCATACAAAACTTGAATTTTGGCCTGACTTGATGAAAAGAAAAATAATGCTTCCTGTTCGTTTCCGAATGGAAAACACTCGAATGTAGTTTTTAAAATAAAAAGGCTGTCACAGAAAGTTTGTTGAAGGCTGTAATTATTACCGAGGTGAGAGAGAGGAGGTGTTCACGAAACACTTACCAGCTCAGGTGATGTTAAAATGAGTCACCTCCACCTCTGGCCAGCTTGGAGACAGGTGCTGGAGTCAGAGCAGAGCCCCCCCAGCTGCACCCTGTCCTGTTCTGCAGACACACAGCGTGGCCAGGTCAGCGGTCTGAGTCCTGGTTTGCATGTAGACTCTTCTCAGTGCTGCAGTTCCAGCTACCCACTCCTCTCCATGGAGGTACTTTGGCTCAGTCTGTCCCTCCCCAGACACTGCTCTGCTCCACACAGTCAGCCACCAGCCCAGCCCCACCCGGCATCCCCACTTATTCCCTCTGCACAGCTTGACCCCAGTTCAGATTCTGTCATCTTAACCAGCAATAAATATTCTTCAGGACCTCACTGTGTTTTGCACTTGGCTCCACAAGCCTAGCTGATAAAAATCACCATTATATAGCGAGTCCCAGTGAGGCTTAATAAATAAATACATCCAGTTAATCAACCTGGTTTAAAAAGATGCTAAAAGGTGGTAAAAGTAAAAGTAGTTGTAGCCAGATGTTTGGAGAGAGAATGACTCTATATATCCTCTCTGTGCACATCAAAGGCTTCACCTGTATGTGAGTCTGTGCACTGATGCATGAGAGCTCTGAGTGAAAGAAGCGGAAGAATTTGTGTGTGTGTGAGAGAGAGAGAGAGAGAGGAGAGAGAGAGAGCCCCGCTGGCTGATCCCCTTGCTCCCTGCACTTATTTCACCTGTCATCTCCACCACTGTCATGTCTGTCTCCAGGGTCCATTGTCTCATCTGTCTGCTCTCTCTGCGCTTTTTGCTGTGTGTGTGTTTGTGTGTCTGCAAGTGCAACAATGCACCTGGCAGATTTTGACTTTTTATTAAAAACGTAATATCATCCCTCTCAGCTTAGATGTGACAGAGTTATCTCTGGGATCTAATCTTTGTGATCACAGGTGGACAAACTGCACATCTTGATGACTTGAGTCAGAATATAGAGCCTCCTGGTCAGATAGACTGACTCCAGTACAAGGCAAAGTTGTTGAGTCAAACTTTTTTTACTGAAGTTAAAATAGTTGAGCACTTGATTTAATATAAATAAATAAATACACACAAATGTACATTTTAATGTCCACTCATTGTTGGATTGTTCCACAATAAAAGAACCAATGACTCTGACTGACAGGCTGATCTATGAATATAAACATCTATAGAGACAAAAATCCATGAAATCACCTTCTCAGTAATGAACTTTTATGCATTGTGTCTTATAATGATCTGTAACTGAGAGGTCATAAGAGTTTTACATTGAACTACCTGTTGAATAGAGGTGAGGTGACTGCAGTGAGTGTACACACACTGTTCACACACACACACACACACACACACACACACAGCAGCGAACCAGACTGTTAGAGATGTCTGGGTTGTTGATGCCTGTGGGGATTTCGGCCACAGTATCAGTGGTCAGATTGTGATGTAACACATGGCGTCATTTTTTCCCAGCTACATGAAGCAGGCTGAGTCCAGCACAAGCGTGTTTTAACAGGGGCTCCTTCTGAAGCTGAGTCACATCACAGCCCCTGCCCCTACTCACACACCCACCCACCCACACACACCCACACACCAACAGTACATGAAAACGTAAACACAGATCAGATTTAGCTCTGACGGTGGTTGTGACTTTAAAATGTTTTGACTACAGGGACATACATTTGTTTGTTGGCGCAGAGATGCTGCTGGTGGGTGTCCATTGTTCATTCTGCTTTTCATTCCCAAAATCTATCGACTGAATCTCTCAGTCTGAGGTGAGGTACATAGTGATTTTGGCTGTTACAGTTCTCAGTTCTTCTTTCAAAAAGGACACACTAAAAATGTCTCCACCTCTCAGAGTTAAAGGTTTGATCCCTGACTCTTCAAGAGAAGTGTCCATGGGTAAGATACTGAGCTCCAAATTGTGTATAATAGGGATGTTCTGCATGTATAGAAGTGCTGTGTGAATGGGTGGATGTGGCTGATGGTATAAAACACTTTGAAAGCTCATTAATAGTAAAAAAGCACTGTATAAATGCAGCCCATTTACAACTGACTCCCCTGAGACGGTCCTCAGCAGGAATAATGACCTACAGGATGTTTATGTTTCTGTTTCCCTGTGTGACACGTGTTGCGGTCCTGAATAGAATTAGCCTAATATTCACTGATGCTGCAGATGCCTGTGCTATTGTCTCGATACTTCAACACATGGAGAGAACACAAGGGAAGTATCATCATCAGTTTGACAAGAGCACAACATGATGCATAGTAAGAAAACACAACCAAATACACATCCATACATTCATGTGTGTATGTATGTATGCAGCAGCATCATCCCATCAAAAAGAGAGGACACAGCAGAGGTGAGGAAGCCCCACACTCTTATTATGATTCATTAGATTGCTGAGTGTGTGGATTATAAAATATTCCTGTCCGTTCCTGAGTCCCTTACGTGTTGAAATCGTCTTACATCATGTGAATACAGTAAAAACAGCCAGGGTCACCTGACCCTCATACTGTGAGACTATTAGAACAGTTGCTTGTTTTTAATGATAAATGAAATGTCTGGCTTTTACTGCTGTTTTCCTGTCACAGTCAGTTTGATGCCCGCAATGTTTGCTACAGGCTACACGGCAGAGATTGACTGATGGCGGCATCAGCTCTCTTTGTGTGGCAGCTCAACCCGACAAAAAAAAAAAAAAAAAAAGAAGGAATGACAGAAGCCAAACAGAACAGCAGCCACAGACAGGCATGTGTGCTGCAGGCTGACACACACAGAGACTCCCCTCAACAAACTGGGCCAGGTTTGAAAAGCGTAATTGCAGTTGCCTTCTGAGTTTCGACTAATACATCCTCATTCACACACTCTTGTTTGAGCTTTTGGTAGGAGAGCCACTGTCTGTGGAGAAACGGTTCCTGCCTCTTTCTTCAGGGAGCCTGGTGAAATTGCATTCTATTACCAGAGGCAGGGATTTCACCCATAAATCCACAACCTTTAGGAATGGCCTATATTTTGCTGCTCATGCTTCATGAGATATCTGGAGTTAGTGCTTGTTATTTCAACAGGACTCCTGCTTTTATGTCCTTGGTAGCATGCTGCAGCAGCCTACGACGAACATGCATGCTGTGAATGCATTCACTTTGATCCAAATATGCAGCGAACACGCTAAACCAATGAAAGAGGTGGGAATCCGATTTAGGAAACCGTGTAAAAAGAGGGAAGAATTAATATTCAGCATTCAGCCACAGCCACTCCTCCATAATGCATATCATGAATATATACCACTGCTACGTACTGAGTAATGAGATGCAAAGAAATCTACAAATGAGCAAAAATAGATCATCTGGCCCTGACACATTTTCTCTGCAGCTGTGATCAAAGAGCAGTACTCCAGAGGGAGCAGGGTGTCCTGGTGGTGGCGAGGGCCGCCAACTCTGTCCTCAATCGGAAGGTCATGAGTTTGATTCCCACAGCAGCCCGCGTGTCAATTATCAGCCGGGGACCCAGCTGAATGGCTACCTGCTCCCCGACTGCAAGGCAGCCGGGATAAATGCCGAAAATGTAAATGTGGCGCACGCAAGCCCCCGAGGATGTGACATGTTTCCTGTCGCAAACATAGCTTGTCGTGACAGTCCAACCATCTGGACCATGGGCGCTGTGCTCAAGGGCAGATGAAAGACATTTGCCCACTCCATTTTTTTTCCTCTCTCCTCTCCTTCCATTGAATGCAGTTCTGCACTGACCTAATAATCTGACCTAGTTGAAATAATCAGCAGTGGAGATATTTTGCAAATTGCATTGCCGACCCTATTTGCACATAAATGTTGCCCTGCGGCTATACACCGCCTTTAAACCTCAGCCCACATTCTGACGCAGACCTGGAAGGAGGAGGTGCGGGGGGCCATTTCTCTCAGCTTATCTTATCAGTATCTCTTTCATACTCTTCTTGACTTATTCTGTTTTGTAGCGCTGCGGCTGCGGCATACCTGCACACCACAGTCTAATGCAGCCCAGTGAGGAACACAGAGATTTAAAGCTCCATAATTAGTGGGTTATTCCCACCATCCACCCCGTTCACTGATGAGGACTGCAGTAGCAGAACTCTCATTTACACAACCAAAGACCTTGTTACTGTAATCGTCCTACAATCTGAGCATCACCAACAATCCACTAAACCCTCTGTCCTTTACCCTGACAAAGTATCTGCCTAAAGCACAGAGGTGGCAGATAAGAAAAGCCATTATTAAATGAGTTTAGAAGGTGTGACAAAAAAAGGAGTCAGTGGACCTTGAGGTGGAATCTGTTTTGTGTGGCTGAATATGGATTTTATCAATACAAACTTTGAAAGAAAAAAAAAAGTCTTTTGGATGACGTCATCTTCAACCATTGCAAATGCATTCTGTGAACTGGAAAAGCTTTTAATTCAACCTTGAGTGGAGTATTTTGTCAAACTTCTCTTTTCCAAGATCAAGAGCAAACTTTCCTGCTTGTAGTGCGGGTTGGAGGACTTGTTGACACCCTGAGCTGAGGCAAGGTCATTGCCCAAAACCTTCAAACCAGTTTTGGTTGCAGCGCTCTGTTTCATGGCCCTGAGTGTTTCCTCTTGTTATTTTATTTGTTGGCTCTGCCCTCCACATGGTGATCTGTTTTCCTGCCATGTTCACGTTGTGGGAAATGAGTGCACCAGTGAACGGTGGTTAGGTCAAGTGAGGTCAGTATCGTTCACTTTATTTTTGAGAAGAGATATTGACTAAATATTAAGAATACAAAATGATGAAGTGACAAAAACTGGAAATGTAACTAACTGAAGTAAATCTAAAGTTTACCACACCTTGTCTTTACTAAATTGGTACTGTGCATAAAGTTTATTGTTTATCTGAATCTCCATTAGCTACCACATCAATGAGTGTGTTTACATGGACTTGAGTATATTGCTTTTGTGTTTGTGCATGACATAAAATCCTGATGTCAGAAACCAGGATAGGCATGTATCCAGGTTTGAGAGACCCAGTTTTGCTCCCTGAAGAAAATGGGATACTGTGGCATGTGAAGGCCTTATCCCAGGTTCTGAGAGCTGCAACTATGTGTGCAGACGCAGGCAATGAAAAAAACACACATCATATATGTCACATATGTCACACTGTCGACTTAAAGCCGCCCTGAAAGTTTTCTTTCCACTCACCATCCATAAACTCCTGTCCCACCATTCACGGCTGTGTGTTTGCATCCAGCTCTCCCTCGCCCTGAGCAGTGGCAGTGACAGGCAGACAGAGAGCTCAGAGGTGCTGTTGTTGCTCTCTTCTTCTATGAGCCATGTATGTAACAGGATCTTAGTGTTTAACAGCACCAAACCCACAAGAGGCCACAGTGGTCTCATTTTGACAGATCTCAGAAAGCCATGGTTTGTGTTGTAAAAACTAAACATCACCTGTGAAGATGGAGACTGTGATCAGAAACTGGGATATTTATCATGTAAACAGAGGGATGAATTACCAGGTTCCTCTGGGTGCATGTAGATGCAGTATCGTGAATATGATCATAACCGGGGTACGGCTCACACTAGTGGCAGCCACTTGTCCCGGGGTCCACATGAACAATGTATTGTACAGTGTAATTATTACAACCTAATATAATTAAACATATACATAGACATATCACAATAGACCTATTACTGATAAAATTGCCTCAATACATTGACATTAAAATTATAATAATGATTCTAATAAAAAAGAATAGGCCAACGCCAATAAAAGCCACGACTACAGTCAAAACAAATCTTTCCTCGCAGACTGAATGATTTTTAGGTGGATGTTAGTGATTTTATGTGTATGTTAGTGATTTTAGGTGGATGTTAGTGATTTTATGTGTATGTTAGTGATTTTAGGTGGATGTTAGTGATTTTATGTGTATGTTAGTGATTTTATGTGTATGTTAGTGATTTTAGGTGGATGTGAATGGTTTTTGGTGGATGTGAATGGTTCCAGTCCAAATAGGATGATATTTGCTGATGCGAGCTGCCACTTCCCAGCTCTGCCTCCAGTGAACTGACGCGGCTGCCTAGCGCTGCGCGGCCAATGGGAGCGCAGCGGGGCGGAGAGCAGCGGCAGATTGTACTACAGTGTAGTACTGCTGCCAACAGTAGACGCGTCTCCCGCTCAGTCTGTCGCTCCTCAGCATCCTCTGGTTAATGGATTATACAGTTTCCCTCCAAGTGCAACATCAGCTCACCGTGTTCCCGACACACTTCTACCAGGGCTACAGTGTGGAGTTACAGGTACATGCGTTTTTACATCCCAGTCCAGTCTTCTTGCTCTTTTCCTCTCTTCTTCTCCACTGTCCATGCTGAGAGGCGTGCATGCTTGCAGAGGAGAGAGTGTGACTTTATGGAGATGCTTTGCTGCAGGGGGAAGGCATGGTTGTCGTGTTGCATGCTGATTTCCCCCCCCCTCACCTACATTCTTGTTGCGTGCCGCCGCCGCCGCCGCCGCCGGAGTCGGAGCGGTGGCAACCAGTGCGCTGCGGTGCACATGTGGCTGCAAAAGTAAAGCGGAGCGAGCCTGGTGGAGGTTCGACTCCGCGCCTCAGAGGCAGGTCGTGCGTGTTGGTGGAGGGGTCCTGATTCCCCGCAGGGACATTCTCCCTCTATAAATGAAAAACAGAGCGTCAATCAGAAACGCTCTCAAAGTCTGACTGTTGCAATCAGAGGTCCAACTTTGAACGCAACATAACAGAGCCGCTTCACGTCCTGACGCCAGACTTTCAAAATAAGGTTCACCCAACAATCTGTGGCTGTTGAATAAGAACTGTAATGGATATTAAACAAAGTAACAGTGTCAGCATCAGCACCCCCCCACCCGCTCACCCACAGCGGGTTGCTCTGCATGCAGGAGAACGGCTTGTCGATTCTCTCAAGGTGACATTTAAGGTGGATTAGAAGCAGAGATGTAGCGGAGGGAGCCTCGTGCGCTCCCTCCTCACCTCTGAGGAGGAGTTTGGTGCTCGGTCAGAGCTGATATGAATTCTCATCAGATCAACTGACAGCAGGGTCAGAGAGTCAAAGTGAGCAGGACAGGGGCTTTAAAAAGAAGAACTTTCCTCTGTTGATTTTTCCTTCATCAGTGCTGGAGGCAGCGGATTGGAGGTCACAGGTCATCAGCTGTTTGTGTCACTGTGTGCAGCTCCACAAACAAACACTCTAGTGAAGTAGTTGGTATTAGGGCTGTAATTAATGCTTGATTGTGAGTCAGTAAGCAAGTGATTGATTATGTCCTGATCTCTTCAGCTGTGTAGTACCAGGTGAAAGGCAGTGTGTTCCATCATGCTTTTCATCTCTCTCTGTGGGGAGGGCTTGAGTGGGCCTGTCCCTCTTGTACACAACAGCAAACAGAATCTTTGCTTTGATGTCTCTCAGGTGACTTTTTTATTAGGTTGTGCTCTTGGTATTTGGTGTTGCTTCTTTCTACATGTGTGATGCCTGTACAGTACACTTGACTAAAAGCCTCTAAGGTATTGATTACTTTCAATATTAGTTGATGTGTTGATCATGTTCTTGATTCTAGAAAGTGCTGAACATCGATGCAGTTCTGCTTCACAGAAGACTTTGAACTGAAAAAACCAAAGAAAACATGAAGATCTTTCTAATTCAGTTTGAAATCAGTGAGTTTGTGCAGTGTTTCTTGCTAATTAATGTAATTATCTATTTGTTAATTAGAACTAGAAGTCTCTGTTATAATTATTAGTTTGTCATATTTTTTATGTACTGAGGAGATCAGGTTTCTTGGATCACTTCAACTGTTAAACTAACTAGAAATGTGGGCAGTCTCAAGCAGATCCGAGGAGGAGGATCCCTGTCCAGGCGCCATCATTTGTTTTGTGTTCAAACATGATTTTCATTATGAGACAGGAGCCGTCCTCTCCTCCTGCAGCTCCACTTCAGCACACAGTAAAGATCCAGATAGTGATGATATGTTTGATTCTGCAGCTTCCAGCGTGATGAGAAAGAGAACAATGCAGCGTCTCACCAAGCAGCCGCTCTGAGCTCTGAGCTCTGAGCTCCATCTCCGCCTGCCTCATTTAAAGTTGACTATTTCCCTAGAAAAAAAATGCATATCATTCCTCCCATCCTCCTGGAGACCACAAGATGGCTCCATCTTGGCACCGTCAAAGGCTTTTGAAAATTTCACAGTGACACAAACACGTCTGTATCAGTTCTCCTCTTCACTACGACACCACGGGAGACTTGCAGCCTCAGATAACAAAGCTCCGTCATCAGCCCTTTCTTTAATATTGCAGTGATTTTTTTTACATCTTTGGTAGTCGCCCCCTCTATTTATGAACAACTTGAAGCAGTAAAAAGCAGATCCTGCCTATGTCAGTAATTTGCTCTCCCTATAAATAAAAGACTTTGAAGCTCGGTGCTTCGATGTCATCAATAATTGTTTGCTTTTGTCAAGCTGAAATTGCCCTGCTTCTTTGTTGCCTTCTATTTCCTTCTTGCTGCAGTTGTTTTCAGCTCTGTCTCCATTATTTTTTCACGGGAGGTCAACTGAGTTGGGTCTCAGGATTGTTATAAATAGCACACAGCGTAACAAAGAGCCCCCATAATCAGAGCTGAACATATTTACTTTCACAGGGAGCAGAAGTTGCTTTGAAGTGAACAGCTAAAGAGAGAGAATGTGTACTTTATCAAAGGTGATAAATCTCCTCCTCTGTTTTTTTTTGGTGGCAGTTGAAAGGTGAATTTAAAAGCATCCAGACTGATCCTGGATCCGCAGAACAACTTTAACTTCACTCGTTTTTCAAAACTGCCACCCTGAAAGACTTCTGAATGAGATATTGAATGCTTTGTCCAAAAAGGTGACACCTGTGTTCTGTCAGCTGGATCCAGATGTGCACCCAGTGGACCAGCACACTGAGGCCTTGAGGATTATGATCATTTGTTGTCATAAATGGGTGCATTGCTGTGAATTTGTCAAGGGTGTGAGGGGTTAATGAAGTGCAGACCATGGAACAGGACATAAAAAAACCTTCCTCTCCCTGGAGCTCTCAGAGCAACAGGTCTTCTGAGTAAAAGAATAAAAATCGAAGAGATTTTAAGTAAACACTCCAAATCTATAAGATTGGATGGAAGACGTCCTGACACGGCTCTCAGAGTGCTGTGCAGTTCCAAAAGCTTATGTGTTTCCAGTAAAAACACAAAGGCAGGGAGGGACATGTCACAGATAATGATTAGCAGCCAATCGTGCTGAATGCATGTAAACACCACCTGTGGGATGCTCTGCTGCTGTGGAGGACTTGTTGTCACCTTCACACACACCTGTGGAGCTCTGAGATGAAACAAGGAGAAAACAATGAAGCCAGTTTTGCACTGAGACCATGCAGACTGTTGAAGGTATAGCAGTGATGCTAGCAGGGGAGAGATGCAGGTTCATGATGCTCCACAGAGTCAGGACAAGCTCACACACACATTGTCAGCAGGACTAGCAGCTCAGAGGTTGTGACGGTGACTGGCAGGATTTATGTTTCTGGGTGAGGGACGTAAAAAATCAACAACATTTTTTTAATTAGATGCAGGTTCTGCATTGCATTATGCAGTTACTGATGTAGATACACTCTGATAATAACTTTCTGACATGAATTTGGCAAATATCAACAGATGAATGAACAATTAACTCAAGGATACAGGATTAAAGCTGGGCAAATTGCATGGGGTGTTTTTACTGGGTGTGACTGAGACAAGCTGCTTTTAATGCTCTGTTTGTGAATACAGTCAGGTGACACCTGTGTTCTGTCAGCTGGATCTCTGTGGACTGAGGCTTTGATACTTTCACATTATTGGACTACTTTATGATCAAAATGAACACAGACACCTTTGTACTATATGTGACCTTTAATCTGTTTGCTCAGCTGGTGTAGTGTCCCTTTAATATTCCCCAATCGCTACAGTTCTCATTAGCTGCCTCACATCTTTTCTTTTGAGTCAGTTGGAGCCAGCATGAGTTTTCAGGACAGAGGAGGAGGTGTGTGTGTGTGTGTGTGTTGTTACAGAGAGGAGAAAGATGCTTGTTGCAATCATCAATATAAATTGAAAAGTCATGGATCACCTGATGAATTTAAAAAGTAATGACTCCACACATTGAACCAATGCTATGCAGAATTAATTGGACAGCTTAGTGGTTGTATTTTAAGCTTCACGTTCCAGAGGACATATATTATTTTGGAGTCTCTTACAGCCTGCAACTTGGCTGTATAAATTCTTCCTTGTAATAGAAACCTGCCCTCACAGTTAAGTGCTGTGTGATTCAGACTTGCTAAAGCTTTCTGCAGCAGGACTGCTCTGCTGCTGAAGTTCCAGCCTCGTGCAACAGGTGTCTGCTGTAATATTCAGGCTGTACTCTGACAGCACATGATTTGAGTTTGATGTGACGCACACACTGGAAAGAATTAATCTCATTAAACTGACCAGTGTCACGATTTTATTGTCGCACCAACTCAACATTTGCCCTAAATGTCTGCTCTGGCTCAACACCAAGCTGATTATATTACTGAAGTGCAGGCAGTCTGCCCAGTGTGCGTGCTAATGTTTTCACTCAGCAGATCTGTGGACGGCGCTTAGGTCACACTGCATGGGAATAGTCCAGTTAGCAGCAAGCACAAAGTAACTGCTCATTGTTTTGACCTCGAGGCATGGCATTACAATTTGGCTTGAATTTGCGTCCCCAAGGCCAAAGCAGCAGAATGATAGAGACAGAATGGGAGGCAGATCAGTGTGCAGGGCTCGGGGAGAGCAAGTACAGTCTCTGCTGTGTGAGAGTGCAGCCTCATTCATCCAGTCTGGCTAATTTGCCCCCCCTGGGAGCAATGTTGGAGTCTCTCCCTGGCCCCTGGAGCACCAGCTGGACAAAATGCTGCTGATGACAGAGGTAACACTTTCTATGGAGCTCACCGGTCATAGGGAGACCACAGGGAGGCCAGGCAGCTGCTTTTCTTATATATGCAGCTTTTTCCTTTTTCTTCTTCTTTAAACCAGCCACCAGCAAGAAGTCTCTTTCTGCCTGCAGTAACAAGTTCTCAACTTTACTCACAGACTTACTCATACTGAACTCCAAAAGGACATTAAGTGACATTTAGTGAACTAAAGTCTGGAACTGGAACCAAACATAGACTTTGCCTAGCTGTCCCCGCGGCAACGATGGCCTGTAATTGACCCAAACCATTAAGTCACATTTGCACTGAAGTGATAAGTGAGCTCTTCAGATACAGTGGGGGAATGAAGAAGAGGTAGAACAGATGAATATGCTAACTAACACTGCTGCTTGGTCAGAGTCATGGTCATTTAATAGGAATCACAGCACACTTGGAAATGACAGTAGCCAGGTTTACATGCAGGCTTATTTTTCATTAAGGAGAAGGCATACAGAAAATGGCCTTGATGGTCTATCCTTGGTTTGTTGAGGTTTTTGTGGACTTTTTCATATGGAGCTTTTTTATCCAGTTTTTTTAACTAAACTGATTCTAATTGGATTACTTGGCTCCTGGTAAACCCAGCTCTGGTCTTCAACCTAAATCGATTTGTTGTTGCCTTTACAAATTGACCTATAGTGGCTGCATTTTCCAGTAGCTGCATTTTTTCACTGCTATTCTGAATCTTTACAAATCAAATACAACAGGTTGTTTCTGTCTTCTGGCCTGATCTCTGTTCACATGTTGTCATTTGTAGTTAAAAAAAATAGCATAAATGAGGTGAATTGGAGCTTCCTTTGTCAGCAGCACATCCAACACAACCTCCTTTGTCCATGTTGCTATAACAGCATCATCCTATATGCCTTTGGTAATATTATGAGATTAAAGACCTCTTATTATACTGTGACTAAGCCGATGACCATTTGTTTTATATAAAGACATTTTTCCTGTTTCCTTGGATTTATCTTCAGCCAGCGGTTAGAACTGTCCTGGTGGAATATCTTACCAACTTTGGATTCCCATTAAAGTTTTTCCAGACATTTGTGGTTCTCTGAAGATGAATCCTGCTGATCTTGGTGAACCCCTGACTTTTTCTCTAAAGCCACTTTTTTCCCCTTAAAGTTCAATTTTAAGTCAGTGTGAGTGAATTTCACGTGCACCGACGTGATGTTTGATGTATTTATTCATGTTCCCATGGGGATGAATTGTAATAACCGGTGACTAAAGTTTTTGACTAAATATCTCTGGATAACAGATGACATTCCCATCAGCCTCAGCTGTTACTCTCTGTTAAGTGATTACCAGTAGGCTAAAGGTTAACACACAACGATGGTGCACTTAAAGGCAAAATGATCAAAAGACTCATCCAGACTCATCTAGTTTTACTGGTGTGGGCTGAATCCCATAATATTGTCATCATTGACTAATCTGCTGATTAGTGTCTCCATTAATTAACAGCTGTGGCAGCATGTGGCTGGTTTTGTTTACAGTGTGTGTGTGTGTGTCTGGGGGGGGGCTGTCACGGAGGTGGCTTTGAGGACAGATCTGGTCACTGTGACACATCACATCTGTATAAGGCGCAGTCATGAAACTGTGCAGGTTTGTACTGAAGATCAAAATGAAGTATGAGAGTGGACATTTGTTTTTGTTTTTATTTATTTTCATTTTTATTTTATTCTTCCAGTATGACGAAATCCTGCCATTTTAGATGCTGGAATTAGAAAAGTAATGTCCAAAATCATTTTTCAGTTATCTGGTTGACAGTGTAATACATTTTTTGGATAATCAGTCCAGAAGCGTACATGGATAAAACACAGAGACAGAAATGCCTATTTTTACTTAATCCAGTGAATGGGAAAGCAGACAAATCAAAGTACTTCATCACAGTGATGCAACCATCCTTTAAATCCAATCCTGCCACACAGTAATCCTGCTCCTTGATTTTCAACACTGCCCACAATGCTTTATACAACCACAGATACCAAAGGGAGAACTACACAATCTCTGGAAGTATATATTTACAGTATACTCTGCTGCTGTCACTCAAACTACAGCTTCTGTGTGTTTGTTGGGTTTATATTGACAGTACTTCACAGTGTACAGGTACAATCACTGCTCTCTTCTGGACAAGCTATAAAATCCAAAACACATTTATTAGGTTTGCAAAATTTCTGGAATATTTTGGAAAATTTCCAAAATCCCAGTAAATTTACAGAAACTTTAGGAACTTTCTGCCACTTTGCAACCCTAATACTCATCACTGTGCTGCAATTTCTTCATACTTACCTGCCAACATAGCTCTGATACTGTTATAGATGATCTCCAGTAAGCCAATTCATTGATCCGTCAGGAGGCTTCACATTAAACGCTTCATGTTGTCCATTAATTCCTGATAATTGGACGGGGCATTATTGTGCTTATACCATGGTCACTTACCAAAGAGATAAACATGAAAACAATTATTTATACTTAAATGTGTTTTCCAGTTAAAATCATGAGTTTTTTTACAGGCCACAGCTGAGCGGACTATTTAATAGTGCAGACGAGAAAAAGTAAACCTGCTGTGGCTGCATCAGAGCCATGGCTGCTATTCAGACGGCCAGTGCACTTCTTACAGAGTCTTGTGGGCAGAGGATAATGCGCTGAAGAAAACTTGTTATGCTCTGTGTCTCTGTTGCCACGGTTACCAACTAGCGATTTGACCGGATCGTCTTTATAAGTGTCCTATATCAGAATTGAGTATTCACAAGACCGTGGTCTAAATCAGTGCTGTAGTTAGGGATGATCCAGTGGGAATTTAGTTTCTACCTTTGAAAGAAAAACACAGACCAAACAATTATTCAGTCACAGTTACATGGTGTGAATATATCTTTTCATATTACAATAGTCATCAGTTATGCCAGGCTGGGCCGTTTCACTGAGAAAGTAGGATGAAATACTGTGCAAGCTGCATATGACTATGACAGTCATATTGTGATGACGCTGTGATCAAACAGCTGTGACATTTTAATTGCTCACCTTTATCTGTGTTGCAGTGGCTCTGTCAGTCATGCAATGTTACTGTGGATCTGATCAATAATCCACAGTAGGGCTGTAACAACCTGCTGTTTTTTGCATTGATTATTGCAACAGTGCAGAAGTTTTTGACACAATCTCCCAGCCCCCACCCCGCTCTGAAGTGTGTGAAGTGTGTTTATCTCTCCACACTACAGTTTGTGACTGTTAGATGGCATCTTCCTTCACACTGCTGATTCTTGCCTACTCTGGCTTTTCCTCTAATATCTGGCCACAGAGAATCACATTGGAGGCCCTCCAAAATTCATGACCGACAATCTCTCTTCATTCCTTTATCATAACTCACTGTCAGCAACAGGTCAGCAAAGATAACGGCCATTCATTTAAAAAAGTACAATTCTGGCTATTGTACTGTATCAAGTGATTGATTCTCTCTGCTGTGCTGGGTGCTTAAAACTCGCCTGTTTCACTTGCAAAGTCAGGAGAAATGAGAAAAGTGCAGGTGCAGTGGAGATGATGGTGGAGAATATGAATGGGTGGTGGACTATATGAGGACGGTAACCTCTGAAAACATCGTTATCACTGGCAGAGCAGTCTGCAAATGTGCCTTAATTTGCTGCACGTTAACATTCTGACATACGTTGATAACGTATTGATTTTAGAAACATACATTTAAAGCAAAAGAGCAGCCCAGACGAAGATCCATTTAACTATTAACCAAGTCTCCCTCTGTCTCGTCTAACTACTCTCAGGCCATCGCTGAAGTTTGAAACTCAGAAACCCGGCGTCTTCCAGAATGAATATACTCTTCAGCAGGGTTAGCAGCTCTTCATCATGATCTGCAGTCTGCTTTAATGGAGCTGTGGTCAGGGAGGAATTACTGTATAACCACACAGGCCCTCACATGTTTAATAAAGAGGCCTGTTTGTCAGGATGCTGGCAGTGCAATGCAGTAAATATAACCCCTACTATAACACAACAGGTGTAAACCGGGGTGTGTGACCGGTGAACATTCAGGGAAGGGACATTGTGATGGTTACATCTGGGTGTTCATCTAAACACCAAACTGGACTGGACTGATAACACCACTAACTTTATAAAAAGGGTCAAAGCAGACTCTATCTGCTCAGGAGGCTGAGGTCTTTTGGAGAGAATGGGGCACTCCTGAAGACCTTCCATCACACTGTGCATCAGTTCCTTTTTATGGAGTGGTCTGTGGACAGGAAGAGGCAAATAAGGCGGTCAATAAGGCCAGCTCTGTCCTGGGATGTCCACTCGCTGGTGGACGTTGTTGGAGAGAAGAAAATGATGGCCAAGCCGTCGTCTCTCTGTCGTTTCTTTGCTGTTGTCTGCTCCTGCAACCCTGTAAATTTCCACATTGTGGGACAAGTAAAGGATTATCTTATCTTTTAACTGTAATTATGGCTGCCTTTTTAAATTCATTCATTTGAAACATTTGTCAGAGTGCCGAGTTCATTTCCTTCTTTCCCCTCATTTCCTCTGTATACATGATGAGGAGTGAGACTGCTTTGTGATGGCTGTGCTTTCAACATCTGCAACTATAACCACCTTCCAAAGCAACACTTCCAGAGGTTATTACCTCATGGTGACAGGTGCTGAGGATGGCAGTAGGTCTCTGCTCCCCATGGAATAGCTCTTAAAGATGTGACCTGTGTGGGTTAAAGTTTAATGGTACAGTTTCCCAAAATGCAATGGCAGAGCTGTTTGTTACAGGGACAGGGTTTTTGCCTTCATTGCCCCCACACTGTGGAACAACATGGACCTCTGGTCAGCTAGCTCATTAATGAAGTTTAAATCTCTGTTAAAACTCTCATTTTAACCCCTTAGGGACCAGTGGAGCAGCTGTTTCATGTTTTATTTTGTCTTGTTGGGCTTTCTTACAGGGTTACGGGATCTTACTTTTGTTACATTTTTCTTTGGATTAGTGGTTTGTTGTCATGATTTTCTCTTTTGTTTTAATGTATCTTAAAATGTTTTATCTGTAAAAGCTCCTTTTATCTAAGGAAGGTGCTACATCAATAAGGATCATTATATCGTGGTTATTATTCCTATAGGTGACCTTTCTGATGGAGAAACGTTACTCTGCTTGTCCCACTGCTCTGAGCACTTACCTCTGTCTGTGCTGTATCATGCAGATCCATGAACATGCATTTCTACTGAGGCTTCAGCACAGTAACATCCACTGTCTGGTCTGAAGCAGCCACATGAAATGCATCTATTGCACATCTGCCCGTCCTGGGTGAGGGATCCCTCCTCTGTTGCTCACTCGGAGGTTTCTCCTGTTTCTTCTTGGGAGGTTTTCCTCAGTCAATGTGAGGGTCTAAGGGCAGAGGATGTTGTCATGATGCTGTGTAAAGCCCTTTGAGACAAACTGTTTGTAAAAATGGGCTATACAAATAAAATTGCCTTGCCTTGCCTTGCCTGTATACAGGGGTGGATCTGTGTTAGGTAAAAAGCTGGTCCACACAAGGACACATGAACACATCTGTGATAATGGAAATTCCACATAGGCTCTTCTTCTACTTTATTGTAGAACCTAGGTAAGAACCTGTATCCTGATGACCCTGCATGTTCATCAGGGTAAACAACCTATTATTTTTATCTATGCTAAACCATTCTGCACAGCAGACACAGTTATAATGGACATGGTATGATGCCCATGCTTAGTGGGTAGTTTTATTTCTGACATGTCTAACCACTACCAATAATTCACACTGACTCACTCTTTCTGGAGCTTGTCACCATCATATTTTTTGCGAGTGAAATATGCAGACGATCAGCCTTTTCTTAACAGGACCTCATTATGACTTTTACTGCGTTCAACTCCTCAGCAGCTCTTTGTGACAGTAGCTCAAAGCTACATCTTCCCGGCACTTCTCTCTCCAGCTGATACTCTTAATGTGTGGACCAGCTATGATTAATTGCCACTTTTACTACTTGAAGACTGCGTGTAGAATGAATGACCATCTTCTAATTTATGAGTTACTGCAACCATCCATGTGTAGTCATCATTCTCCATTATACAGGTCTATACAGTTTATGGGGAAGGCTACTTTATCCTGAGAAGGCCAGGATATCCAATGCTGCAGTCCCGGTCATTATGTTTTAAATGGCTTATTATTTTTTTCTCTAAAAGCAGATAAAAACTCATTTTAATTTGCACTGGTCTATCAGAGACAGTGCAGGCTGAAGAGCCAGTGCACTAAATGAATGTGTTTAATACTGAATTGAATTCCTTTAAATGTTCCACATATGATCTCATTGTCGGACTCTCTGCTCCCTCCTCACATACAGCATGACTCCTCACATAGAATGACTGCCAAGTGGGTACAAGTTCATCCAACATGTGATACACACACTCTGTGCTCAGCAAGATTTTTCAACCCCAAATAAGGAGCACGTTCCTCCACAATGCATCATTGGTAATTTCCACTATAACAATATTGTACATCTTTTTGTTTGTTTCATGCTGTGTCCCAGTTAATTTCAAATAATTAAGATACTATTTTTATCCTTTCTGTGTATCCTGCACTTCCTAATACCTAAACACCATTATGCATTAACATTATTGTTCTACAGTATGTAAACCTGATTGCTTTTTCAAATAGCTGAGGGACAGTCATTGGCTCCCAGGATTTGCAAGTCAAAATGCGAAAGCTCTGTGTAAAGTGCTGTATAATTCAGAGACCTGCATGATACAGCTTAAATTAAAGTCTCTTTGTCATGAATTATACAAAGTCTTCTATCTCCCTAACTTCAGTAATGACCGAGTGAAAAGCTGGAGAGTTGCTTTAGGAGCTGCTTTAGGATGACTGGGGGATAAGTGGATGAACGTTGCATGGATTCCAGCGTCTTGTCTGATCAGTTCTGCCACCAGGCACAGCTTCTCTCTCTGTGGCTGAGAATCAGTTAATTTGTCACTGTTCTGTGTCTCTGTGCTTGATGACATGGAGTTACACTTTGATAATGTTTCAGGTGTAAGATAAGTCTGTATACCATGTAGCCCTTTGCTGTGTGGGTCCATGTGCACAGCACAGCCAGATTGGGATATCAGCAGCTGGTATCAGTCATGACCTTTAAAAGGTCTCTTCTCTCTTTTTACAGCACTGTGCTCTGTGCATTCAACTCTCTGACAATGTAATGACAGAGAGAGCGGTCTGGGACTGATCTGCCAAAACAGCTTTGCACAGGAGGAATCTGAGGTCTCAGTGTGGGAGGTGCACAATCACCCCGAGTGACCACGGGAGCAGTCTAAATGAAATTAACTAAGGAGGACACAATACATTTGATCATCAGTTTGCTCTGCTCAATTAGGGTTTTTTAGGTTTAGGAGTGTCAGTGTAGACACAGACATAAAAAGGTCATATGCCACTGGTAGTAACTAATGAGAATTTCAGATGTTTGGCTCCACAGTGACATATCCTCTTTATCTTAGAAGGTACCAGCTCCACTTGAACCTGCTTGCCCTTTTTGGTTTTCCATTAGGTAGAAGTAGGGTTAGGTTTACTGCTGTTCTGGAACCACCTCAGGCCTAGGCTCAACCAATGACTGGTCAGAGAGAATGGTCACTGTGTCATTGTGTCAAAGATATGCACCAGTGGTATGAAATGGTACACTTCTTGTCTTCTAAGTGGGCGCACCCTCACCTCATGCTGTAAACGTGTGTGGATTTCTAAAAGTTGTAAATATGCACACAGCTAACAGTCATATTTAGCATTACAGAAATTAGTTAGCGTGGGCATTTGTCAACGTTACTTGACGTTACCTAGGAGATATGTGCCAGATCTCGCAAGAGTGTGTTGTTGAGACAGAGCCCCAAAAAAACACACTGGGGTCAATTGAGGGGGTACAGATGTTTATGTTGTTGGTGTGTGAGTGTCGCCTTTTGAAATGTTTTAAGTGGCGTCTCTATGACAACCACCTATTTTAAAGGCAGTACTATCCTGTAATGGAAAACAACCTCCAGAACAGCATCTGGTACCAGAGCTGAGTCAAGTCAAGTCTGCTACCACGTAATGGAAACGCTGCAGTTTGAGAAGATTCATATCTGAATAAGCTGAATAACTTCATTATGTCATGTCACTTTGGCAAAGGTGTTCAAAGCAGTGATCTGGTATGTGAACTGTGTTCTTTGGTTTGGTATGTCAGCTCACCTGTATGACCACATTAGCAAAGAATCATTGTGTATAAGTGCAACCTCACTCTGCTGCCACTCTGGATTGAACCAGAATGAGGTGGTGTTGGGCAGGAGACAATTCAAAGAGTTTTAAAATATCTCCTGCTTTGAACTTGTTGGTGTATCAAAGTCAGATTTCTTGTCGAGGCAGCAGCTGTGTCCCGCAGAGCTTGTGATCACAGTCCAGTGTCTGAGCCGTCCTTCGTCAAACGGACACCTATAGTTGAAGGTCCAGTATGAATCCGGCTCGTCTGCACTGGCCTTCGTCCAGCTCCCCAGCTTAACGCCCTCCCTAACGAATTACAACTGACCTTTTATAGCTGCAACATCTGCTGGGCACTCGCTGCTGTGACCTCCCTTTCATCTCTGCACTCCTTCCCTCCCACTGTTTCATCAGCCTTTTCTACCCCCCCCCCCACCATCTTGCCTCAGGCTTCCGCCTCCATGCCGCTCACCTCGTCCTGTTTGCTGGGGGTGGAGTCAAAGATGGACGGTAAACAGTGTTGACTAGGTGTGAGGAACAAGCTGGCTTCCTGCTAATTTGATCGTCACCACGAGGCGCACTGCATTGTTCCCTCTGTGACTTCTCTGTCCTGCGTCTCTCCTTCAACAAAGTGCCATTGCAGCACCTGTAATGAGCTCATGGTGCTGTGTTGAGAGAGCTTTGCCCTAATGATGTCGACAACAGCTGTTCTGATCAGAAATTGATGATTGAATTGTGCATTACCCCCCCCCCCCCCCGTGTTGGTTTGTGATTGCCATGTCTCCCCTTATCCAATTACACTGGGTGAAAATTAATATTTTTTTAGCATCTCATTTACAAGACTCAACCTCATGCAATTACAGCAATGTATCTAACAGTAAATCCATTAGCTTAATGAATTGATCAGTGAGGAGAGGGACGTGTTGATTCAGTGAGCGGCATTTGCTCTTTGAAGAACTGAGCTTTTCCCTCAGCAGGAAGCTTTTCCTGTACTGCTGGGTGACAGATGTGCTCAGATACAGGGAGAAAGTGATGCTGTCAAGTAAAGGACTGAAGAATGAGTATTACTTTGTTCTTATTTTCAGTGTTTTAAAGGGGACATATTATGGAAATATCAGTGTTTGAAGGCTCTTAAACATATATCTGGATGTGTGTCTTGCCTTCTGGTCCCAAAATGTGAGAACTGACAAAAAAACTCTGTAATTTGCTCCACAGGTTGAAATCCATGTAGTTTTTTTGAGCTGTTCTCTAGGTTGTCCGATAATGATGTCATTAGTATTCAAATTTGTATAATACCACCCCTACCTGGTACCAGTAGAAGGGGTGGGGCGGGGCTAGCAGTGGTTCATTTGCATTTAAAGGGACAGGGCACTGAAACAGACCGTTCTGAACAGGGCTGTTTTGAGCCGATGAAAAGAGCTGTGATGTTTGATCCTTGGGGTATTTGGACCGAAGCATGTCACAGACATGACTTTAAGACACCTGGGAACTATTTTAATTTGTGGAAAAGGGCAGAATATGTCTCCTTTAAATCACCAGGATGTGAGAAAGTGGTGAAATTGCTAGAAAGAACTGATCAGGCAGGTTTATATCCAGGAGAACAGTTGGTTAAACCTATTTAAATTTCCTGTGTGCCACCTGTGTCATGTGATGATAAGCTTGCCACGATACCTGAATTTCAGTAGTAGATACCAATACCAGTGAAGTTCCATGATTCTGAATACTAATTCAGTGCAACAGTAAAAATCAAAAGACAGAACCCATGGACTTATAAATTCACTACTTTATTAACTATTTCACATCAAACCTGCTTGTATTTAAACTCCACTGTACTCCAACAACTTCTCAAACAGCACAGAATTTAAAGAGCAGCAGCAACATGAAGTTAACCAACAGTGTTAATTGGTAAATATGGTTCGACGCAAACAGAAAGTCCTGTAGTCATTACTGTGCCCTTCAAGTAGTTCAACAACAGAACTGTAGTTCTCAGTCATTCACTGTCAGGGGGATTTCATACATGGTTTCTTTTTTCAGCTCGTATGGTTCGTGTTCACACGTTTTCACACGTTTTTTTTCACTTTGGTCCAAATGCCACACCTCTGGCAGAGTGCCATGTTTTCCATGACAACAAAAAGATGTGCAGCACATCATGTTTACATGACTCAAGCACAAACTTATACCAGGCAGTTGAAGTGGATCAAGGTCCGGCCTCATTCACATGACAAATGGACAGATTTGGACTGTAGCCGCACCACGACAAAGGTAGTTGACAAAGGTGTTCTTCTTCTGTGCTCTTCCTTGGCGCAGACTCACACACTTATACTGCCCCCGTCAGCTCTGACAGGAAACGACACGGCCTGCCAAGAGCAAAGTTGTATATCCGGTATTCACGGTACCAAAAAAAAGCGGGTATCGACATTTTTTGGCATCACTGTCATTTTCTTAAGTTATAAACTATGTTGGCGATAAGTCCTTTCCACCACACAGCCAGCTTTTCAATGCTCCATTTACTGCATGTACCATACTTCACTATGAATATGTGAATACACATGAAGCAAAAGTATAGAAACATGTGAATTGAGACCCAGCAGGCCTTACAGCTTGGCCTTATAGCACATTGAACTGAATGAAGGATCATGACACCAGTGTGTGGAAGCAGCGCTGGTCAGTGGAGAGGAGACCATAGGTGGGAGATTTGTGGATAAAGTTGAAGCTGTTTGTCTCACAGTAACGTCAGCGTGTCACACAGCTGCAGCAGCAGAGGTGTCACAAATGAACACAGTGACCTACAGCGTGGTTAAGGATTAGACTGCATTGATTACATTCAAAGGTGTTTGTCCCTTTTTTTTGAAGAAGTGCCAGCACCACAGAGTCAGAGAGAACAATTTGTCAAACAAGCTAAATTAGAATTATTTATCTATCTATTTGTACATTAAATGACTTTGAAGGTGGTGAGATGTTCTGTGTGTTCCTGTAAGACTCAACAATAGCAGCTGTACTTATTTAAGGTACATCAGCAGCACAAGGTCAGTCAGTTGTCCCCGGCTAAACTGTGTGCTCTCCGTACACTGCCATTCTGGGTGAAAAACATAATCTTATTCCACATGAGATTGTCTTTGGGGGAGGTGTGGGCGAGATAAAAGGCCTAATATATTTGTACTATTTACCTCTGGGACCGAGCAGCAGCAGCAGTGTTGTAATGCTGACATGTCCTCAGATTCACAGCAATTAGTTTGGCAGATATAGTTTTATCACAACAGAATGGCCAAAACCAGAAGAGGAAATAATAAGCCCTGTTAAATCTGCAGTGATGTGTCCTCTCTGCAGCAGCGCACTCTGCAGTAATGGTAAAATAAAGTGACTTCACATGCAGACAGACGTCGGGGTCAGTTGTCATATCCTCACAATGGAGGTGACTAAAAGCTTCCCGGCCTCCAGCACAATGACACATTATTGTGACATAGTAGGGAAATAAACATACACATTGTTCGTTTGTGGACTCTATCTGTTTATTCCACATTGTGGAGTCGCAGCAATTTGGTCTGAAACTGAGGCAAAATGCAAAAACCTAACAATGGAAGAACTCACACTGAATCCTGTGAAAAAATCTGGGATAAGAGTTGTATTTGGTTTTTTTAGGCTTTTGCTGATGCATCTCCTCGTTGCTGCTGCTGCTGCTGTTGCTACTGACGCGTTTGCTTCTTAACTGAATTTAGAGTGATTAATCATTCATTTGCAGCATCTGTGCACCTCTGCTAAAAACAGGCGGCGGGCCCAACACTGGCATGAGCAGATAGAGCTCTGAAAGCCGCTCATTTATGTTGTTTGTCCTGTAGAGTCTGAACAGAAAACGCCGCTGCTCTTGACTGATTACAAGACTGAGGAGGAGAGCGCCGTCGCTGATTTATTTATATTTCACCTCTTCTTCTGCTATTTGTCCTCGCACACTCGGGGCACCTGACATGTTTTACCTTCGTCCTGTCGGTCTGGATGTGGCCTCTGAGCGGCTGGATGCCACTGTCCAGCTATAAGGTCACACTGACTCTTGCAAAGGTGATGCTTAATGAAGGTGAAAAGAAAGTGTTGAAACTTTAAAAAATCAGCGTGTGATTCAGCTCATTAAATCACACAAAACCAGCATGCTATTGAGGTTATCCTGCAGTGTCAGTTTTCATTACAACAGAGGAAATAACAGTCATAATGGAGCTGGTAGCATGAGGTGCAAATCTCTCAGTAACAGTGCATAGTATATGTCGCCACCACCACCACCAGGCTTCCAAGATGCTTTTAAATGATAAAATGTTCCAGTCACCAGCCCTAAAACCCAAACCTCTACACTGAAGGGATCTTTAAACATAAAACAAAAACAGATACTGGAAAATTGTTGTCAGGCTTTTTTTTTTTTTTTTTTTTTCTTGTTAATCAAATATTAATATGGTTATTGGCCTCAAAAATCCAGCATCTTATATATATTTCATGAAATAAAAGTTAACATTGCTCCATTCAAGCACTCTTCCTTTCCTTGAAGACTGTGCTGTAATATCCCTCATATTTATTATGTGCCGTACCTGCAGCTTCAGGCACAAAACTGTGGTGAAGTGACTCTATCCAACAGAAGTCATCATTTATTTACACATCATCAGAAGATGGGAAATATGCAGTGTATGTTACAGCATCCAGCAGAAATAACAGCACTGAACGACACAGGCTTTTTTATCCTTAAATAATCCAACACTACTTCTTACTTAATGATATTGATTCTAGGCTCTAGATATTGAACCGGTGCGAAAACATGCTGTAACCCTAGGTGTGATGGCTGTCATTGCAGTTTGGTATGACCCAGCATGGATGCTGTTGCTATAGAATATTTCTTTTATCAGAGTGAAAACTGCTTTTCGTAATCAGCAGCTTAGGACAGAACCAATCAAGATCAAGAATAACTTCATTGTCCCACCAGGTGGGATTTTGTCTTGGGCTAACCTCCTGTGCTGCAGCCATTAAAAGTAATTAAACGAATAAAATCAATCATCAAAAACCACAAAACAACAATATATAATGGAGCAACAGAAAAGTTAATTACTACATAATGTTAAATAGTCTACAGCTCTTGTAGATGGATAAAAAGACAACACACCTACATTCACAGTGCAAAAACACAATTTCTCAGCAGCAGCTTTATCTGGCTATTAGCTGCTCCCATTTAAAAGCCTAACACATGCAGGGATGAACGAGTTTATAAATCTGTTTAACCTACACTGAGGGACTCTGCACCTCCTACCAGAGGGCAGCGGTTCATGCTCTGCTTGCAGGACATGCGATGAGTCTCTAGAGATCCTAATCTTGCACAAGTGCTCTGTAAACACGGTAGTGATCTGCTTACAGAGTTGATTCACTGTTTTTTCATGCATGAAGACATATCGAAAAATAATGTAAATGTGTTGTAACACTACTGTAGCAGTCAGATGCTGAGGCTCTGTCCCTTGCTCGTCTCACTGACTAAAGTCACTGTGATTGGCTGAGAGGCATCTATTGACCACTGCTGTAAAGGTGATGCTTAAACCCATTCCTTTGTCCAAATGGACTAATTGTCAATAATTTTGAGGTCATCCTGTAGGTCTGGGTCCAGATCTGGGTCTGGACCACTATTAGTGACTACAGCCAGAAATCAGATTTTGCATTTCTATAACAGTCATAATATTGAGCAACTCATGATGTAAGCTTTTATTAGTAGTAAGGAGGAACTGGTATCTGGGAAGACTGCTGCTTTATCTGGCTGTGAGATTTTACATTTTATTTTACTCTGTGGCATCGGATTAGTTTTATTCAGACAGTTGAGGAAAATCTGGCATTAGAAATTAGTGTGGAAATTCTGTTGGTGCATTAAGTGAAATTTATCAGAAATAAGTTATATGAATCTAAAAGTGGACAACCCTCAATAAAACTTAGCAGTAGCCTCCATAAGTTAATGTCTTCCTATTGTACTTCAGTTTCTGGAGAAGAGAACTCAAACAGGTTGGCGAGGATTTGCTGTCACACAGTACACCCACATGACCCCAGCTCTCATCTGTCCTGCTGCTCCTAATGAAGACGTGCCTGAGTAAATGAGGATGAGTTGAGCCTGACTGCCTCCAAAATATGAAATGTGAGCCCCTAATGGAAGCCTGGCTGAATTAGTAATCGAAAAGAAAAGGCAGAGAAAGAATTGGCAGCTGTGACTGTGGAAAGGGAAATAGAAGCTTTTTGCTCCGTCTCTCCCTAAATCCCACCTCCACCAACACACAGCACCGGTGCCACTCATATGTTTTAATGAATTTCCCGAAAAAAAAACTCGGATGTCAGTGTGATCCGTTGCTGTTGTTATTTATTTATTGTCGTCAAATATGATTTTGGATTCGTGACTGAGGTTTCAGTGAGATGTTTGATATTAAATGGTTTTTCTGACTCATTGCTTGCAGAAGCTGCTCGGCGTCTGTCACTAACTCAAGCGCTCGATGCGATGAAATATTGATTAACAGCGCCGAAAGGATGAATGAGATTATTGTTTACTTGTTTCATCACATCTTGGTTGGTTTGATTTCACTCCCTACAGACACGCAAAGCAGGGCCATGTTGTCATGACAGCAGAAATCCAGCGTCTTATTTGCAGACATCACTTTTTATGTAAATGTAAATGTAAAGTTGGTGAATGTGGTCGGGTGTGGTTGAGACTGTGTGTTGAAAAATCTCTTCTCTCGTTGTTAACACGAGCAGTGTTGTGTGTCCTGTTCTTGCTGCCACAAAATGCATCCAAATCAGTAACCAGTGTCTGACTTTGTCTCTCTCTCCAGATGAAGTCAACAGAGGTGGACCAAGGGCTTTTCACAGACAGCTACTGCAAAGTGTGCAGCGCTCAGCTCATCTCCGAGTCCCAGAGGGTCGCCCATTATGAGGTGAGAACCGCCCCTCACACTACCTGACACGACTCTGATACACAACACTTTTGTGAAGTTAATGAAGGTCTCCGGGGTCACGCTGCTTTGGCTCCCAGAGACACGATCTATACACCTGTGCCCTGCACCTTCCATAAACACACAGCACACCTTAGTTCACCCTATTATTTTTTCATGTTCCCACACTGGAGAACTATAAAGCAATAAAAGCAGCAGAAACTGAACCCAGTGTGTAATTGCTGCTTCTGTTTCAAGTGGTGTTGATGCATATTTTCTAAAACCTAGCTATTAATGGTGCCATGTGTGGCATTAACCCCGACACGTCAGTCTGACTCATTGGTGGAGCTGTGTTGTATTGCAAAATGTGTAAAAATACAGTATAGCTGCAAACGGCAACTACTCCAGCAGTGCTTGCAGCAGATTTAATTTCACAAGAATAATCAAGTCCACACAGAGAACGCTGCCATGCCATGTTTTGTGCTGTGTTAGCATGAGTTAGATGCAGGGTACATATCTCTTCACATATATCTCTTCACTGCAGGACGGAGAAATATAGAAGATCCTTTGTACCTTCAGACATCAGGCTTCTTCATTCTTCTGCAAATGGTTGATGAGCTGACAGACAAATGAATTTCCCTTTGGGGATCAATAAAGTAATTTGTATTCGTATTCGTATTCGTATTCGTATTCGTATATCAATTTTACCTTCAAATGTTAAGCAGATTGGCTCGATGTTAGCTTAACACAAGGGCTAGAGTTGGCCTCTTCAAAAAGAGATAAAATGCATTTACTTATTTTGGCATGTTGTTAGCCACTAAAAAGCTGGTGGTAAGTTTCTATTCAAATATTACCTGGTTTGGTTCAGAACAGCTGTGAATGATGGTCAGTAGCTTGTTGTAGCTCTGTGACATGTTTTATTTCTGCACATTCAGTCCTGTGAGTGTGGAGGTGGTTTAAATCTAAGACAAAGTTCACACAGCATGCCACATGGCCTGATTATTTCCAGATCAGATTTTTTCCAAGTAGCTGTTCACACTATCTTAACAAATGTGACCTGTATCAGACTGCAGTGTGATACATATGTGACCCGTTGGCGCGGTAGAAGCAAAAATAAAAAGAAGTCGATGGCAAACATGGAGTCGAGAGATGCAGGTGTGTGGAGTTATTATGCAGTGGAGGTCGCTGCCGTCCTCCATGTTTGTTGTGACATGTCTCCAGTGGCTCCTGCCCACCCACCCCCACCTGTGCATAATTGTTTCGAATGTCGACCAAGAGTGACGTCAAGTTCACATTGTATTCCAATACAGGTCACAGTGCTGTTCAGACTGAGGTCGTATTTCAAAAAATCAGATCTGTATCTGATTTCAAACCACATATGAAAGTGGCCCAAATCTGATTTGAAAAGATCAGATTTGATGTGTTTTTGTCTGTTTACACTGTTCACACTGTTGTGAAAAAAATCTGATCAGACAGAAGCTATCTGTGGCTGATTTTTTCTTTTGAACTGACTGAGGTAACTTTGTTGTAGGAGATTTTAACAGCTGTGGTGCATGTGTTTATACTGCCTGGACGCCCACACTGTCACTGTCAAGAGTTTTAACCTAACTGGCTGCAGCCGTGCTCCAACCAGTGACAGCTAATGGAAAACGCTGTGGTTGAGTCAGAGTGCTGAACTGGTGCGGTCACTGTTTCATTCATCAGCTGTTTGGACCCCAGCTGACTGTTAGTGCCCAGTCATATGTATTCAGGTGTGAAACAGTTTGCTAACACCTAGTATTACCTTACTGATATACTAATGCAGCTCCTCCTTATGTGTTTTTTTTTTTTTTTTTTTACCTTTTATTATGAAAAGTAGGGTTATCTTATTTACATACATTGCAGTCACCCCGAACAAAAAATAACCCCATTGTCAACAAAACAAACTACAATTAGAAAAAAAACGAAAATGAACAAAGAAATAATCAAACTAGAAAGAATCAAACAAAGAAATTCAACCCAGAAATGAATACCAACAAAAGGATGAGTAACCAAACTCCAATTAATCAAACCATACATGAGTAAAGATGAGTGTTAACTGCTAAATGGTATCTAGTGTTCATGTTTTGCCTGTTCAGAGGGGGGGTCAGTTGTCCCTGCAGGATCCTTGCTGCCTAAACCTATGATTTATTTGCTCTGGTTCACATCAGTGAGTGAGATGTCTCACTAAAAACTATGTGAGAATAGACACTCTGCTTAGGTGTGTCTAGAGCAAGTGAGAACGTAGACACAGGAAGGTTTGATCTGCTCAGAGATCAAGAGAGCTATCATTTGCTTATTTCAGGTGTTGATTTTGCTAATGCGCATATTCATTTACAATAAGCTTAGCTCAAACTAGAAAGGTCTGCCTTAGCTTTTAGACAGATTTAAATAGAGTCCTGCCTCCATCACGAGAAACGCGCTCCAGGATTCCTTTGTGACTGGACAGAGACCACTTCTTCTGGAGGGTCTCAGAGTAGCTGTTTTGGTCTGCGCCTGAGTGGGATTGCTGTGCTCAGATATTTTAAAAACAGATTGTTCCAAGAGGAAAAATCAGCCTGTGCAGATTTGAAAATATCCTCAGAGACCTCTCTCAAACAACAGTATAATCAACCTCTCACCAAAAGGTGCATATGCAGCAATTTTACATTCAAACCAGTACAGTACACCTCTGACTCAGCTTGACACACAATACTAAAGACATAATCAACCAACCAAAGGACAATGTGAATGCATCAGCCGGTCTGAGGCTCGTCAGGTAGTGGACTTTTCTCTCTGCCACCTCTCACTCACTGTCACTTTGAGTTAGAAGAGTGGCTGTGGGTCTGCTGCTGGTGGACATCTGCAGTAACAGGAGTTGAAAGGACACATATGAAGACTTTGGTCTTCTCTCAAGTATTACCAGAGGGCAGCTGGTTGTTCCTGGTAAAGAGTTGGAAGGAAATGATTTGAGACATTGTGTCAGTTTAGCATTTTTATTGATTCTGTGTTGTTGTTGTTCCTGCTGGACACCAGGGAGCTGCCGAGGTGAAATCTCATCAACGGGAAATAAAGTTCCATTAATTCTATTTGACAGTGTCACTTTGTTTCAAAGTTTGCATTACTTTGTCTTTGAGTCAACTTTTTTTCTTCTGCAGCTCCTAACAAGACAAACTTTTTATTTCCTGTAGGGCGCCGCACTCGCCGTGCTGCAGTGGAACGCTATTTAAGGGAGTTGTAACTGTCCATGGGTAACAGGAGAACTGCTTTGTTCTTCAGGGCGTCGCAGGAGCCAGGAAGTGGCTGTACCAATCCAAATCAAATATTCATTTTGTTATTGTGTGGTGAATGCTGAATACAGCACTTGGCCTGTTGCCTCCTGGAGATGGGGCGTATTTAGATTCTCTTTTAGCACAGTTAGGGTCTAATGCATCGTGACATGTTTGGGTCATAGTGACGACAGCGAGAACAAAAAACAGATGGGGGAGAAAAAGAAAAGATGTGCAAACTAAATTCTGTTGCAGACAGAAGAGGTTGCTTTGCAGTGAAGAAGATGAGTAGTTTCAGTTTTGTTTACAGATGCTCGTCTGTAATCATTCCCTTTGTACCGAACATTCTCTGACAACAAAATCACACTGCCTTGTTCAGCATCAAGGCTGTGATATAAATCTTATCTTTGGACAAAGAAAAACCTTTTTGTGATGCATGAAGTGAATGACATTCAGTGGGTAGAATCTGAGCAGTCATTAAAAACAACAGATTGTCCAGGATTCAGAACATTATGAGCACATTTCCAGTAGAACTGTTTGGGCTGAACTGAACTGAAGGTGATTATGAGGCCACTGTGTCAGACAAAGAAAAGAATAAAAAGAGAATAAAAGTCTCAGTAGACCTGAAATGACTTGTGTGATGGAAGATTAATGGCATGTGAAGCTTTCAAACTTTCAAACAATGTAATCAGAAAAGACTGTGGCCAGGTTGGTCGAGGTGCATGGTTATCCTCATTTCACCAACTCAGATCTCGTAGAATGATCACTGTAATGTAAAGATATGCTCAACATTGATGATTTGGTGTCACCTCTAACTGTGTCACTCCCCAGAAGGAAAACAACAAAGCCGGCAGTGACAGTAAGTGCGGAACAGTTATAGACAGTTTTTGTCTTTAAGCGAAGTGAGAGGCACATTTAACTGATATCAGCTAAAACCAACCTGGTTAGGATCTTTACTGTTCTCAGACACCTTTTATCCATGTCAGCCTGTTTCTAGCTGAGCTGGTAGCAGATCTCCACTGTACAAGCTTTTCATTACAGTCAAATGAGCTGTGTGCAGTGGTGCAGGTCAGTTCAGACTCAGAGGTCGCTAGGATTCACACAACCCGTACACTCAGGTAGAAGCTTCTCATGTTTAGCCGGCACCGCCTGTCACTTTCACCCATTAGCATTAATTCTGTGAGTGACTGGGTGGAGGGCCAAAGTGGACCAGTCCATTGTTGGCTTAAAGTCTGGTGTCTGGTGTCTGGTCTCAGCCGTAGAGCCTGCATGGTGGGAGAAACTCTGTAGCATCACTGTAGTTCCATTTAACTTCATACATCAGTTGTTGAAGCTTTTAACCCTCTGGCTTTGTTCAAAATCAGAATATCAGTTCTTGTCATAAGTATAAAATATCCATCCTTTTTTTTTTTTTTTAACCCTTCAAATGCCAGTTTGTTTACACAATGCATTGTCTATATTCTCAGTGCAAATCATTTTTCTCACCTATGTCAAAACTGTGTCATTCATTTGCTCCGTTGGAGTGCAGTAAGACAGCATAGTATTGGAAACTAAGAATATGACATGAAATTGCTCCCATTGGCCAAAAAGTGACCAATGACATGATCTGGTAGAAAACATGAAAAACTACAATTTTCAAGCGTTGAGTTTAAAATGAAAGACATTTTACCTCAATTGTATGATTTAAATTGAATGGTACTTAACTGTAATCATTTTAGCCACGATGGAGCCAAGTTGTACAATTACATATATACAGTATATTATTGATATTTAGGGTTGCAAAGGGTGGAAATAGGTGGAAATTGTCTGCCGCTTTGCAACCATATGGATATTATTAAAAAGCTGAAGTTGAAAATTCATCAGAAAAGACAGAAGAAAGAAAAAAGGAAAGCAAAGTGGACACTAATGGCCAGAGAGGGTTAAACAGCTTCACTTGCTCAAGTAGCTTTTGAAACATAAATAATAATCAAAATTAAAAATCAAATTAGCAAATGGAGACTTTGACAGACATCTCCTGCCTCCCGTCACCCTGGTGATTGGATGGTGTTCTGTGACTTGTGTTTGAAGAAGTGTTTGATTAATGATCAGACTTAAGCTTGTTTGACTGACATGTGATCAGAGACATCACATAAATCAGCAGCATAACAAGGTCTCAGAGGACATCTTCTAGTATCACTGATGCATAGATTGTGAAGACTAATTAGTCAAACACCTCTCTTGGTTTCAGTAGCCATCAAGTACCCAACGGTATGAGCAGTTCTGTACCACATAGGTTTCCCTTGAATGCAGTAAGGGTTTACCACTTTAAACAAAGGAGCAGTTTTTAGACCATCATTTCACTCCATGCCTCCATGCCCCCCCCCTCCCCTTCAGCTGAAACATTTTGACAGACTGCTCGTATAACTCACACTAATATGGCAAACCCTGATCCAGTCACTGTCCCTTTGAATTTTCATCCACTGCTTTTAATCAAACTTTAAACTCTAAAGTTGCAGTCCTTGTGTGACAGCAGAGACCAGAGGTATAATTGATCTTTAAGCCTCCTTTTTAAACACATCAAAGCCGGCAGTCCTCTGCAGAGAGGATCAGAGTGGTCTCTGGTTCACAGTTCAAAGCCTCATGTGACTTGTGTTAATTTATGCATCTGTCTTTTTGCATGTGTTCTGGGTTGACTGTGGACTGCAGCCTCCTCCTGACAGGCCGCCCTGCTAACCAGCGCTGCAGGAGAGCGTCTTTAAACCACTGCCTGTTACTTCACAGGGAAAGTGGAATGGAGGAGTGACCTAGGAGTAGTCATTAACCAGGGTGCACGAGTTGTAGAGTATCTTCACTGGTAGAATACTAATGTTGAGGAACCGTTTTCAAATGGATACATGGCAGATCTTTAAAGCTATAAATGGACACTCTATGCTGCTGAGTTTTGTTATATCTTATTTTTACTATTGCCCAATGATGAAACTCTCCTTTGGCCCATTTCAGGCATAAATACAACATAACATTTGTCAAGGATGTCCAGTTAATGTGTCTCTCAAATGAGGTCATGTAAAGCAGCCTTTCACAACACTCTCATCTTTGCAGTCTTCAATATTACAAAATCCACTGCATTATTTTGTATTCATCCATCCATCCATCTATTCTGCTTCTTATCTGCTCTCAGGTCATGGTGACAGCAGGTTAAACGAGGCAGCCCACACGTCCATTTTCCAGCTCTGCCTGGTAGATCCTGTTGGATTCCTGTGCCGGATGAGATGTACTGTACAATTTCTCTGCTGTGTTGTGGGCGGCCCACTCCAGGCACACTCTCCTGGAGCCAAGGCTCTGAAGGGGGGCTTCCTGATGAGTGTGTACTGTCTGGGGGATGTGGGATAAAAAGAAACAACATAGTCCCCCCCCCACCCCCACCCCCAGGTTGTCTCCCCACAGGGAGCAGGCATCGGCCATCAGCTGCCTGTTGCCTCTATTAAATTGAAGCTCTGTGTAGGTCAAGTTAAACTGAAGCACTGTGGGGCTCTGTTGACTGCAGCAGCTCCCTGTGAATGTGTAAAATCCAGATAGAGCATAGAAACTGGCTGAACATAATTCATTGAAATGAAATCTGTGGTTTTTGAGCCATGGCGTACCCCCCAAAAGGAAATATATTAAAGTCCAGTTCTGAGAGTATTATTCATTTAAATAGAGAGGGAGCCTATAAATTGTGTATTTCAGAAGCATGCATGATACATGCCACAGCAGCACACTTCCATCCATCCACACTACTGTGTATTCCAGGCACTTCAGTCAGAATGATCTCACTCCCCTCATCCACTGTTAGCTGGTATTTATCAGCTCTGAGGAGACTTTTTGCAAAATGTAAAAAGACTAATTCAAAAGCTGCAGCATGTTTGACTTCTTCTGTGGTTGTGGCTCTCCCACCAGCTTCACATTTTATATTTTCAGTGCATTAAATTGTGATTCTTTGTGCAATTTGAGGAATAATCATGTTCTAGGGACTCCAGCCTCAGTGACTAATAGCAGCATTCATCTGTGTGATGTTCAGCGTATGGTTGACTCGTGCTGTGCTAACTGCCGTGCTCTTTGTCCACTTCACGTCTTCACTAATTGGTTTCCATTATCTTGCGCTCCAAAGTGAATTTGCTTATCACTGCCTTATATGCTATTCTGTTTGTGCTGCCAACCGTACAACTATTGCCTCGGTTGGTTTGCAAGAGGAGTAGATGGGTTTGGGAGTTCAACAGATATACAGTGTAACCATAAAGTACATCATCAAATATAATGACTCTTAGCTCATGACTCACACTGCTATCCTGCGCTGGCTTGAAGGCTTTGGTAGTAGTAGTTGTCCTGCTGCACAACATTATATTCTCTTTCATTTTTTTAATGAATTAATCGACAAGCTCTAGGCCTAATCATTGGGTTTATCATCACTGCACAGGTAGCCTGTTGTGATCAACGTTACCGACCAAAGCCTGGTCTCACTGACATTAATCTGTGGCGCTTATAAAGTAGGTAACAGGCTGAATGTGTTCACAGCTAGATAGTAGCTCATGTTTATGTTTCATGATAGTTAGGGGTGCTATGATTCAACAAAAAATGACAACAAAAATGGTTCAAGTGAATTCAGTATGAATTCGTAACATCATCGCCTGTGTTTTTCGCACTGTGGAGCTGAACTAAATGTAGATCCTTCCAGTCTCTGCTGGGCGTTGCGCAGAAGTGACCGGCGTATTTAATAGAGAGGGGGGGCAATATCTGACAGTATTCTCAGCTCTCTAAATAAGAGACAGCAATTGAGTAATTATATGCTTCATAATCCGATTAGCTGATTAATCATTTCAATAGTCGATGGATTATTCGACTATCAAAATAGTTGGGGGATAGTTTGTGAGTTTACCATCACCATCATAAACATAGGTTGCTTGTATACAGCTGACTGTTGTATCAACCAGAGGGGGGGTCATGATGAGTCGTTGGAAAACAGCTCGTACTGCAGAAATGATATGATGGAAGATAGTGGTATCTGCTAAACCCTTGACTTTTTCATTAAAACCAGTAACCAGCCCACGACTGTTCTCTACTAATCTTCAAATGTGATGCATTGTCACTTTCTGGATGGTTTGTTTGTTGCAGTCCAATCAAGCTATTCAATGAATTTTTATCTGCAGTGGAGACCATGGGGCCTAATAAATTCACTTGGCTCTGATGATATTATCTGCCCTCAGGCATGGCTCTTAGATGTTCCATTCCACTTTCCAGCACCATATATTTTGTGATTCTCATCCTGCCAGGCTGCTGTGTCAGGTCATGTCTGTCATATAAATTCTTTCATCCTAAGTAAAAATAAATAAATAAACAAATGAAGAATAAATCTGCACTGGAAATTTGAAGACATGTAACTTACATTATAGTTGGAGTTGATCATAGGTGGGTGGAGTGGAGACACTGATCATTGGAGTGCATAAGCTGAAACAGCAGCCGCACAGCAGCCATTTAAAATAAAATAGCAGGTTTGATTCTTCTGTCAGTGGGATTGTCAGTGAGTGTTTTCCAGAAATCTCTGACCTCCTCCCTCTAAAGCTGACCAATGTGCTGATGTTAAACATGAGAAAAATACTTATAGGTAGAAGAACTCATAACTGTGTAAATACACATCAATTCATAGCACTTTTCCTTACGTGCTTTTCTTACTACAGGTCCTTCTGTTTATTTGTTTTTTTTTCATAGACTAGCTATTGTTGATGGAACATGTGTTAGCCCCGACCACAACACTGCCCCTCCCTGTTCACACAAAATTCATATGTTGCCTATTTATTTTATTCATTTCTCGTGAACCAAAAGATGTTTTATTTTTTTTTTCATGTTAGTCACAGCAGCTAATGAGAGAGAAAAATCATCTAGACTCAGGTTTAAACCCTAAATCAGAACAGGACAGGCACTCACATGCAGCCTCTGCACAGTTATGCATAAGGCTGTCATGTATTTTTTCCTTAGTCATCATGAAATTGTGCACATATCTTGTTAATTGACGAGACATGCATCAAAATTATAATTCAAAGTGTTGAAGATATCACAGCTTCATGTTTCCTAAACTCCCTCTGCGTCATTATCCTGCTCCTGCATTTGTACATTGTATCACAGCTCAGCTCTGCTCAGCTCATTAAAGGTGGTTTCAAAGAGATCTTTGCTTCCATGAAGATGTGTCTGTGAGAACTAGTTAAAGTAATTAACACTTTTGAAAAAACAGCACTTTTGCAAGGTTGTTATTCTTTTCTATTATCACCTTCCTGTCGCTGCTCAACATTTGCTTAAAGAGTGAAAACAGGTCATGATCAGACTTCAAAAGCAGTGGCGTAATGTACAAAGGAAAATGAATATAGGAAAGTCACCAGGTTACAAACACACTTGGTTACATGGACTTATTTTGAAAGAGAAAATACAAAGTTCATGTTATAAATATGTTTCTTCATATGTAACAAACATTAACAAAACTACTGGTTTAACTTTGACCTACTGTATTTACTGTAGCTAATGCTAATGTTATTATGCTAAAATTCTTACAATATCAATGCTTACATATGATGCAGAGCAGGCACAGTGTTCATTTATTGACATTAACATTTTCTAATTAGTACAAATGACAGTGTCATTGGCTTTGCAGATTCTTAGTCAAAAACCAAAGTACCGAACAAACTGAAGTTTGTTTTGTGCAGTAAAAGAGCCACACTGAGACTGAGCTGTGGCTCCAGTCGAACTCTGACACGGCCACACCTCAGTCCGCCCCAACTGTCTGGTGTATGCCACAAGTTTGAGTCCACAGCAACTCTTCTCAAAATCTATTATTTCTAATGAATGATGTGGTATCAGACCGGTGTAACACAAGCACTTAAAAAAGTATAGAAACCTAGATAAAATCACAGTGGTGTGTTGTTCTGCTTACCTCCTTATGAACAGAGCTCTCCACTTTCATTTAGCCAGTTCTTTATTTATAGCTGGGTGACCTCAGAAGGTCTTCAGTGTAACATTTTGTGGTTTCATCTGCTCATCACCAGATCGTAGCCTCTGGGTGTAGGAGAGTGTGTCAGCTATTGACGAGCTAATCTGCATTTTCCATGCCAGCTCTGTTTGACCTTTACAAATATTGATTTTTGGAGGAGAGGATTAGTGAAGCACAGTGGCCCAGTACGAGTACTAGTTGCTCTCTGGTTCAGGTTTTATCCCTAAACAGACAAAGGATTTTTTTTTTACAGGAAATACTGTAGAAAAATGTTTTTTTTTTTTTTTTTTGGGTTTTTTTTTTTTGTCTCCTTTCGCTTTTCTTCTCTACCTCAACTTATATAGTTATATGTATGTCAGTGCTATGAAACTTATTTTTAATTAATGTATAATTACACAGAACGCTGCCACTTCCTGAAGGGCAAAGTTGCAGCACCAGCGGTTTCTGCGCAGCCCTGCCGAGTCCTGGCTGAAAGTCAATCGTGACTTGAACATGTTTGTCAGATAAATAAAGAAACTAATTTCCATGATCCCTTCTTAATTACTTGGCATGCGTCATTAGCCCAGTGAGGTCTCCTAATAGTCGGTCAGACAGTTCATAGATACTCTTATATGCATTCACAAGAGCAATGCCCATGCTGCACCCATCCATCATTGCCTGTCATTTTCATAGACTTGGGAGTTAATGGGATGGAAATATTACCCATTTCTAGTGTTGACAGAAAGTCATCTACAGTAGAGAAATAAGACTGAATCATCATGCTGCCTGCTGATAATTGAAGAGGATGAAAAGTGCTGTTCCAATGAGCTGATCAGTGCAGAATGGAAAACATAATCAAAAGTAAAGCTACTTTGCCTCTTTGTAAGTGTCCTTCTCTTTAAATGAAAATGGCTAAAGACAGACGTGATGTCCTCAGGAATCTGTCTCCACTCCACCAGCTACTAACACACACCAAGATGGTAATTAAAATGCTTCCAAACATGTTGGCACAGAGGAAAGTGGTCCAAAGCTTCTTGTGTAAGCAAAAACTGCACCGCTGAGAACGCTTAGCCCTTTTTATTTAGTTCACTAAAATGCAGCAGCGTTTACACTGTTTAATTATGAGCCTGTCTCACTGGGAATCAGTGCAGTGAAGGAGGGGTTATTAATAGAAATAGTCCTGAGAGATCAGTTGTTAGTCTGCCCTTTATAAAACGACTATGGTGAGCAGAGAGAGAGAGGATGAGAGACAGAGAGAGAGAGGTGAAATGTTCCTTTCGGCTCTTGAAAGATAAAACGAGTTTGAAACAGCCCGGAATCTTTGTGACAGCGAGGCGATTAGCCGATGAAGCATGTCAAATTAAAAGAGCGTGAGATGCAGATTTCCACTCACACTCAGATTGAGTTCTTTTACAGTTTTGGCATGACTCAGCTCATAATCCCAGGCAGGATTTTAATTTCA
Source organism: Caranx ignobilis (assembly GCA_021432705.1). NCBI lineage: Eukaryota > Metazoa > Chordata > Actinopteri > Carangiformes > Carangidae > Caranx > Caranx ignobilis. The sequence continues at coordinate 31,512,971 of MU270014.1, forward strand.
ATATAACAGCCCCCCCCCCAAACCTCGCTTATTCCCCCACATGTGCCTTCAGCCCCATGAGGCAAAAGCTCAAAACAACAGGCTGGATTTTCATGAGAATCTCGCCTTTGGTTGAATGGTGAAATTGCGTTGTTGCATGCTATGATAATTTGGTGCATTACGGCTGCTGTGCATAGATACAGAGGACGCTGCACACTGAAAGCTTTTAGTGAGACACTTGGAGTCATTAGTATATTTTACAGGCTTTAAATGAGCTGAGCTGAGTTTTAAGACATTTTGGGAAATTTCAGTTGTCGGCCTCTGATCCTATCACTCTTCAGATCAAAAGTTGCAGGCAATTTACTGAAGACCAAGATTATTTTGTATTTTATGGTAAAGGTCCCATATTTAGCATTGTTTAAGTGGGAGGGGATGAGGGTGTTGAATTGACCTTGAACCTCTGTCAGTATGTTTGTGCATAAAGTAATCTGGAATATATTTGTCTTTTCTTGGTGCTGACAGCTACAGGTAGAATTAACATGCAGGTGAAACAAACGAAAGCAAGCCCACACTAACTGTTTGTGTTTGTGCTCTGATACATTAAGGAAGCTGGGTATGACTCCCCCAGTCATCCTTGCTGCTTGTTTGTCCCAGTGGCCATTCTCAGTACTGCAACACAGACATTACACAAATCATTTCTATGATTTTGTGTTCAGTGAGCAGATAAATCTAGCATGTGTTAGCTTTGTTCAGAGGCTAGATGGACGTGGAAACTGCCAAACTTGTCTTACAACACATTGTTTGTCAGTGATAAAGGTGTATGACTGACCTGAAAGCCTGTGTCTTGACAGTGTGTGCAGTCACATGTGCTAAGCTAGCTGTCACCAGAGTGTGAACTCCTGATAAACCTCAACGTTTTATGTCATGTACACACTGCATTTTAAATGTGCTGAATACAGAGCATGTTGCAGGTGGACGCAAGCATTTTGAAGTAGTTTAAATCCCCTACAAGGAACTTTTAACTGGATATGCAAAAGTCTCTGGTTTCTGCTGATGTCTCTGTGACCTACAACAGCAAATGAGGCCATCAGTGGGAAGATAAGCTATTTCTAAATAGTCCATCTCTTTACCTTCAGGAGGCAGTGGACGGGTCGGTCCACCGATGAAACATACAGCACTGAGACCGGAGGAGACGGCACATTTGACGAGGCTATAAATTAGCATTGAGTTGTTGCTATGCTAGCGAGTAAAACTTCGAGCTTAACTTCATCACTATATTTTCATCATGGCTGATATTGGGACGGATCCTCAAAGAGAAACCTACAGCTTTTGTCCACAGGGGGCGCCAAAATCAACACAAAATGAAAGATCTTTGTAGGGGCTTTAACCAATTACCTTTGTTGCTTGTAATGACTTATCAATAAACTGAGTTATGATGAGGTGTGACAGATCAAGGTCAAAAGGACAGATTGAAGGAGTAATAATATGAAAGTGTTGAAGCGGAAAGCAGCTCTCACTTTGAGTTGCAGTGTTCACACACCCTTTTCATCAGTCCGACTTTCGTGAGAAATCATCCTGAAATCCACTGATGGGAAGAGGAACAAAAGCTTTCTAAGCTCTGGGGAATGGGAGTGAGATATAATATTAGGAGCTGTCAGAAGGAAAATCAGTGGAGTGAAAAGTCCTCCGGCTTCATGGGGAGACACTGCGCTCAAATCGCCCACAGAATCATAATATATTTACTCTTTACAGCTGTTTCTGAATATGCGCTGTTTCCTTGAAATATCCAAAGTATTTGTTTTCTTTGTTCACGGCGGGTTGCCGTGGTCGTGGACCGAAATGTAAAGGCAGACGTGTGCACTGTTTCTGCAGCTCTGCAGGTGATCTAGCTCTGTGATGTAAAAGTACAACTGAGCCAACAGGAATGATGATGTCATTCCTCAGGAAGCTGGTGAAACAGCTGCCTTTTTTGCTTTCTAATGTGGGATGTTACATAAAGCCGGCAGGGCCCTGTTGTCTTTGATCTCACAGGATTTAGTTTGTGGTCGATGCCGTGTTTTTAGTGGGAGTTTGAGGATTGACTGCATGGCCTACTTTCGTGACAGTGTTCTCTGGGCTGTCTCAGGGTTTTCTCCCCCATTGTCTACTGATCTCAACAATCCTTCGCCTGCTGCCAAGAAGATTTGGCTCGTGTATGAAAAACCCAATCCAGCTTCCAATGTGCTGTCTCAGAGTGGAAGGGGTTAAAATTTTGAAAAAAAGGCTTAAAAAAAACAAACAAACATGAAACCATCTAGTAATCATCTCAAATTCGGTGCAAAAACAGTGAGCATTTGAAGCTGCAGGACGATCATCAGTGAAGAATTGAGTTGGTCCTTCTCGGGAGAAACAAATTGAACGTCTACTTTGATTTATGCTCTGATTGCAGTTACAGCCAGCGGAAGTGAGGCTCAGATAGTTTGATGTGACATTAGTGTGATAAATGTAAGATGACAGGGGAAATAATGTGAAATGAGAAGGTGTTGGGCCGGTATGAGACCCAGTGCTGCTGGTGGGAGGAGTGCAGGTTGCGCTGATGGATGGGTCCATTCCAGCTGGAGCTCAGCAGGAGTGCTGATGCTCCTACACCCAGCTACTTCCATTAGTCCTCCATCATTTTTCATTTCATGTATACAGGCCTCTTATAAATTCATGATTCTGTGTGAAGAGTGATGTAGCACAGTGTCTTTCCTGCAAAATACTATGTTACTGTGAAACCATTTAGAACTTTTAATACATGTCTTGCATGGAGTTTCCTTCACTGTTTCTGTGGATGGTCTTGGAGCACAAAAAAGATGCAGCAGCAGAGTTTATGTCTCACTCCCTGCTGTTCAGGAGTCAGTTTGTATTTCTGCAGTGTTTACCACAGGTCAACAACACGTGACTCTTGGTCATCAGTCATTCCCCCTGTGTACAGTATTTGATTTCACAGAAATCCTCCTCTGCAGTCTTTTAAACACTCTGAGCTGCTGATCACATCATACTTGTAACTATCTGATCGACAGGTTTCATTGTTTTGTGTTTGTTTTATCTTCCATATGCTATAAAAGACCATTGAATTTAAAAAAGCAGTAAAACTTTAAAAGGTTAACCTTGATGTGAGATTTTATCTTATTTTAAAGGCATCTAGTCTCATGAGTGGGGTGTGTGGGTGCTGGACTGTGGCACTGTGGGCCTAGAAGCAGGGACTGTGTTGTCATGTAGATGGGGTGCATGGCCCTTTCTGCACTTAATGGGACTTAGAAACTGATGCAGATACATCGTGTGAACTTTGATGTTTTATTTTGTAGTTTTCGCGGTGCTCTGTGGTGTTGTCTGATGTCGTCAGCAGAAGTGGGAGAGAATGAAAGAAACCAGTGTAACTGCAATACTTTTTAAGTGAGAAGTTTTAGACAGTAACAGAATGTCTATTTTGAGCTGAGACAGAGCTATTTTGGTGGGTGTCTGTCCACATAAATGCTAGTTGTGAGTGCTGCATGACTGTTTGTGACTGTCAGCGTTGATTCATTAATATGGTGAATAAAGTCCCATGAAAGCGGTGTATTTTTAGATAAAACTTCAAACAACATGATTTATTTCAGCCACAACGGCACAACAGTCTGGAAACAACATTTTATTTTATCAGTTATGACTGAGCTGTGTTTGCAGACAGTTCCTTATCAACACATTCACCACACAGGGAGCAGTGGTCACAGTCGTTTGGAGGCTTGTTCCTGGGAAACTAGAAATGTTGACTAAGCGCCCCCCCCCCCCCCACGGCCTTAGTCATGGTCTGAGGTGTGTAGGTATTCAGCAGCTTTTAGTTTATATCCTGACTCCTGGACCATTAGTCCCAGATCCCCTAAAGGCTGCGTCCTCTCTCACCTGCACCTTCAGCCATCAGTCTGTAAAGCTCTTGAAGTTTGCAGAGGACACCGCCCTCATAGGACAGCCTCAGTCTGCCTCCAGGTGGAAGAACACTCTTCTAGCTTCCTGCAAGATGCATCTATAACACATGGCAACGTTATACAACACACAACATGTCACAAAGCAAGTCCGTCCTACAGGGGCTGTATGGAAATGTTCCTCTTGACTGATCCCAACATCTAAGAGCATTTTTTACACACTGGGCTTGTGCCTTACAGTGTGGCACATATTATTCTCTTGACAACATGGCCTTAAAATAACAGAGAAATACTTCACCACTGCCTTAAGAGCAGGTTTTTGCTGGTCAATTTCACCACCACTTTCTGCTGCCTCTCGGTCGCAACGGTGTGCCTGACCACTCCTCATTTTAAGACCAGCACACCCACGGGTGCATAGAAAAGAGTGTGTACTTTATGGGAGACTCCACTCTGAGTTATGGTCTGTGCTGAGTGTAAGAGAGGGCTTCCTGTGTCACCCCCATGGACACTGTGGAGTACTTCTGCTTCCTGGAAACCATCATCACATAGGACCTCAGGTGGAGCTGAACATCAGCACCATCACCAACACGGCTGAGCACAGGAAGTAGAAGACATTCAAAATGCGAAGGACAACGATGGTGCACTTTTGCAACGCCATCGACAAATCCATCCTCACCTCCTCCATCACCACCTGGTACACTGCTACCTCTGCCAAGGACAAGAGCAGACTGCAGCGCATCACCCACTCTGCAGAGAAGGTAATTGGCCACAATCTGCCATCCCTCCAGGACCTGTACACCTCCAAGACCCTGAGGCGAGCAGTGAAGACTGAAGCCAATCCCTCACACCCCACATACAGTTTGAGACACCCCCCTCTGGCAGGAGGTGGCTGGTCCATCAGGGCCAAACCCTCAAGGTACAGAAGAGCTTCCTCTAGACTGCAGACACCCTCCCACCAACTTTGTTCATATTTATGTTTTATCGTCTTAGTAATTTTATCATCATGCACCAAAGCATCAAAGAAAGTCCTTTGTACACTAATGAAAACATTATAATCAGATTGACTGAGCTGACAGTATGCAAACACAAAACTTGCTACATTCAAATATGTACGTTAATCAATTATAATTCCTCTGTGTACAATGTATCAGAGTAGTGAATATTTTAATGTTAATTCTTTCCCTGGGATCAAATTTGCATTCTGAACCTTACAGTGTTTCTACTGTGTTAGTGTTGGTCTTAGACACTTGAGTACACTATGTATACAGTCTGCAGGGATTTCTATGTTGGCAGTCCTCAGTGATGGCATTGCTTGCCTAATGAATAATGATATGTTCACTGCTGTCATTGTGAAGCTGCTTGCTACAAGATTAATTCTTTCTAAAGCACTTCTCAGAGCCCATCTGAGGGTCCCACTGATAATCACACAGGGATGACTTAGAGGAAGCACAGTGGGAGAACAGAACTCTGGAATATACTCCACGACTGTGCTGCAGTTCCAGTCCACATCTTTGCATTTTCTAAAGCTTAAAAAATCACAACCTCAATTTCGTATTAGCATTCGGCCTTCAAGTCACAAGTGAAATCAATTGTCTGTGTGATTCTATTTTTAATGACCTTAATTCTTCCCATTTAGCCTGCATGTGTAGTTAACAAATATGAATAAATCTCATAAAATGGTGAGGAAACAAAGTGATGGAACAGAACAGACATAATGAGAGCAGGATGGATTCTAAAGGTGCTTATGGAGGCTGGGAACAGAAATAGCATCAGAGCTGTGATATTGGCAAGTTATGATGTGTAAGGAAATGCAGTACCAGAGAGTGTCAGTATCTCATCATCATCATCATCATCATCATCATCATCATCATCATCATCATCACCATCATTATGGTCCTCATGATGATCATTGTCCAGGCTAATGTTGGTCAGTCTGTTCCACACATATTTATTCCTTTAAATCTCCAGAATTACTTTCAAAGTCTTGCATTTCCAAAAAGTTAGTGTAATATTAAGTTTTGAGGATATAATATCCAGCACAGGGGACCATAATAACTACTTTAGGTGTCTTCATGCTGTGGCAATGAAAGATAACTTGCTGAATTTCCATATGGTTCAGATAATGTTCCTCTATGGGAGTATCTCAAACTGAGCCACTAACAATAACTTGATGTTCGCTGCTGCTGCAATACTGAGAATGTCCCCATTGTGGGACAAATAAAGGAGTATCTTATCTTAAGTATCTTATCTCATCCTTTTCTGTAATGCAGGTACTACACTGCACACCAGAGTGAAGCGTGCCCTTTACCATGATGCTTTCTGTCACATCCACATTCTGACTGTAAATGTAAATCTAATTGGTTTAAGTGTGACGACACAGTTTCACGCTCCCACACTGGACCATAATATCACAGGTCAGTGAAGTGAGAGTGCTGCAGATGTAGTGAATGCTATGCTGTATCTTCTATATGTTCCCTTGACTTGATAAATAATCAACTGTGTTATTACTTATTTCATTTCCTGTTGTTGGTCACGGTTAACGTTAGCATCCTTCTCGTCTTGTCTGTAGTGCGAGTCGAGTCTTATATTTTAAGTGGGTATAAAAAGACACTCAGTTGATCATTTCCTTAATGTTAATGCACCAAACACACACACACACACACACACACACACACAAAGATTATATTCTTACTTGTATGTTGGGATTCTGCCTGAGTAGTTCAGTCCTGATTCACAATTTAAAGGGACTTAAGTTAAAGTTAAACGTGAAGCTCTTCTCCAAGCTAGTAACTTTAGGTTGTTCATGAAGAGACCTCTCTACTGTTGAGACCCCAGCTACTAACCCCATTGCTGTTTTTAGATTGGATGACAGGAGGGAGCTCATGTGATTGGTCATTGCTGAAGCTAACATACTCCTCCTACTGACAGTGTATTCAGCCTCCTATGTCCCTGATTCACTCCATTGCCTGTTGTTACCAAACCTGTGAAGAAGCTGCTGGTCACGCATGTTTTTCTTTGCCGTGGATATTTATAGAAGCCGACATGTGTACAGCCCTGCTAACAGCTGTGTGAAGCAGTACCTGAGCTGAATGCTCCCAGCATTCTTATTGTCACAGTGGTACCATGTTGGTGTTTAACAGGTCTAATGTTTACCATGTTCACCAAGTTGGTTTAGCAGATTAGCATGCCAACAACTATCAGTAAGTTATCTATAGTTGTTCTCATAACATCTACGTCATGATGGCATTGGAGGAAAAGTCTCAGATTGATCAAAATCAGCATGGTTCATCCTCTAAAAACCATGAATGTCCCAATTTTGGAGTAATCTATCAATAGTTATAAATAGATCAGTGTCACTTTGAACAATATTTATGGATTGATGGGCAAAAAATGATACAGTGTTATGAAATATCAATATCCAATATATGGTCTGTAAAACCAAGTGTATTGATTTTAGAGATTGAGGAGAGGAAAGCATGGGTGAACGGAGTACATGAGGCAATTTGAGCGTCCTCTCATTAACCTGTATTCTAAGTGCTCACTGGAGACCTGCACTGTAAAGACTGCTTATCTTCACAGCTGTATTCAAAACCAGCCAATTAATGGAAATCAATCATGGGCTTCTGATGCCATTTGCCAGGTAAACATGCTACAGGCTCAACAGTTGAAGCTCTTCACTCTGTTGAAAGGCTTAGAGAAACTTCACTGTGTTCTCTGCAGGAAGTATCAAATCCTTGGAGGTCTTTCGGAGTAAACACGCTGTAATCCCCCTACAAAACCCTGCATGAGCCTGTTGTTCTGATGTGAACGACTGATGATTCATGCGATAATGCCTGTTTTAGTGTGGACTGCGGCGCTTTTCCCAGGGTTCCATGCAGTGGAGAGCCTTGTATTAGACTTGAGGGGGTTACATCAACAGTCAGTAACATTTGCCAAGCCCTGGGCTAACTGGTAAGCACAGAAACCCTCTGCTTAAATCATCCAGGGACAGCTAAGAAAGACAGCTCAGCCCGGGTCCTGGGTGTCTCAGACTCTACCTGACCTCTGTCACAACTGCTTTTGTCTGACTTTCTTTAATTAGAGCTCTCAGTGAGGCTGCGGCAGTCAGCCACTGGTATAGTCCATGTCACTAAACACTCAGGGCTGTGTTTGGGCAGAAAGCTCCACAAATTACCAGGGAGGGAGCAAGGAGCAACCATTGTAAGAGGTGTCAACCTGAGGCACTTAAGAGTGCTGTGAAGAGTGGAGATGGTACTAATAATGGTGCTGGCCTGGTCCCTCCAGGCACAGGACAGACAACTTGTTGACAAAACAGGCCAATTATCAGGTGTTTCCTGTCTGGAAATCTTAGTTCCTTAAAACAGCTGAACAACTGGAAAATCTTTTTCCCCTGGTTTCAACACAAATCAGTTGTTTTCAGTATTGTGTGTCAGGGGGGTGGCATGGGGTGACAGCCACAGTGAAGATGTGTGGACTTGGCAGCTGACGTCAGCAGAACTCCTGCAGAGTAGAACAAGTATGTTCACAACAGTTGCATCTCATAGAGTTCGCAAGCCGCTAAAATGTCTGATTAGACTTCATTAGTAATTAGTTTAATGCAGATTAATTGAGTCTAATCGTGGACAGCTATAGTGGACGGTGTCACTTTCATATGATGTTGCTGCTGCAATGTGAATGTGAATATTTATAGGCAAGATTCCAAATATCCACAGACTTCCGTCCACTCTAATCTGTGAACATGTCTTGACTCACTATTACTGCCTCCTCAAAGTATCCGGTGAGCTGTTCAGGTGTGCTCATGCCATTTTCCTGTCAGCTCCAAGGATCAGGTCTCTCCACCACAAGCTGCAGTTGGGATTTGGAGTTCTTGATCTTGTTCTTGTTTTTTCCACTGATCTCCAAGATAATGTCACCAGGTTGTAGGTCTGCTTGCTCTGCCTTGCTGCCCCCTTTGACCTTTGATACAGTTATGGCCTTCTTAAGAGCTCTTTCTTCCAAATATTCTGAAGCCCAGGAGGTGAAGGACCGATCAGGTGGACTGTTGGTGCCACTGAGTGATCCGGACAGCACAGTTGCTTGTCAAAACCCTAAGTAAGTGTAATGTGATTTCAGGCGCCTTCTGCACCTGTTCAATCTTAGTGTGGTCCTTGACAAAAACCTGAGCACACACCACGTTCCAGTTCACCTCAATCTGATTCAAGACCATCTCCAAAAGCTGAGAGCGGCTGTTGGAGATGTCTCCATCAATACAGAAGCACTGAGGATGTGATGAAGCACTAGAAGTGCCTTGTCTCTTCTGCTTCAGATGTTTAGGTGGCACGTGAACAGAAAATGAGCATCAGGTGCATCAGTTTCTAATGTTATCCTGTGTAGTGTGTCAGCCAATCAGAATGTTTGCATTTTAACCATAGAGGACTGGCAGGATTTGGTGTGTTCTAGACATTTGTCAAGACAGTGTCTCGCTCTTCTTTTGGCTTGTTTTGGTAGTTTAGTTTGCGATTGGTTTGTTTATGTTTGTCTGTTCATTGTCACAGTTACCAAAAAAAAAAAAAAAAAAAAACAGAAGTGAGACAGGATTGGCTATGTGAGTGGCTATTGGAGGTGTGGCCATGTCATCAGTGATAAATGAGGCCTGGGGGCGCAGGGGGGCTGACTGACCGGTAAGAACCATGAGATTCCACTCCAAGGCCCATTCTGGGGCGAGGGAAAAGGGGTTGCCCATTAATCTACAGGTTGTTGGTTTGATTCCTGGCTCCTCCTGTTCACATGTTGAATGGTCCTTGTGCAGGATATTGAGCCCAAAATTGCCCCCAATCTATGCTGGTTATGTGTGCTATAATCGTGGCTTTTGAGTGGTCAGTTAAGCAGTTGAACAGTCTAAATATGATCAGAATTGCAATGTGGCCAAGTCCAAATTGGAGGAGCTTAGTTTTTATGGTGAAGGTCAAATGTGTTACAACAGATGATGGTGAAGTTTTGTGGTGGTACAGAGATGCTCCAGCCTACAACTCGTATATACACATATAGAACATGCTTGTTTGGTACAGGATGCGACAAAAATCTAATGATCATTTATGATTTTTTTTAAGTAAAAATGAACAGAAAAACATAACTGTGACTTGTGTTGCAATCACAGTACTGTATCTGTCAAGCTCCAGTATTTTCTAATGTCTTATCAAGCCCTCAGAAGAGCACAGGGGGGTATGTGTTGTGTTCACAGCAGGTGAAGAAGAATCTCACCTGGTGAAACAGAAATTTAGCCAATGTTTGGTGTTGTCTCTGCTTTTTTTCCCCATTTTATCAGGCTCTTTAACCTGTGATGGAGCCCAAGAGTTCTGTCAGATAGGACTCAGCTCTACCAAGCTTTCACACAAACAAGTTCACACTAAGAGCGAATGCAAGGTTTGCTGCGTTGTATTGTTTTTTTTGTTTTTTTTTTTCCAAAAATCATAAATTAGTGTTGTGTTCCTCTTTGAACAATCCTGATTAACAGCCTTGACTTGTCACATGACTATATAACACTCAGTAATCCATTTATGTAGCATCACAGAAAGTTAATCCTTCCCAGAACATTCGCCTGAAAAGCTCCGGCTCCAGCAGTGCTGCTTTGCATAAAAAAGGAATTTTTAAATGGCAGATTTAAAACATTGTATGGTGCTTCAAAGTACAAATGATGATAGTGGTTTTTTTTGTTGTTTGTTTTTTTCATTCCATTATTATTTATTATTTCAATTGCTGCCTTGCTTCGCAATCAAGCTCATATAGAAGTTCACAGCAGGGCAGCCTGATGCTGGCTGCTACAGTGGATCAGTGAGGGCTTAACATCTTGGCTCTTGGAATTATGTAAGATCATGTAGCACAGAGAGACTCCATGTTAAAGTCAAACTCGTTTTAATTAACACTGTGATATTTATCAAAAAATAGATTTTGATCGATCGCTGAATAAGGTTAATCATGTGTCTATTATTGTGTCATGGCAACCAAGATGTAGAGCCATAGAGGAGCGATTTTATGAGGGGCCTCCTCCTATTGAATCAATGACCTGTATGAGTGGGAGGACTTGTTGGCTGTTCAGATATATGAGAGGGGTCAGATTTTATTATATTCAACTTAAAACAAGGCTGGTTAATAATTGGCAGCAGTGTTACTGTCTCATTTGCTCTCTGAGTGTATGTCCCTTGTACTCTCCTAACACGTGCTGATCAGTTGACTGATGTAGTGATAATGCATTATGGATTTTTCTTCGGCCCTGATTATATCAAGCGTGCACTTAGCTTCCCTCTCATACAAACATGTTCTGCAGAGGAGCGCTTCCAGTGTGGTTGAGTTCTACTCTCAGTGAGGGTTCTCTGTTTCTTATCAAGAGTGTGCAGACTAATCTGCCAAGACGAAAATCTGTAGTATGCAGAAATATATTGTACTGCAGGCTGCCATCAGTTGAGTGTGTCCTCAGTCAGTCAGTGTCTCATAAGCGTGTGGATCTTCTCACTGAACTACCTGCACAGTCTCCTGTTGTTTTTCTCATTTGTGTTTTCTGGGTTCTTTGTAATGTTTTTCTTGTTTTGGTCCATTTACTCCAAATCATATTCCCTTACAAAAGTCCAGGTCATTTGCAAAACATTGCAATGTGTATGAATAAATTCCTCCTTTCCTCTGGTTCATTAGATTACATTTGGCATGGAATGTGTTTTGCAGACACTTTAAACTTGTTGGAAGTCCAAATATCAGAGCAGATAAACAAACAAAATGAAAGTCACAGACATTTCTCTGGATAGTTCCAGTGTCAGGCTCATGGTGGCACCACAGGAACCATCAAGGGATCACCAATGAGCTTAGTCCTCAGAGGACCATGCGTGGATGCACAAACTTTATTACCATCTCATCCAGTTTGTTGAGATGTTTTGATCTGGGTGAAAGTGGTGGACAGACTAACACTGCCACCGTTGGAGCCACACTGAATTTGAAAATGGAGCAAGTCTGGAGGATGCCACCCTGTTCCAGCTGGGATGAGGAGCTGCTTTCATGGTTGCTGTGCTGGGGTGCAGAGGTTAAAGGCTTGGAAGAGGAGATGTACTGTGAGTCCTTTCTGCCGTCAGTCATCATGCAAAATATCAACTCTCTGCCCAACAAGAGTGATGAGGAGCTGGAGATGTAGATGAAGACTCAGGAAGTAGACTTTTTTTTCAAATCAATAAACAATACATGTGAACATCTCACCAATGGCTACTGCTGAAGTTCCATGTGAAGGTCTCCATGAAGTTGTTGCTAGGATACAGACTAAACATCCTGAGGCACTTGACCTCAGTCATGTCTCCCTGATGGACTCACTGAGGATGTGGTGGAGAGATACACGCTGGTGGAGGCCATTCTGAACAACTCAGATCATCCTCTTCATAACACCTTGATGGACCAAGAAAAGAGCGGTGGTGGACGGCTCCTCTCTCTTCACTGCAGGACGGAGAAATATAGAAGATCCTTTGTACCTTCAGACATCAGGCTTCTTCATTCTTCTGCAAATGGTTGATGAGCTGACAGACAAATGAATTTCCCTTTGGGGATCAATAAAGTAATTCGTATTTGTATTCGTATTCGTATTCGTACACTGTGTCTGCGTTCAGGGACCACATCCATTAGAGTGCATCTGAAGCAGGACTGCACCACAACATGGTTGCATTATTGTGAGGGCTCCCTTTCTTGTGAACAAGAAACACAGACTCTTCCGGGGCGATGAAAAATCCAATGGGTGGATCTTTTATGCCCCTGTCTATTCAAAGATTCACTGCACGTTGGTAATGAAAGCAAACAACACTGTCTGGAAGCTTGAGGATTACACTTTGAAATAAAAGTGTCATTCAGCAGCTAACGGTACAACTTTTAATACCACAGACCTTAAAACCTCAGGTTATTGTGAAAAGAAAAAGTTAAGTGTTGCCGAGGTTGCCTGGCAACAGGAGGTGCACTTTGTGACACAATGGAAAGAGAGGGACATAGCTGGTGATTCAGAGCCAGATCTTCGGTTTGACCTTTGTTGTTTACAACCGTTTCAAAGCGCCACATCTTTTTGGATTCCTGAGGTCGTTTCCACACCTGACCAAGAGGACTGGGTTCGACGGGGGGCTCAAAGTTGGATAACATTGTTGTATGTATCACCTTTTTTGGTTCTGCTTTCACACGCATTTTTGATGTGCGCCAAACTTTCTGATTATCACTTGGTTGAAAGGGGAGCTCATCGATTGGACAAAGTAGGAGCGGGAATCCCTCTTGGCAAAGTAAACAGCAAACATGGAGCAGCATGTTAAGCTGTGTTGGAGATTGTGTTTGTTCTTTTTTTTAATCCAGTGCACATGGCTCAGCAGGCCGTTCCATATGACCATCAGGTTAGGCAGTTAGCATTTTGCTCTTACAATGAGAAAAATGAAGGAAAAATGGCACCAGAGGAACACAAGATCAATCACATGTTTTTTGTGGGGCAGTGTTTGTTGTTCTTCCTCGGCCCAAGATGCACTGTGTATTGCCACACTTCACATTTGGTGCTGTGTTTGTCCGGTGAGCGTTCACACTACATACAAACTGCACCAAGGTTTCATTTGCAAGCAAACTGAGACCCATGTTTTCAGGTGGACCAAACAAGTGGTGTGGTCCACCTGAAAACATGGGTCTCAGTTCAGAGCACCAGAGTTCAGAAGAGCTTTCACCCCGGCCCAAACCTAGCAGACTATCCCAGGAAACGAACAATGGTCAGTTGAAAGTGGAGCAAACAGCTCTGGTGTGAAAGTGATCTAAGATATAGCCGGCTGGGACCTAGCCTGTGTGCGCTCAGGCTTCTTCATATTCAGCTGCCATACAGCACTTTTAATACAGAAAGCTAGCCCTTTAATAATATTAATTTGTTGCACATTCTCCATGTTTAGTCCAAGCTAACAGTTTGTTGTCTCTTTTGTGATGAGCAGTAGGTGAACTTTGCTAACATAACATACGTGAGGTGCTTTAAGTATGCACACACCTCAGTTACATCTCAGTAGCTCTCAGCTTGTTTTGCAGCTTTGAAAGATACATGCATCCTTTGGAAGAGTACAGTGGGAGGAGGTGACAGGGGACCTGCTGGCAGTAACTAAAGCCAAAACAAAAAAAAAAAAAAAAAGAAAGAAAAAAGAAAAAACTCCCACTTGAATGACATCAGCTTTCTACATGCACACTTTCATCAAATTTTCAAATGAACCAGTTATGGAACAAACTCATCAAACCTTGTTTTCCAAAATAGTTTCAGAAAGTGCCTCCAAATAGTTTTGACATCAGCTTGAACACAGGTGACATGGCTGTTCTGTGTGGACAACATCTACAGCATTTTCCTTCAAGACTGGGAGTTACAAAGCAGGATTGAAAAGAACATAACAATAAAACAAAAACAAATGGTTTACAAGGCAGAGATGTAAAACATGTGAGGGATGGGAATTGTGTACATTTTGGGTAAAAGGTTTTTCGGTCAGTTAATGTAGCTGAAAAACCAACATTGTAAGATCAGCACCTCTGACCTGGTGTCCCAGACCTTGTCTCACCAGAAACATGGACTGCTTTACAGCACTACAGCACAAACACACCCCGTAACCTGTAATCTCTTGATTTTGACAGATCAGACTACATAAACAGGTCTATTCATCCATCTTCAACTGCCTAACGGAGGTCGCGGGGGCAGCAGATCCACCAGTGAGCTCCAGACTGCCCTTTCCCTTTCCCCAGCTACACTGGCCAGCTCAGACTAAAACTTACATGATATATAACGTCACCCACCTCGGTAGACCTCGTTCCTTGGATTGCGTTCTCGCTGGCTTCGTTGAAAACAAATTCACATGGCTGGGGGGGGGGTTTAGCTGTGAGTTTGTGAGCTGTATCTGTAGAGGGAGCTCCATAGAGAAAAAAAGTGGCTGGACTCGCATAGTTCCCCTTTAAACCTTAAAATGTAAGTAAGTAAGAGTAAGTATAAAGTACTTTATTAATCCCTTAGAGGGGAAATGTAATGTGACCTTTATACAAAGACAGCCAACATACAGCAAGGACACATACAGACTCAAGCAGCACCGCATCAACATCACACAAACCACAGCAGTCAGCTGTCAGCAACAGTGTTCATTAAAAAACCTCACTGCACCAGGTATAAAGGATCTTCTAAATCTTTCTGAGGAGCACCTTGGCATCAGTAGTTGGGCACTAAAGGAGCTCTTCAAACCAATGATGTGGCCTACCTTTTTTATTCACTTGTTGATCCTATGTCTGTCCTCTGATTTAACCCCCACCCCCAGCAGACAACAGCATAAAAAAGCACACTTGCCAAAATACTATGACAAAACACATTCGAGAGTGACCTACTGACATCAAATGACTGAAGACTCCTGAGGAAGAACAGCCTGGACTGGGCCTTTGTAAAAATGGCACAGGGGCTTTCTTTCCAGTCCAGCCTGTTATCAACAAGGATGCCAAGGTACTTATTACAAGCAAGAAAGTCACTGCTCCTGTCCAAGAAAAAATCCAGCATACAGTATATCCTGCTGTACTGTAACACAGTGTGTCATGTTCTTTTATTTAAGCACTAAGTTATAAGGTGTTCATTAGTGAGCTGCAGAGGTATCACTTGGTGGGTTTTGCTACCTTTGAAAACATCCAGACCAGATGTTAACCCTCGTCTCCAGCCCTTGGAGTAAAATCAATTGAATAGTATTATTTTCTCTTATTTCCCTCAAAGCCCAACCATCAGTACAGTGAACAACACGAGACTCTGTTGTCTGATGTACATGGAGACCGAGTGCAAAAGCAGTTGTATCTGTACAGTATATCCAGCTGGCCTCACTGGAGGTCATGCAAATAAATGGAGAGATAGCCTATATTTACAATTAAAGTAATCAGCAGGTACACAAGGTAACTATCAAGGCTAATGTGCACAGTAGTCCATTAGCTGGAATGACCTCTGTGAGCTGGTGAAGTGGAGCCTTTGTATCCAGTTTGCAGCTGGAAGTGTTTGCGCTGCAGAAACATCTCTCTGCTGCAAAATAGAGATGTTACCTCAGTGTGTAAAGAGAAGGAAACAAATAGCACTTTGGGGACACATAACAAATAATGTGCACCAGAGGAGCAATTGATTGCAGCTCACTAAAAAGAGAAAGAGGGAAAAAACCATGTATTTCAGTGGGTGAATCAACGCCCAGCCTACTGCTACTGCTAAATGATGACTTTTTGATGTGGTAGCTAATGGCAGTGACCTCACAGGAAATTGATGTCAAACTCCGCTTGATTGTCTTGTTCCCGTGCTCCATGAAAGACAAATGTGTCATAGTATTTCCCCACATTCATTACCCTTTATTACACAATGAAATGAAAATAAAAATCATATTTTGAGACACACAGTTGTAGCAGTACGGAGCTGATTCTACCAGCTTATACAAAGCAGTTAATTATTTTACACTGATTATTTAGTGGTAAGTTGAGGAGTAAATCTGAATTTTAAATGCTCAAAATCTTCCCATTTCTTTTCTTATCTCTGCTGCTGCAGTGAATGCTATAATACAACATGAATATAACCACTTCACATTCTCCTAAAATGTATAAGTAGCGAGACTGGAGGTTTTTACATAATGACCTGCTTTATTCTTATTCATGTGAGTTACACATGTTATCATCATTTTCATGTAAATACTGCATTCTTTTTCAAAGGAGGTGATCAAAATTGCAGGTTTTTAAGTGAGGCGCTGTGTCCTTCATGCTTTGAAGGCTTGATCAATCTTTCCTCAAAGAGGGGACGGAGCTCAGGTTGCTTTATCTCTGCCAGGAAAACCAGACAAGCAAGACAAATAGATCCCTGCAGCTTCGCCCTCACCCCCTGACCGGACACAATGAGTTTGTCTGTCATGCCCTTGTGAAAAGAGGCCAGTGGTTGTCCGTCTACCTGATGGAGTAATCTGCCAAACACCTGCACCCCCCCCCTCCATTACCATGCGTCACTACACACTATTGTGTATCTATAACTCTTTCCCCTGACGATTCAATGGCAGCATTGCACACGGGTTTTTCTCCTCCTCCTGCTGCATCCATATCTGATACAGACCTCTCTGACATCTGAAGCTCCTCCTCATGAAGCACGAGCAGTTTGAGATAATCTAATCTTTTCTTCCAAAGTCTGTCTTCCCCTCCCCACTATCAAATTCAAGGGGTCGATGGGCTGCTGGTAAGAGGACTCATACTTCACCCTCAGTGAACTAATTATCAGTTCGATCCAGCATCAGGGAATGGCAGCGCACACTTCATTTGAGTCCTCTCTGGACTTTTGATCCCTACGCGACACAAATCTTAGACAGATCCCTGACACAGGCGGCTGTTTGGGAAAGGGAAAGGAAAGGCAAAAGTGTGACTCAGATTGATGTAACCCACCACAATAATTCAGCCTGGTTCAATATCTTTCTGCCTTAAGCTCTGAAAGCACATTTTAACAGGGACTTAGTTGAATTGTGAAAGCGAAGCACTTATTGTGGCAATTTTTCATCACAATATTATTAATACATGACAGTGATTACTTAAAGTGTTTATTCTGTGCAGCAGCTGGGTGCTGACTGCACCAGCATGAGGCTGTTCAGCAGGTAACGTGAGGTGACTGTTGTCGGATTCTTTCACTGTGCTGATGTGTGTGTTCCAGTTGGCATTTAAACTGAGCAGTTTGATAGAAAAGAGCATGCTTTTGTAGCTATGTTCCCATCCACTTGTCAATCGAATTATCTGAAGATCATCTGAGAATATTAATGTGAATAAAGCTGGTGAAAGTTTGTTTCCATCTAAGAGCTTTAAATCAAATAAAAACCTGTGCGGTAAGGTATTTGCATTAAGGCATTTTAAGGTGTTTCCATTCATTTTTGCGCCGAAACACGAAACCAAATGTGCACAAGCCAAGAGTGACGAGCTGCTGGAGTCATTGCCAGGAAACCACGATACGATCAGCAGCCAAGTTAAAGGGAAACTTCACCCAAAATCGATAATTCACCCATTTTCTACTCACCGTCATGCCACAAAGAGTTTGGAGAACTTTCGGAGTTATTAAAATGCTTTTGGAGTTCCGGGGGGGGGGGGGGCCAGCTGGTTCAAAAACACACAGTATGAAACAACCAAATACCTCCAGTACGGTCGTCCGTACTGACCTAAGTGCCCTGAAGCCTCGACATGAAAAAGTTGTTTGGAAAAAATTAATTTGATCTGGGTTTTTAGCCTTGTTGTAGCAGTAGCTCCCAGAGGCTCTGTTGATGTTTGTGCACATGCACAATATTTACTTCGAGATGTTCTTCCATGTTTACATCCATGGTTTACCAAGACGAACATACAATACAGTATATGTACATTCAAAAGGTGTAATAATATCTATATGTAATGAATGCATATCTAGTTTTATTGTGGACGTATATGTTAGATATAAATCTTCTCAGTGGAGGTATATACTGTGTGTGATAATACCTTCCCTTATAAGTGACATACATGGCAACGTCATTATTGCTAGAGGGGCATAAGTATGTTATCTTTGCTTTTTAACAGTAATTTAAAGCCAACACAGACAGTACCTTTAGTCTTTTCAAATCTTATTATTCTAAGATGATTAACAACTAAAAATTGTAGTTTACATTTTCTGTTCAGTGGCGCTCTGTGGGCTTAGGGTTTAAGGCACCGACGAACAAAATCCCCAGCTCATGTCCAATTTGGGAGCTTTGTAGCATGCCCTTCCTCATCTGTCTCTCCCTCCATTTCCTGTCATTTCTCACTGTCTGCTATCTAACAAAGGCAGAGAGAAGAACAAAACAAAACACCCTCCTTCGTGGTGGAGTATTTGTGGGGAAAATAATGCAGAGTAACAGTGGGTAGCTCCCAGGGTGGACAGGATGATGAGACAACTTGTCTGGATTTTGTGAAGATGCGAGAACTAGAATCTGTTGATATTTACACAACTTTGAAACTTGAAATATGAACCAAGAACTTATGAATGAAAATTGATCAGATGCAGGAAATCCATGGCAATAGAAAACAGCTGATTCTACATCCAGCAGTTAAACTTGTGTTTGTGTGAAACATCTGGTTTTATAACTTAATCGCTCACTATGCTCACCAGGTATATGGATCTATATTGCCTGGTGCTATAAGCAGGCAGCAGATAGTGAGCTTTTCCTCTGAAAACAGCTTCCTGTTGCTCCCCCTCAAAACAAATCTGTGAGAGTGAACCAGAACAGTCAAGTTGTGGGCGACAGCTAAACAACAATCTGAAGCTTATAGTAGGCTCTGCAGCAGGGGAGAGCTGCAGATTCAGCTCATAAATTCTCTGAAAGTTCATCACTACAAGGCCATGGCTCGGTGGCCCCACCACCAACACACAGATCGATAACGGGCCATATTTGATGCCCGCACATGGAGAGAGAGGTTTTGTTTGAGTTTTAAACAGTTTATACAGCAAATGCCTAATAATGGGCAATTTGGGCCTGCCGTGCGGCCAGTCACTATTAAACCTTTTTCTTTTATGATCACACTGCTGCAATCTGGGTGAGGTGGGACTACACACACACACACACACACAGGGAAGAGGGAGGCTGCACTGGACACAAGCAGCTGAAGCAAAGGTAACCAGGTTACCAGAGTTGACAATAACTGTTACTGAACTTTATTGAAAGTGCAGTTAAATGTAGGAGGCCAATCAGAACTTTATCAAACCATCTGTTCAACAAGAAGAAGTGTTTGCTGTATCCCAGTGTCTTCTACACAGCAACATTGTGCCGGTGAAGCCAATAGCAACTTGTTATGGCCTTGTAATAATAATGATGCATCACACTGTCCAGAGGAGTGTGATACATTTATTTGTCACACCTGTGCAGGCGTTTACATTTACATTTATTCTTGGTTGCTATTACCAAAACTTACTGACCATTAAGTAAATGACTGCATCAATGAATGAAGAAAATAATGACACTGTGTTTACATGATCATACTCAGGAACATTACAATGAGCTGCTCAGATCCTTTTCTCTTCTGATTCTGTTTGTGTAGATGACCCAAACTTTAACAGACCTGCATCACCCAATGAAGAAAATATTAGGCTCATGTCTTTTACTGCTGCTTTACTGCTGCTTTAACTAACATCACCAACATGAAAATGAATTCCAACTGTGAGAAATGACTGATTACAGGTATGATCATTGGTGGATGGAGGCTCAGGTACAGGTGTGTGTAGGCTACAGTCAGTCACAGAAAACACAGGGAAATTATAATTAGGTGCCATGAATGCGACTTTATAACAGTCAGCACTGATGGCATTGTTCGGCCCGATCCCTGATCTCCCGCTCACAGGTCCCGCAGTCAAAAGCTGCTCTGTGGAGATCACCTGCACCTGACCATGTATCACACTTGACCATGTATCACACCTGGCCATGTATCACACCTGAACATGTATCACACCTGAATATGTATCACACCTGAATATGTATCACACCTGAATATGTATCACACCGGAGCGGCTGGCTCTCTGGCAGAGAAAGAGAGTGAGCAGCCGTTCATCACTGTCCTGCAGCAGATCTTCTACCTGGAGGAGGTTTCTGTCTGCGATGTGTAGCTACTGCTCAAACAGGGCTATCACTGACTGTTTCTGTTAACAGCTGCTTAATGGGCATCTGTCACATCTGTCTGTGAGTGACAGCGGGGACAGCCAATCACATGTTAGCAAGAAATGGCAGAGCCAATCGATGAGCTTTTTGGCGGTCTAAAGGGAAACAGGCTTCTGCTTGAGCTGCAGTTTTCCGCTTGGTCCTGGAGCTTGACCTGTCTCTGTTTAATATAGCATAACATCGTTTTTGGATGGTAAAAACTGCAGCGGACCAAAACTGCCTTTTGAAAAAGTGCAGGGCACATGTCCCCCCCCCCAAAAAAAAAAATACATCCGTGGCGTCAGTGCAAAGGAGGCTTAGTGTAAATAATAAGTGCTACATCTGTTAATTAAGTGCAGGGAGATTATCTTAAGGAAGTGCGCTAAAGGTATAGCAAAGGGTTTTAGGAGAGGACCTCATTCTTGATGCTAAAGATGGATGCTCCTGCTCTGATGCTCTGAATCATTCCACCACCAGGGAACCACAGATGAGAGCAGTCTGGACTGAGATTGCCTTGTGTGCAGGGATCAGCTGATGACGTTCCTCAGAGGAGCACAGGGCTGGCTCTCTCTGATTGAATTCAAGTAGATGGGTGTTGACCCATGCCGTCTCTCTGAAGGCTGCATCAGTGGTTTGAATCTGATTGTGGTGGCTACAGGTAGCCGGTGTAGGTCGATGAGTAAATCATTCTTTAAAAAACATTGATGTGGGGAAAGGGAAAGTGAAACTAGCTATTTGACAATTCATCATTGCCCAGTGTGTGAGGAGCCTGTGGAGAAGGGAAAGTGTGCCTCATTAATCCACTCTGGTCTCGTCTGGTTTGGTCAAAGGCCACCAAGTCACCACATGTGTGTTATCAGGGGGAGTGAAAGGAGGACACACACATGTTTGCAGTACAGCATCTTTAAAGACTGAAACGTCTCAGTGCTATGCAGTTCCACATGGCTACGGTACGTCTCTCCAATAAAAACAGGAAGTTGGGGAGGGAAATGTCAAAGATAGTGATTACCCGGCAATCATGTTGAATAGACGTAAAGCACTACCTCTGGGATTGCCTGCTGCTGTGGAGCACTTCTCTGCTTTGTCTTCACACACACACCTGTGGACCTCTGAGATGAAAGGAGAGAAAATGATGAAACCAGTCTTTGCAGGTTGAGCCTAGAGCTGAAGGTAGCAGTGATGCGAGGTTCATGACACTCCACAGAGTCAGGACACGTTAGGATAGTGTCTGCAGAACCAGCTGGTTGCAGCTCGGAGGTTGTGATGGTTCCTGGCAGGATTTATGTTTCAGGGGAGGGATGTCAAAATTCAAGAAACTATTTTAATTGGACACAAATTTAGACACGCCCTCTAGTGCAGGATGAGTCATCAAAAGTCTGAAATTGTTTTACAGGAAGAGAAAATACATATATATATACAAATATTTAGACAAAAGCTTTAAATGAACAAATGAAGTATTAAAGCAGTTTTTTTTCTTTTTTCATGGGGCCTTTAAATACAGGAGCTCCAGCGGTAGATGTCCTGGTCTCCTGAACCGCCCGAGGTGACCACATCAAAACAGCGACCAGTTGCTCTCATTCTGCTTTACTGACATCCTTCTCCCTCTTCTTCTTTCTACCAGAGTCGGAAACATGCCAATAAAGTGCGACTGTATTACATGCTACATCCTGTGGATGGAGGATGCCCTGCCAAGAAGCTCAGAACAGACAATGTGAGTCCTGCCTGAATCCTGCACTGTACTCTCCACCCTGCTGCTTGTCCGAGTAATCACAGAGGAACATGCACACATCAGTCCACATCCACAGCTGCCTTACAAAGAAACCCTTATTGTTAATGGATTTTCCTGCTTTTCTCAACATGACCCACCCCTCCCGCTCAGTGTCAGAGCAGCTGACAGATAAACAGCAGTGTTTCTACACCAGTGAACAATGCGACAGTGACAGTGGTGCTGTGGTGATGCCAAGGGATGCCAACCTTTCATCAGAAACAAAGATACATTGTGAGGTATCCAGCCCCCCCCCCCCCGGCCTCTCCCTGTCATGTAAATTGAAAGTACATGACGTCTTTGACAGACACAATTATGCAGCCTGTCATTCCCCGTTCGATAAGTGTTTGGGTGGTGGTGTGTGTTTTTTCAGGTTATTGAAGCCCTGTACAGCTCCAGGCTACTTCTGTTCCTCTCAGTCTCCATTAGGGAAAAGACAAAAACATGGTTTCTACCTCCAAGCCCCCCCCCCCCCCCCACTCAGATAAGCATCACCATGTAGACGTTATGCGACGGGTGTTTTCAATCTCAACTCCTTTCAGGAGGAGTCCAGGGTGATGGAGGAGTGGCTGGGGTGGGGAGATTGGAGTGAGGGGGCTGAGGTCTTCTCTGTGATTACTGGGGCTTTGCTACATATCAGTCTGGAAATCTGGGTTTCTGAACCAGATAAGAAGACATCAGGGACACGTCGCTGTGTCTCGCTGCCTCAGCTCTTCATCCGTCCTGCTCTTCTCTTTCTCTACGTCTCTATATATTTCCCTCCAACTGTCACTTTCTTCACTGCTCTGTCTCTGTTCTCATTTCTTCCCTTCTTCCCATCACACACTTCTGTGGATCTGCTTCCACCATTCCCTTTGCTCAAACCTCTTCCTTACTTTCCTTCCCATCATATCATTTCCTTTTTCTTTTCTTCCCCTTTCCTGCTTTCTACTTTACTATCCATTCATTTCACATCAGTTGCTTTCACATAATTGTCTTTCCTCTACTTTCCTATCTAACCCATCTCTCTCTGTGTCTGCTGTCATCCCACTGTTTGTTCTGTTGCCTCTGCTTATCTGTTTTTCCCTGATCCCATTTTTTCTCGCTTTCCTGCTCTTTTCTTTCATCTTCTCATCTTTGCCATTTTACCATGTTGTTTTTCTTTTCTCTTTGTATTATTCTTTTCCCGTACTTGTCTGTCATTTTCTTCACCGCTAGTTTTCCTTTTCTTCCCTACTTTCTCCCTTTCTCTGCTTTCCTTTTTTCATCTACTTTCTATCATATCCTTTTCTTTCATTCACCTCGTCTTCATTTCCCTAGTCCTCATGTCCTTTTTGATTGTATATTTCCCTCTTTTCCTCTTCCCTGTTTGTCTCCTCTCCTTGTTTCCTTCCTCCCTTCTCCCATACCTCAGCTCTTTCTCTGAGAGTTTCTGTGATGTGATCTTTGCGATCCTTGAGACTCTGGAGACTCGTGTGCTCTGTCTCCCCACAGCGTTCTGCTGATGCTTTCATCACTCCCACAGGAACCATGTGGGACCTGAGTGATGAGTGATGAGACCTGCGTGTAGGAAGAGGGACGTCACAGCTCATCAGTCTTTCAGTCTTATCCATGCAGGCTACACATGTACAACATGCTGCTTTAGATGTCTGTCTTAGATACAAAGTTTCGTATGTATTTGGGTTTTATACGAATCATGTAACTTTACTTTGTTACTTGGCTTTTCTGATGCACTCTCCCCACTCTCTTCCATTTCATGAGGCAGGAGGAAGTTTTATATTGGTGAAAAGGCTCCACTATCTGCTACCTGCCAGGTACCTGGTGTACACAGAAAATATCTGGTGAATGTAGGGGAATATTTATCAAATAAGTCGCTACATATTTCCCTCAGGAGCTGATGGAGATCTAGGCAAAGCTAACAAACAGAGATAATTGGATTTACATAAATGGGCCACAGTCAGGCCGGAGTCACAACGTAAAAGGAAAGTTTTGTTGGATGTGTACTGTAAATAAGCAACTGTTTGTTAACACAGTTACAGTATGTTAGTGTTGTGCTTACAGTTCGTTTGTCTGTGAGAGAGGATTATTAATGCAGATGTAAAGGAACCCTGTGGAGTTTATGACCAGTGACTACCACCAGCAGCACAACTATAAATGCAAACATAACAGTCCCTGAAAAGTGGAAGCGCTTAGGCCTAACTATAAGAATCCAGCCCCAACATATCTATAATAACATGAAATGACCTTTCATAGTGTTACTAAGTGTTTATGTCCATGTGAAATCTCAGTGTAGCTTCTGAGTTTCTTCTCCCTCTGTGAACCAATCACAAGGGAGAAGGCTATGAGTCCTTCTTCCAATTGGTCAAATAAAGATAAAGATACAACACATTTCGAGTCTTCACTCAGAGACACCAGTTCGTGCAAGGTTGGATGGTGAGTCCAGGTGGTGACATCACAAAGTTACAGAAGTCCTGACGGCTTGTTTTTTTAAGGCTGTGGCTCTGAATACAGGCTGTGTACATTTCTCTGTGGACCGAGGCTTTGATGCTTTTACAGTATTAATATAGAACCTATACTAGAGGTGCTTTATAATAAAAACATGTAGAAATCATATTTTATACAATATATGAATCTTTGATGTGCAGCAGCATTCTTTAATATAAATCAGTAGGACTTTAATGTTGCAGCTGGTTGAGGTGAAGTCAATCAAATGTCAGGTAAATAAAGGTAAAGAGTTTAAAGTGCAGTTATTGAAAATGACATCAAATTAAAAGACTCAAACAATGTACCTATTCCTTCACAATTCCAAAAAAGGTTCTTAGCTACCTAAACATGGCAGTGAATGGTGATGATGTAATGTATTCATAATGTGGGATTCAGGACCTGGCAAAGGGCCCAAGGTGGAGTAATGCATATTGTATTTTTAAGTGTTATTCCAGCTGCTCCCAGTGTCAAAGCTGTTAGTATTTTGTGTATGGCTGTCAGGTAGAACCTGCGTCTGCTTTGTATTGGCCATGTTAACAGGGACAGTGGGGAAATTGCTTCTACATGGGTTTCGTTATTTTCACTCACTATCTCCATACTGCTGCAGCGCTGAGCGGGGGAGTTGACGGGAAAGGCACTCCGCTCCCTGTGTCAGTTCATGTGAGGTGACCCTGCTGGCTTGTGTCATCTAAAGGCCTTGTGAGGGGAGCTTGAGCTCTGGGTTTCTATGATGCAAGTCTGTGATGTGAAGGTCAGGGAGCTGCTTTGATCTCGTGAGAGCTTCAGTAAACTCTGAAATAGGCACATTTTGATATCTGTTTAAAGGACTGTGCTCCCTGATACAACAGATGATAATGCTGTACATGTTTTTTACTCGTCACCCAGCTTTATGTCCAGGATGGCAGACGTTCCAGACAGCACGCTCAATTTATGTCTCTATATCTCTAACCTGCAACAGTAATGATACAGTTATAACCAAATGACATTTTCTAATAACCTATATTGGAAATGGAACATATTATTGAAATATTCACAGAAAACATTTGTTTTGTTTTGTTTTGTTACATGATTGAAACTCTGATGCTTCTGCTTAGACTCTCATAGCATTTTGTTACATTATGAAGAAAAGAAAAGAAAAAAAATGCAGTGACTTTAAAGTCATTGTTTAACCAAAAACTCCATCCTTAACTAACCCCCAACTCTAAGTGCTCTTGTGGATGTACAGTAAACCCAGTCATGGGTGTGGGAGTTTTACCCAGCTATACCAACCAGCTCCAGGCAATTCTCATTCAGATAATAAATGTAACAATTTATCCATTAAGAAAACGAATAGATTGTCTCTAAACCTTATGGAGCCAGTCATTATGTTGCCTCTGTGTCATAATTTAGTTGTATATGTGTAATTTCTAGGTGACAGTCATTAAGTATGTCTGTATGGCTGTGTGATGTGCTGTAGCAGCTCTGTTAGGTTCCTCTCAAGTGAAATATTCTAATTTCCAAAGACATTAGTAGAGCTGCTTTTTATATCAGATGGGGTAGGGAGCCTCCATAATTTGCTGCAACAACAAAGTCTGCAGGAAATGAAGTTTACGCAGCACATTTACATTCAGTCGTCTGGCAGACACACTATCAGGTGCAGTGTTTTGCCCGAGGACACTTGGAGAGGAGGACTTGACCCTCAAACCCTGCGATCAGTGGACGATGTTGACAAATGAGGTTTATGCTGGGATGCTCGCGCACAATTTTTTTCTCGAGCTAGTGAAGCACCTCATTGCACCACCCTGTCTGCAGGTGATAACAGGGCTGACGTTTTAATCCCCAACTCCTGTTGTCCAAATGTCCAAATGTCCTCTGACCAGTGCTTTGGTGACTTGTGCTGCCATCTGTGTGTGTGTGTGTGTGTGTGCTGCACAGATGCTGCACAGAGGAGGTCGGGGGTGACTGGAGGGTGTGAACATGTAACCTTAGCTTGTGGTACAAAATCAGAATCAGAATCAGCTTTATTGACCCAGTATGTGCACACATACAAAGGATTTGACTGTTTTGCATTGCTGTCAGAGAACTTACATATAAAATGACGTACAACAACAACTGAACAGTAAATTAAAAAATAATACAAAACTAGTTAAATAAAAGTGCTCAATGGCCAGACTGTATTGTACAATGGCATAAATAAACAATGAGGTAGTACTGGATTGCTGTACGTAGAATGAATGATCTGTACATTGTATGTTAATAATTCCTCATTATGTGCAATATATTCACTGTACATCAGTATCAGTATATATTGAAAGTAAAACACTGCTCATGGGCTCAAATGTTTCAGTGTGTAATGTAGAAGATGCAGGTACATTGAGTACCTGACAGACTGTTGATTTGAACTGACTCGTGTGTCATCAGGCTGCATGTCTCATGACCTCTGCTTGGCTGTGCATGTTACCTGAGCTTCCAGATTCACTGTTTAGGACTTGGACCTGCAGCAGCTATGTGTGAAAATGTTTGACAAATTGTTCCCGACAGATAAATTAAAGCATAAAGAAAAACCCTTTGGTCCGTGGGCATCAACTGTGTAAGCCTATTCAATAAGTCACCTTGTGCAGCGTTTGCCTCAGGATGTGTTTGGTTGCAGAGGATGTCAGTGGTATCGAAAGCTGCAGATGAGGTTAAATCGGGATAAAGTTTGTTATGGCTAAAGACAACAGAGACAGGGCTGTTTTAATAATGCCATGAAACCAGGGTCTGCTTTATGTATCCAGGGAGCCACACATAGAGAAACAACAATAAAACCAGGCTCATTTATATTTTAAACCTCGGGCCTGACTTCAGTTCAATGCAAATGATGCAACTTTGGAATTTTTCTCTAGGCTGTTTTATATGTTGTTCAGCTCTATCCTAAAAACTAAATTCAGAGTTTACTTGTGTCTGCAATGTAAAAAAAAAAAACAAACTCTGTGGGTATTCATCAAACCAGAATTCAGATAGACCTACAGTAGGTTCCAGGTGACAGTGAATACAGCCTGTCAAATCTGCCTATAGAGATGTGTCTCACTCCCTGTATGAGTTTCACAGCACCAGCCTGCTAATAGGCACAGGGACCTCCATCGGATGGAGACAGAAACATCTCTGGGTTGTAGAGCTGGATGTAGAATCCTGTCAGGAGACGAGAGAGAGAGCGAGCCAAGGGAGGAGTTTAGAGCTGATATAACAACTCCTCTCAGCCTCTCTGCCGTGCAAATTAAATCAACCTTGGGGTTAATATCTGTTCCAGGACATACAGACCACTGCTGTTTCACTGGGAGACAGAGAGATGGGGGGGGGCTTAGAGGTTTGGAGGGGTGGAGGGGTGGAGGGATGGACAGAAAGCCAGGCAGAGAAGTTTACTATCATACTGTGGGCATGCTGCAGCTGCTCAGCCTCCCTCTGAGAGCTTGGTGTCTGCAGCCTCTTGATCTGTTGTGTATCATCTATTATGTATTTAGATCATGCAGATGAGTTCAGTTTTACACCAAATATTTTACAGTGCAGGCACAGTGGGGTCTAAGGGGAGGACACTGAGCACTAACATGAAGAGGGTGAACTAGGTTTAACAGCACATTTTGAACAGAGAGCAGTTCCTCCAAGGCTTAGACCTTGTCCCAGCTTAATCATCTGAACGAAAGACAAGCAACTGCTTCAGAAAATAGTTAATAGTTATAGTTAAGTTGCATTAAAATAAGAGAACTATTGCAGGTGGCTGAAGCAACCTCCTTTGATTGCATCCAGGAACATTTTTTCTGTACAGGACACCTGTCAAAAATACTATTTAAAAAACTCAGTGGTTTCAAAGATGACACAGAACATTCACATACACAGCTTAGAAAACCCAATATGTTGACAATGACAAACGGTCACCAGAATTTTAAAATCAGAAACTACCACAACAATCATGTTTACAGTTGATATTAATGGTCAGAGGTGATTAATCCCTAACTTCTGGGGACCAAAGATGATTTGTGATTCTATGATTTTTCTAATGCCGTCATATACTGTAAGGATGAAACTACCACACAATAACAGTCAACATCTAAAGGGACAACCCCAGAGGAGGAACATTCCCAAATCTGGGCAAAGTGCAACAGAAAGACTATGATCCTGCTTTTGGAGGAACATCAGAGATGTGAGCACAGCATGGTTGTTTATTTTCTTACATCAGCACTATATTTTGATTAGTGTACTAAATGAATGCCTATGTATCCGACTGCACACCTCAACCTTCATAAACAAATCACAGCGCGCTGTCCTCCTGAAGCTGCTGTACAGGAAACACTGGGACATAGTTTACAACTTCTCAGATAGTCATTAGCACTGACACTGTCAGATCAAAATTTGAATCTTCTCACTTCTTATCTGTGATCAAACCAGCCATGGCAGCGAGCAGGATCTGGGTTGGATGATGCTGCATTCAAGACAACTTGAAATATGGGACAATCCCAATCTGGTATTGATTCAACACACTATTTAATCCTCAAATACGGGATGATTCTGAATTTCAAGTGACAAACCTAGTGGTGACACAGTCACACAACAACCGTATACACAGACACCCTCGACCTAAGTCACGTGACACAATGAGTTGTGTTTTAATTTTTTTTTTTCAACTCGTTGTTTCCAGATTACTTGCATGAGTAACTCTCTTAAAACAGAGAGGTTTCGAAAATCATCTTAAACCTTTAAAACCATCCAGCTGCTCGTGACACCACTTGGTCTGTGCGAAACAGCAGGAAGAGAAAATGTGTGACCAAACCAGGAACAGCCTCACACATTGTTTCCGCTTTCTTTTTCAAGTGTCACAATAAATCTATGTTGGGTCTGCAGTCTGACCTTAGGCCCTTGGTAAAAGGGCACATTGCCTTGATGGGAGAGGGCTCCACTTAAACTACACAGATGTGATGCGACCAGGCTGTGCTTATAAGGTGGCACTGTCTAAAAATACACTCGGCAGCACCGCCTCCAGAGGCTGTGGGAGCGCGTAC
Source organism: Caranx ignobilis (assembly GCA_021432705.1). Taxonomy (NCBI): domain Eukaryota; kingdom Metazoa; phylum Chordata; class Actinopteri; order Carangiformes; family Carangidae; genus Caranx; species Caranx ignobilis. Next base: position 31,542,762 of record MU270014.1, read on the forward strand.
GGCCTGGCATGGCCTGGCGTCTGGACCTGGTTGAGCTGATGGCATCTGACAACTGTACACGCTGCTGGTCATGCTAGTCGCTGTGATAACCTGCTCTCATGCAGAGGGGGGGTGGGGTGTCACTCAAGCATGTTCTCAGTGCTGTGTGCTTTAAAGGAGTCAGGTTAGGGAACTCATTGTCGGCCTTTGTCGGAGATGATTGCTCTCTAAATTACATTCTGCATGCCGACGATCAGTTGTCATGAAATCAAACCTGGGAGACAATGAATAAACATAAAGCAGTATGGAGGCAGCGGTTTACCAGTCGGGGGCCCTTTCAGCACGTGGAGCTCCTGACTCTGTGCTCATCCCTAATTTGTAATCGCCTTCCGTTCAGTTCTCTGCTCCAATGTTTAGACAAGCAGCTGGGATTCCATTTAAGCAATTTTATGCAAATTGTCAAATATCAGATCAGGACAGCTCCATGAGAATTGCACATTTCAGCTAGAATGTCGTCAGCAATGCAAAAAACAACAACAACAAAAACATTTGAGCGTTGGCTCAGGGCAGAAAGGTTCCTGCCGATAACGGGACTGGAAATGCATTTTGATGTGATATATGTTTTTCTGTATAGTCGGCTGACAGAAAAATGATCTGACTAATAGAATTGAAGTATTAATCATTTGCTGATTATAGCTTATGACAATATACACAATACTGCCTTTCCCTTTGATGTATTCCTTTGCAGTCTTTGAACACTGATCAGACATTTTCTTTAGTATTTTGTATGGGGAAAAGTATGATTGGTCGTACTTTACATTACTTGTAACACAGCCTTAACTGATTCATTAGAATGATTAATAATAAACATAATACAGATCTCACACACTGTAGTGCAGACCCCTGCCTGGATGAGACTGTAATCATGAAGCTTGCGTAGCTTGGCACTCTTGATCTTATTCAACAAAACAGTCAGATTCTAATTTAATTTCAAGCTGATGAGTCTCTGTTGAACAGTTTCTCTTTCCTGTTCTGGGCCTTGGTGTGTGTGTGTGCGGGTGTGTGTACTTCTCTCCTTATGGGGATTTTTTGGCTGGACGTCTCAACCTCAAATGGCTGTTTGATTACCAAGACATTGAATCAGGTTTAGGTTAAGATCACTTTAAGTCAGGGTTAGCCATTTACTTTGGAGAGTTAATGGTTGGGAACAAAGTATGTTAAAAACTGTCCTCATAAATATGTACAAAATTGTGTGTGTGTGTGTGTGTGTGTGTGAGAGAGATGATCAGTCAAATTAGTACATAATATATGGGCATTTCCCTATAATGTACTGTGGACAGTAAACTGTCCCACAGAGGTTACCTTGTTTAGCTGTAATGAACTGAGCTGAGGCTGAACATTTAAATTAAATGTATTGATTTATATAGGTAGAGTGGGCAGGACTCAGATGACCACAGCAGGTCATATACCTGTACCTCCTCAGAACACCTAATGCTGCTGTCATTATATACTCACTCACTGCAGGTACTGATGAGCTGACATGTTGGAGACTGGGCACTACAAGCTGTTTGTGCATGTATTAATGTTGGTTAGCACCTTTTCACATAATTAATTCATGTTATTTGACTATGGCTTTGGTATAGAAATTGTGATCAACGCACATTCTGGTTTACAGTTTATTTACAGTTTATGCAAAATTGCATTACTGTATGGAAAAAGAGAGAGAGAGACAGAGAGGGGCAGAGAGAGACAGAGAGAGAAGAGAGAGAGAGAGAGAGAGAGAGATCATGTCCATTCCCAAGCAGAGAGTTAAAGTCTATGCCTTCATTCAAAATGCATGTAGGAGATAAATTTAACCTTCAGTTGTCAGTTGACAACATGAGACATCTCTCATGAAATCTTCCTCACTGAGATGCAACAGGAGGCAAAGCTGTTAATCAAGGCAACAGAAAACATTCTCTCCCAGGAACCCTCAGAGCTCTGTTTTGGGAACACGGGAATATGATTTTAGTTGTCTCAGCATGTTGCATGTGAGCTTTGCTGTAAACATCCATTAAAGCTGCAGACAGTTTGTTTAGATGGTACCTTTGATGCTTTGTGCTGCCTTATCCCGGAGGTTCAGCCCACACCAATATGGAGATGATAGTCAACACATCAGAGCAGCACAGGAGGAGACTTCATTCTCCTTTTTATAGTATAAGCAGAGGCATAGTAAAGGCTACAGATACTGACTGTTTTGAATGTCTCAGGGTCATTGGGTAGACCATAGTCTTGAAAGCCTGAAAGCAAATGTGTTCAGCTGAAATAGATTTTCTTCATTCAGCTCTTTATTTTGAGGTTGTTCCAAGTCCACCTCCACAGCAATGTAATTTCAACCACAACACGGACCATAGATAAATACAGCAGAGCTGTATAGAGCTCTATAGCTGTGCTTCTGATTGGAATGCACACATTTCCTGAAAAGTAAAACATTAACTGGGTTCACATCTGTAAAATAATTCTCAAGGAGCATTGAGAGAAAGCACTGAAACTCCTGGTGGCCTCTATGCGGCTGCTCTGTTGCTATAGGCAAAGACTGTGGTAATGATCTGCTGTGAAAGAATGTTTATTTTTATTTCTTTAAAGAAAGATTTGGAGTCTGCAGCCACGTTGGTGACACTGCAAAGGCTGCAGTTGGCCAAAGAGATAAGATAAGATAAGGATGACTGTATTAATCCCCAAAGGGAAATTCATTTGGCTGTCAGCTCATCTACCATTTGCAGAGGAATTAAAAATGGCTGGCTGTAGGTAGAAAGGATATCTCTCCATCCTGCATGAAAGAGAAAGAAGCCGTCCATCTCTGCCATTTTTTTTTTTTTTTTTGGTTCATCAAGGTGTTTGAAGGTGATAGAGGCCATTCTGAACAACTCAGATCACCCACATCGTATGCATCTGAATATGCTGATGTAGCAGGGAATACTTACAGCAAGTACACACATTTCTTGTTGCATGTACCCAGGTTCACTTTTCTGGATTGCCATCCAAAGTGTCACACTGGCAGAGCAGCTGATAGAAGAGATTAACTGCTACATGATCTAATTGGATGGATGACAATTCTTCATTTAACCACACACACACACACACACACACACACACACACACACACCCTAACCCTAACACACAAAAAAAGATTAACACTTACATTCTTACTTTTCATGTCTTGATATGACCTAAAAACAAACATTTTCATACCTGACCTGACCTGAGTGCTTGGCAGAGCAAACCGACTGATTATGGCCCATAACCCTTAAAGGACAATTTCTCTACCTGTCTCTCACCAAACAAACATTAAATCCCTTCATATCTTTGCATTTATATGTGGTGCTTTCTAATCAGTGCACAATTTAGTACATTGTCGAGCAAATGTAATATCCAGTACACTGTACCCGTCCATATGTGCAGTTGGTTGGCTGGTTCTGGTGTTTGCCTGTCAGTTTATTTAACTGCCAGTTTCCATTAAGTCAGGCCTGCAGCGCTGCCACCGGATCATGGTGGAGATACGGAGCAGTTGTACTGGAGATGGCACAGGTGTCCCGCACTGCCTTGACTAAACAAGAAGTGACTGCAGTCTTATGCTTCGCTGCCTCGACCTCTCCTTGAGCAATATCCAACAGATTGCACACTTGCCACACACACACACACACACACACTTAGAGTACAGCAAGTACACACATCTCTTGTAGCATGTACACACTAAATCTGTAGCAGGCTAGGGAGAGACACAGACAGGAAAAGAGTCCTTTGGTGGTTTAAGTTTGTGTTATCATGGGAAGAAGAACCCAACTCCATTCTACTGAACAGATGACATGCACTATACTAACTATAACAAAATAAAACACGACTGAGTTGACTTATCATTCTGAGGACATATGCATGCTAGATACACAAAATTGAAACCATTTTACAAATGCATTAAGACCCACACTGAGAAAAAACTAAACAATCCAAAATTTGAGATTGAGTATTCATACAGTAGATTCATTAGTCTGGTCTGCAGAAGGCCACACTGTGCAGGAAACGTGCAGTCATGCATGTAAAATCTATTACTCACATGTGCACGTAATGTATGTGCAGAGAGAGTGTGTTTGCATGTTTTCATTATCACTTGTGCACATCCTTTTAAGAGCAGATGGAGATCCCACTTGTACAGAACATACTGTAGTGTGCTGTCTGTCAGAGGTGACTCAAGAATTTCCAGTTTGTACAAATGATGTACAGTACAAATATGAGTGCAGCTGTAACGAACAAAAGAAGCTCAAACATTTCATCTTGTTCTCTTTCTAATCATTCTAATCATTGCCCCTGAGATGTAGCAGTCTTAGAGTTACTGTAATAAATGGTGATTTAAATGACTGTTTAGAATCAGGACTATTGACATACAGCATATACTGTAGGCAGATTTGTGTTCTGTGAGCTAGATGCTGAAATGTAATGTGACATATAAAGAACAGGTAAGATGGAATTAGAATCAAATATGAGGTCAGATGTCAGTGTTGGGCTAACAGAAGGATTGAGCAGACTGTTGCAGTTCATCTTGAGGAGAACAGACATGTCTGTATTTTAATGTCATGGAGATCCATTGAATATTGTTATCACGGAGCAGATATTACACTTTGAAGTAAAAATGACAAGCTGCTGGTGGCCCTTGAGAAGAAAACAGGGGTCACTAAGGTTCACCATCAGTCTGATGAGTTTCACTGTCCTCCATCTCTCTCTCTCCAGAGGTCACAGCTGGTGTAGCCCACATCTCTCTATTCACTGTCATCTTGTCCAGGGCTGAGCTCTTTTTTTATTAAAGGAAGATTCAAGAATTTGTGTTCTTGTGGGATTTTAGCTGTTGCCTAGCAACACAATGTTGTCCCTGTGTCTGATCAGTCCTTCAGTGCGTTCTGGCTTCCAAGGTGACAAAATCCCCGTATGTGGTTGCGAGCAGCTGTTCTTGGCATCTGACCTTTTTGGGTTCAGGCATCTTGAAGATTTTGGACTTAGAGGATCAAGTCTCCATTCACTAAGTTGTGCTGAAAGATAAAGAAGGTCCAACACAGTCTTTACTGTCTGTCCATACTCAATTGTAATTCCACTGTTCTGTAGCTTCAACCTTGAGTTAAACGTTCCTGTAATCTCTGTCTTGTATTTGTTGTGTTTTGTTCACACCTTGATGTAACGTTTTTAGTCACTTTTCCTTGGATATAATCCAAACTCTCATCTCATCTGTACAGTGACACATAAAAACAGCTGTTACATATCCCTTAGATAAATGCACACACAGTAAATCGCACAGACCTGAATAACAATAAAGGCACCTCAGAGAGTTTAATATTATATCAAAGGTTTCCAGAACTGAAGTGTCAATCCTCTGCTGTATGAAAAACGACCTTAGGAGAGGATGATGCCTCCTCATCTCCCTGACTGTATTTTGAAGCTTCCGCCAGTGTGCAACCTGGACTTCACTCCATTTCTCTTCTAAAAGTGCTTCTACATTTGAAATGTCCTCTGAGCTCTCTTTGCATAGGGTTAGGGATAAATGTGAATTGTGAACTAGGTGGGCCATCATTCCCCCGCAAAGGGCCATGATTAAGCAAAAAGTGTCACCTCTCAGAAAGCAGAGCCCAGCAGAATGAAGCCAGGAGCCCAGAGGTACAGTATGTATGTGAGGGTAATGAACCATTTGAAAGAAGAACCTCCAGGAAGGAGCCAAACAATGAGTGTAGAGAGAAAATCCATTTCCAGCCCGGGGAAGGTGTGAGAGCTGACAATGAGAATTTATCCTCGGTAAGGCTGTCACTGCATGCCATCCAGGTGCCACGTGATGCCGTCCCTTGTGTAAAGTTTGAATTATCAGTAGTTTCAATATAGCCTTGTCCTAACGAGTCTCTCACACGTCATTTCATCTGTGCAATCAGACTGTCTACTCTCCATTGAGAAACGTTTACATCCTGGAAGGTGGATACTTTGTTGAACTTTGCCCATCGCAGTCGTAATGAAGCTGCTGCACGCTGTAAACCATGACCATCCCCTATTACAATGAGCGGAGCAAAGCTACTGTGTACTAGATGTCTGTCAGCGACAACAGCGTTGCCACAACGGAATGAAAGTCTTCATCCATCAATCCATCTCCGCCGGCATTACAACTTAGTGAATAACCTCAGCTTCATTGTTCTCAGCCACTCCTGCTGTTTAATTAGTCCAAATCTCACATCAGATCAGAAAGTCCAACAAACATGTTGTCTTGTATAACGGTGCACTCAAATCACAGTGAGAGGTAACTGCCTGAAAAGTGTTTGTCTTGCACTGTGCACGTCTGGCAGCTCGGGTGGTCTGTGATGTTTTCCGCTGAAGGACTCCAAAGGGAGGAGGTAGGAAAAAAGGTCTAATGTCTGCCTTCAGCTCTGACTGTGTTGCTCAATAGAAAGGTTCTGGATGAATTTCCAGGTCAGAGTGTGTGATGTAGAGTGCAGTGCATTTTTTGCCTTGCAGCCCAAATGTTGCATTTCCTCCCATAAAATGTACAGAATTTTCATTTCTTCCTTTAAATGTTTGCCTATCAGTGTCAGGTGGCTTTGGCCTGGACCGCATCACCAAGGTGAAGAATCACTTTAACAATGGAAAACCAATTGGTATGGATGTGATATGTCAGCTTTCTGTGGTTCATAAAAAAAAAAAAAAAAAAAAAAATGCTGAGCGTGCAATCATCACAGCTGTATGTTCTGCTGAGTTGATATAACTGATCAGAATACCCTCCGAGTCCCTGAAAAGGGCCGTTCACAATGTGAACCTGCTGTTCATAATTATGTTACACTGTGAACGCTGCGATAAGGACGAGCGTGGAACTGTTTAACCTTGTGAAGAGACAAAGACAAGTTCAAGGATTAACCAAAATGTGTCAGTCAAATTCCTCAATACCTTTGTATTCTTATCCTACATCTCTCCTTCCTCTCCTCCTCTTCTCCACGATGCCTGTTTCATCGAGACAGACCCAGAGCCCTGTGAACTGCACAAATCTGCATGTGCCAACTTGACCAATCTCATTTGCATGTGAGTTACAGACTCCAACGTTAAAACAGAAGAGGAAAAAAAAATGCTGTGAAGTCAAATTATTTTAATTCATTCATTTCACAAGGGCATGGTCATGTATGTGTGCAAATAATTTTTGTATGCTTCAGCAATCTCAGACCAAATGCTCTTGACAGTGATGACCTTTGAGATTCCAAAGCAGAGGAACCAGTTGTAGCCTATTGGCTGTGCTGCTTCATCCACTTTTCATTTCATTCACTTCTCAGAAGTATAGTATATATAAATATATAGTCTAATGTGTGACTACTGGATGTGTAAAGTAGCAAATGTTTGCCGTGCAACTTGTCTCAGCTGCTGCCAAGTGCCAGTGAATTCAGCTTTAACTGTGCGTTTGTGAAGATAATCATTAGCATAACTGATGCCCCCAAATTAAATGCTCTATTAAGCCATCTGTTCTGTTCCATGTGCAGCCAAGCCTCATTCACAAAGTGTCACTCCAGTTAAAATTCATACAACAGGTAACATTGGATGTTGCATGACCTGAGATTATGAAGACAAGCTTGTGCACGCAGTGTCACAGGTGTATGACAGCTTGGGTTTCTCCTCCTGGCTTCAGTTCGCCGCGCAGTGATGGCTAACATGTCTGAATGAGCCCTGATGTAAAATATGAGGTGGAATAGATCATAGTTTCCCTTGGACTGAATCAAACAAAGTGTTTTGACATGAAGTCAGATGCTGAAAAGAATTTTTGGTTTGTGACTGAAATGTAACAGCAGGTGTGTGGCAGCTTTTAACCAGCTTCAGCTGCCGTCCTTTGTTCCAGGGAGTGTGGCTGTGGTCCTGACTCACTGAATTAGAAGCAATCACTGCAATCTCTTTTAAATCAAACACAAACTTTATTTCTACCTCAGGCGCAGCATCTGTAACTTAAACTTTTGAATTTCATCATAAAAATTGACAAAAATTGATGCTCCTGTTTATAAAATAATTTCCTGGGAGGAGGAAACTTCATCAGCTAACTAGTTACATCAAACCATCAGTCATTCAATAATATTAATAAAGTGGGAAAAATGTCTCTAACAAGGTGTGACAGGGACAGACAGGACATGAGCTGATACAGTGCTGTGGTGAAACCTGTGAATGATTCTGTTGGCTCCCTCATAGAAGTCACTGACGAGTTGTTACTTGTGTGTGTGAGAGTGAAAATGAGTAAAGCCACTTAAACTGTGTTTGTATTGTCTCCCTGTTACCTTGTGACACACTTTCCTGCAGAGTCCTGTCAGGGATCATTCTGTGTTTAATGTGAAGGTCACTTTATAGTGTGTATGGGGCTGAAGCAGCAGCAGCAGTATCCACTGTGTCAGCCTATTTTAGCACTCCTCTGTATGCTCTGCTTGGCAGCAATAGACTACATTGTCCACAGCTATGTTGGGAGGTAGTCCTTTTTTAGCCCTGTTTTTTTTTTTTTTTTGCAGGGATACCCTGGCATTTGGCTGTCCTATTTCTTTTGCACGTGCCTTGGGGGAGATGCACATGGGTAGTGAGTGTTCCCTGACCTCCAGATTTAGCTCAGGCATTATACGGCGCTAAGCCAGGGCCAGGATCAGGCCAATCCAGGGAGGCCACAGCCCAAAGCTGTTACCTTAAGGAGCAGTGCAGCTTGTTGACTGCAGGGAGAGATGGAGCCTCTGCAAACTCCGAGCGCGTTGGCGCCGTGGCATGTGTGACGCGGCAACAAAAAGAAAACAACGGTCCAGTGCAGTAAGACATCACACAGCCTGTCTACATTACAGCACAAACACAGCCAGGCAAGGACACACTGCTTCACTTAAAACCAAGATGAGAATGTGCAGCACAGCGCTGACAGCAAAGAGAATTTACTGCTTGCAAATCAAAAAGATTATTTTATTATGCCTCACATGAATGGGAATGAGGCAGACCCCCGCCGGCCCGCCCGACCACCCCCCACCCTCCCTTCCTCCTTGCTCTCCCCCTCCTCTCAAAATGCCATGTCTCTCTGTCTCTCTCCCTCTGTGTCCCTGCCTTCGTCAGTTACACATTCAGAGGAGTGCAGCGCGGCAGTATATTCTGCCAATGCAGAACTCCAATTATTTCTCACTGTTGGGTTGAGATTACACACAAAATGATGCCCACCATACATGACTGCTGCAGTATGGCAGAGGTTGGATGTTTTGTACTTCAGATGACTCATGGGTGTTCTGGATCCCACCCACCACCCCCACACACCCCACCCCACCCCGCCAAAATGAAAAAAAAAAAAAAAAAAAATTCTTAAACTCTGTTGTTGAGCTTTTATCAGAAATTCCTCCACTGAACCTGGACGATGATACCACATCCAGCTTGTTGTGCGTCATGTCTCCAACAGTTCACACTACAATGATAAAACTCCTGTGGCAGTGAAGTCCGTACGTTACACTTTGATTGTCAATCTGGCAACAAACACCTATCTGCCGCTTCATTAATTACATTTCCCAGCAATTAGCTCCTCGTTTATCCAGTTTTAATTAACCATGAAATTATGGATCCTTCCTATTTGGAGGTGGCGTCTCATCTCCTGGTGTATTTTGGTCTCTTCCTGAATATATATTTGCTCATTATGACTATGAAATCCTGCAAATATGATGGAACAGTCGCTCTGCTGCTGCTGCTGCTGCTGCTGCTGCTGTTACCCTAGGAGCTCAGAGAGGTGTGTGTGTGTGTGCACATTTGTATGTGTATACATGTGTGTGTTAAGAGTTAGTGAAGGACAAGGCCAAGGGCAGAAGGAGGGGCGTGTGTGTGTATGTGTCAGAATGACTCAGTGTGCAGCAGTGTTCCTCTGTTATCACACACTGTGGGAGGAAGAGCGATGTCTCTGTCTTTTCCTCATCCACACACACACACACACACACACTGGTGATCTTCACTAGATTACAGCTCACTACAAATAGCATTTCAGTAAAGACTGAAGTTTGAGACTGCAGGGTGAAACCCCCCCCTGATGAAGCACATCGATGGCTCCATTTAACAATGAGGTGTTCTCAGTTTATGTTCTTCCTCACATGTTTCTCTGATGTGGCATATAAAATACATACAAGCTTCATGTCTGTGGATAATACCCATAAAATTAGACCGATATCTATGTTGAGGTATTTTTGGGAACATCCAGTGGAAATCTACCTGATACTACCAGCCCACAGACTCTCAGACTAACACATATGTGGCTCTGCTTTTAGATCTGTTACATGAGTAAAATCATGTGACCCATCCTCACCATCTCTGTCAGTAGATATCCCATAAAAGGACAGATGAAAATAAAACACATCATTTTTGACACTGACCTTGTGATGTAGAGGTGAACACACACTGTCCCTGCAGAGATCAGTGTCCTCACAACGTCAGCGTCCTCCATGTAACATGGATGTTAGTGTCAGAGTGGACACTGATGCCTGTCATAAATCAAACTTTGATCTCACTCACAGTTCCTCGTAAATATGATGTGTGTGATGAGAATCCTCAGTGAGAGCAGACTCAAACTTATTTTATGACTCATGGTTATCTGGATTATACAAGGATCACTCAACCTCATCGCACAAGCGGTCAATTAACAAGGTCTCTTATCTTAATTCTTTTTAAATAGGCTAATTGGAGGGCTATAATGCCCTATGTTCATATTGTTGTGGTGCATGCACAGTATACGATTATGCAACATGTGCAGGATGTGGTTGGACACACACACACAGTCACATTCCTTATTGTTTTAATTCATATTGACTTACAGTCATGCTTATAAATAGGGAGTGGTACTATTTTGCACTGTCAAAGTGCAATACTCAGAAAACCACAACATGTCATTATAATTTCTACTTTGCTGCTGTGAGTGTTTAGAATGGTGTCATGGTCATAGGAGCAGCTAATCCTTCGCCATGAAAGTCAGTGCAGTTTGCAGTTCTGAGTCTTTTTAGTCAAAGTACACATTCATTGAAATTCCTGGGTGTAATTCTGAGACACCTAATAAATATTTACTTATAGTATTTATTCTGTGTAAACAGGGATGCTGTGATGGATCAAAAGTCAGAGGATGCAGTGAATTACACTGAAGATTACACACAGTAACATTTCTGGAAGTGTCCAGATTTGTTGGGGAGATCTTGATCAAGTCTTAGGCCCTGTCCACATGTGAATGCAAACGGCCAAAACCGGACACTTTTCTATGTGTCTGAGCCTATGATCCACACATTAACAGTGTTTTTAAAAAGTTTTAAAAATGGATATTTCTAAAAACGCCTCCTGGGCAGTAGACTATTCAAAGCATTGTGTTTGTGGTTCCATGGAAAACAGAGTTTTTGGTTGCACAGGGGGCTGGACCAGGGGACTGAGCTGCTGCTTGCTGAGACACTGGCAAGCTCTGAGAGTCAGCCAGGGAGCATGTTGCTGCTGAAGAAGCAGGTTGGCAGAGCTGATTCTTATTAATTATCACATGACATGCGGTGTTCACGCTGCATGTGTGTCATGCCTACATTGTTGCTTTGTGTGCTTGACACATGTCTTCATTGAAAGTAATGGAACACACAAAGTACAACAGTAGTCATGGAGATAGAACAAAGGTCAGACTGGAAGTACACTTTGGTACTTCTATACTATGCTATGATCAGTCAATGTCACTACCCAGCATTTTTTATTGTGTTTTTGCATTTACATATGGACAAAGATTTTTTCAAACGTGCTGGTGGATGTGATTTTTTTTTTTTTTTTGGAAACAGAGGAGGGAAAACTGTTTACAAAAGTACCCGAGTACATGTGGACGAGGCCCAAGAAGTTTACTGATGTTTAACCTTCCCATGTACTGTCTATGTTTTGAGGGATGCAATGGAAACTTCTTTGCTCCCAACACGTAACAAAGAGAAAACATTAGGTGTCAGTCTGGAGAGCACAAGGCCCTGTTTTCTCAATTCTCCTCACAGGCCTCAGAGACCTCCATTATCTAAATGAGAGTATTTTCACTGTCAGAGTGTCTCTCTCCTAGAAAACCAAATTAATAATGCCCACCCGAAGTTCAGAGGTTGAACATAATTATGAGAGGAAGCAGGAAATGGTTCATGATCATATCGATCACTTCATGCTTGTGTTTCAGATTCTAAAACAGAGCCACAGATTTACTAATATAAAAACTACTGTATATCTGGAGCTTGTTTTCAGACACCTATGGATTTATGAAGGAAAGACAGCGTCTCTCACGTTGTTTCAATTTTTGACTTTGGCTGGTAACTTATTTGACTCATCATTAGATTTTAAGGGAGTGTATTATCTAATGATCCCTTGGGAAATCCCATCAAAATACTTTACATTTACACTGTCTCAGTCTAAATAGACAACATTTATTGCCAACAGTTGGAATAATGATAATAACGGCCAGCATAAATGACTAACACAATGATTGCAGTTATTAATTATTAATTGCAGATGATGTTTCCTTCCAGAATCCCCCACCCCCACCCCCACCCCCATCCCCCGTGTGTCAGACAAAGCCTCAATCAAGTGATGGATTATATCATTGATTGGATATTTTGATTGTCCAGTGAGCCCAGTCTCAGCACCACATATGACAGGCTCACAGACAGGGCCAGTTCTTTCTATAAGAGAAGGTGTGTGCGTGTGTGTGTGTGTGAGAGAGAGAGAGACAGAGAGAGTGTTGGAGAGACTTATACTGTACCCAGTGCTCAGCCCTGCTCTTGGCTTCACTGAGTGCAGCAGGAGTGATTAGATTTCTCTCTGTGGATCATACAGTGAGCCAGTTTGACTTTGACAGTCAGAGCAACACTTGAACCAAGTGTGTATCATCTTCTCCTAAATTGCTTTAACATCTGCTCTCAGCTTAGTCAGAGTTTGCTTACTGAGATTCAGAAGTTTCCTCTAGGGAGAAGCTTCTGTCTCTGAGATAAACTGTTCTCTCCCATCAGGAAAAAATCTGCGACAGTTCAACTCAGAACGACAAAGAGTGGTCTTACTTACTAAGATACAGCTCCAAGTCCAATCTAGTGTTCAGTTTTCATCATTCAACCATTATTTTAGCCCAGTTACCAGCCTCATTAGTGTAAGTGTGATGTGTAATAATCCAGATCATGTTTATATGGGGCCCAGGTGAACGTTATGACCATGACAACGACCCCTCTGTTGTACAGCTGAGCACCTAATGATGTGGAACACACAGTGAATTCAACACGTCACCTGTGTTAAAGAGGAACTATGCAGGATTTTCTGTGGCAATGCTACATTTTTACCTTAATTAAACAGCTTCAGAGTAATTGTGATGGTGAAATACATGACTTGTAATGTGTTACGAGGGAGGATGGAGGCTCTCTGTCTTTCACTTGGTGTCTCTTGGCGGAAAACCAACCTTGCAACATCAGTGCAGCACTTGGCCTCCGCCCTGGTGTCCCAGCTCTCGTCTCTGCAGCACCGTGACACAGATGCGCTCCATAACCCGTAATCTTTTGTTTATGACAGTTAAGACTACACAAACATACACGTTGCAATGTCGTATAACGTTATCCAGTGCTCCATTGATTGCTTTTTCGCTGGCTTCATTAAAAACCAATGCACATGGCCAGGCGGAGGGTTACCAAAACAAAAAGCGACTCGACTTGCATAGTTTCCCTTTAATGTAGTTTCAAAACGATTAGACTGAGCACAAAGCTGTCTGCATTGCATGTGACTGTATACAAATGTGAACCAATATTTCACAGCACTGATGTGTGATTAAGAGTCCTGTCACATTCTGTTCAGCCTGGGCTCAGCTCAGTCTACAAGCCTTTGATCCATTTTGTCAAAGCATAAACAATGCTGTTGGGCTTTTCCAATTTTCACTTATTAATCTTACATTTTAGCAATTTCAGGCATTTCTGCAAGGTTCAGTTGTTGATGGCTTTGCTGCCTCAGTGTGCAGTATGTCTGTCCATGGTGTTGCATCATGTCATGGAACAGCAGTTTTGTGCTGTGTGTTTGGAATTTATTAATGAATGATAATTTGTGTGTGTGTGTGTGTGTGTGTGTGTGTGTGTGAAAAAAACACCTTCATGTCTTGAGGCTCCAACAAGCAGCTGAGTGACGTAGCTTAGCATAAAGTGGAAACTGGAAACAGCTGGTCAGAGATGTAAAAAAAATCTGCCAAGGAGCACCCCATAAGCTCCCTGTTGTCATGGTTTGTCTCTTGTTTCCTGTTTTATTTTGAAGTTCAGTGTCCTGTCTTCCTGTGCTCTCCCTCCTGTGATTACCTCATATGTCTCACCTGTGTGTGGCTGCTCCACTTGTGTCTCGTTTCTCCCTCATGTTTAACCTCAGACTACGTTTACATATGTCCGGCTATTTTCATAAACGGACATTTCACCCTCTCCATTTACAAAAATAGCATCGTGCACACCTGTTCATTTACAGAAGAGAGAACTGGAGTAAACCTGTAAATTACTGCGTCAAGGTGAGAGGTGGCATCACTGAAGCTCAGCATAAACAAGATTTTTTAGTAAAAGTCACAAATGAGAGGAACTCTTTTACAGTGGTCAGCCTACACAGGGGGAATGATGACCCATCAACTCATTTATCCACTTATGTCTTCCTCCTGCATATAAAAGAGACAGTGTGTAAAGCACAGCCTAATGCAGTTAATACAAGAGACCTTCTGCTGGTAAATTGAAAGTGATTGAGTGGTGCTGAGAGTAGGCTAATTGAGTACTGTTGAAATCAGCTATTGGTTCCTCTAAGCAGAGTAAAAAAGCAAATGGCATTTAAAAGGCTCTAAAATGAAGTCAGTGTAAATGGGCAGCTGTTGCATTGCGGCTCACATCCAGCATTCTTAATGAGAACAAGCTTAAATCACAAGTCTGAATTTGTAATTAGTTTGGCTACTTTACAAATCCTTTTGGACCATAAACACACATATTATTGTACGTATTTACATAGGATTAGACCATTCTGACTAAACAGGATAAAGAGGAGTAACGTGCAACTATCATTGATTCAAACCAAGCATGCCTCTGCTTCTGAAGGATGTACTTACTGACTTTTTACAGTGTCTAACAGAGGTTTCACACCCCAATGCGTTTTTTTTTTTTTGTTTTGTTTTTACTTTATTGCCATTCACAAACTGAACAGGCAACTTTAATAACACAGAAATCACCCAGAGCAGGCATGGGCAATCTAAGGCCCACGGGCCATATGCAGTCCACTGGGCTTTTCCCAAATATTGGTACAAAGTTGTCCAAATTATAGCACAGACCACAAACTTTATTCCACACATATTTAAAGTAAATAAAAGAAAATATATTAAATAATAATAAAACTAAAATGCTGCATAGGATCAAAATGAGATATGCCTGTATGTCACACACAGAGTGGACATTTTCACTGAGGTGTGCACCTGCTCATAAACACAGGCTGTTTAACTGTAGCAGAGCAGTCACATGTTCCATCAGGTAGATGTGCCTGATTTTTTTTGTATCCATTGTGCTGTAGCAGAAGCATTAGACCTCATCCAGTTAATAGTTATCATCTTTCTTGCTGTCATCAACTGTTCATGATAAACTGGGGTCCAGGTGTTTTGTCCAATAAGAATAGTTGAGGGTCCAGAGGATTGCCACTTTCTCCATTTCTTCCTTTATGTCTCTCTGTCATGGTTTGTGTCTGTTCCCCGTTTAGTTCCTGTTTTATTTTAAAGTACTGTGTCTTGCTCTTTCTCTTGTGATTACCTCATGTGTCCCGTCTGTGTGTGATTGCTCCACCTGTGTTTCTCCTTTGTGTGTTTAACATCTGTGTTTCACTGTTGTCCTTTGTAGGTTTGTCTGTGTTTGTCCCTCGTTGCTCTTTGTTCCTGTGTTCCTACTCAGTTTTGTATGAAAGTTCATTTTCTCCACGTGACTTTATTAAAACATTTCTGTCATGTCTGCATTTGGGTCCAGTTTATTATGAATGCTGACACTTTCCAGAATGTCTGTATTTTGGGGTAGTCCACCAAAGGTATGGGGATGACCCCCAACCACACAGTTCCTCCAATATTTGTTTGTCCTTTCCACTGTCCTTAATATGTAAAGTGTTCTCTGATGGATCCAACTTTAACTTTTTCTAAATCTGGGATTTTTTTTTTTTTTGTTGACAGAAGTTACTCAAATATTGGTTTTTGACCTTGGTTGGTTTTCTTGTAAGAAACTGTGTGCTTTGTGATGTAATGTCTAATTTATATGTATCTAAGTTACTGAGGGGAAGTTTCTGTATTAGAGTTGTGAAAAAGGTTTGAATATATTAAGATCCAATAAATGATTGATGATTTTCCACTCTCAGCCCTTTTACCTCATTGCAGTTTAATTGTTAAAATGCCCACAGACAGAATCCATATCAACTTGCGCTTGTTATAGCATCACTAGATATTTCTCTGTCTCAAGGCGACTGGGATATCTGCATATTATGAAGGTGAAAGGACTCATTACCTTCGTTCTTCTCAAGCTGACACAATGCAGCTGTAAGGACGTTTCTCCTCACACTGTGCACTAACTCTACGTGCTCTATCCCACAGGGACAGACAGTTGAATGAAGTTACAGAGTTCACTTTCCTCCTCTTCTTTTACCATGAATATCAGCCTTTCTTTGACCCTCTCCTCTCTGCCCTCTCACTTTTCTGTAAAAACAGCCCCATCCATCTCTCAGTGCCTTGGCGGGTTTCTCTGTGTCCTCTGACTTCTCTGAGGATAATGGGTTTTGGTGCAGCGTGCACAGATGGAGGCCCAGGGAGCGGTCCACCATCAGCTCCACTATCACCCCTTAAAACAGACTCCACTCCATTTGCATCCCGCCAGGATTAAAACACTTTCGGCGAGGAACGTGGCACCCCTCCCCTCATCTGAATTAGAAGCGGTAGAGATTAGTGATGTGTTCAATGTGCAGCTGTCTTTCCAGCAACGAGACAGTGCTTTCTTCAATAATACATAACAAGTTTGATTGAATCCTGTTTTTCTTTTCTTTTTTTTCTAAAGCTCCCACAGATGAATAAATGTTGTGATGGACTGATGTATCATTGATAAGGTTCTTTTCTTTCTCTCTTCCTTTCAGGGCAGCGATGAGGGCGACGTGGACAAGAACAAGTGCTGCACGCTGTGTAACATGTCCTTCACCTCAGCAGTGGTGGCACAGTCACACTACCAGGGAAAAATCCACGCCAAGAGACTAAAGCTGCTACTGGGGGAGCAGCCCGCCATAACAACCAAAGGTATAGCCTCCTTTTTAAAATGCATTGTGGGTATAAATGATTGAGGAGCTACATTTTTCCAACGGGGATTTATTATTGAGAGGAAAAAAATAACTAAGGAATGAGATGCCATACGTGTTGACAGTCTACGGAGGTGTTGTTATGTACGTGTGAAGTGGAAAAGAAAGAAGTGATTTTAAATAATTATGGAGCACTTAGTTTAGGCCCTGTGTGTGTGTGTGTGTGTGTGTGTGTGTGTGTGTATGTGTTTTCTCGCCACAGCTTTCACTCTATTGTTTCTGAGTGGTAACAAAAAGAATTGCAGGTGCCTGATATATTATTGTGTACAAGTGCAGTGTCCTACAGTGCTCTGAAATACCATACTGGCGCAGAGGGCTGTAAGGGTCAGAATACACAGCAGGAGCTCAAAGGCCATGTCCACACAGCAGCTCGACCAAAGGCTGGAGAGCACATTACATTTACACCTCAGGTGCTGTTGGAAACAAGCATCTTTTTTGTCTTCTGTTTTGAATCAGCCTTTATTTTCGTTGTGTCACATATACAGGTGCATCTCAATAAATGAGTTCATTTTAATTCAGTAGTTCACTTCATATATGAATGAAACTTACAGGTTATAGAGATTACACACAGACTGAAATGTTTCATGTCCTTATTTATTTTAATAGTAATGATTATGTCTTACATTTGATGAAAACCCAAAATTCAGTAAATCAAAAAATAGAATATAGTGAAAAAGTTCACTAGCATATAGCCTAACCTAACCAGCAGTGTTTAGGGGAAGTCAGCATGGCAAGTTGGCACAGAAAAATCTGTAAATCTGCAAGAGCTTTCGTAAGAGTTTGGTGTGTTCAGTTGGCTTCAGTTGGTTTGACAAATCATGTAGGTCTGTGATCCTTCATCTGAGGCAGTTGTTAAGTGTGTCAGCCCCAGTCGTCATAAAAAATCTGCTGAAGCCAGGCGGTTAGCGTGTACTTCAAGTCTTTTCTTAATCGTGTGTCCCCAGCATTAGTCGGACTCAGAAGGCTTCTGCCCTCATGATATTCTCCTTTATTGAGATGCACCTGTCATATCATCATATCAGTCCCTAAACTGCTAGCAAAAATGATAAGATTTCATTCTGGCTTTAAAATACATACTACACTCATATGAATATTTAAGTGATTTGAGAGACATTGACTTTGAGCTAGTGGTCTAATTTGAAAGTATGAATTACTAAGTTAATATGTTACTTCAAGGGAATGGTGTCTTAAATTCATATTTGGAGGTGACCACATTTTTTAGCATAGCTGAGGACAGTTATGACTGAGCCCAAAGTTTTTACCCGCCTACATAACAATAATATTGTCGGAGTGAGTCTGGTCATGCACTGTATATTAGTTTTATAGTTATGGTTCAGTGATTTTAATCACGTCTTTATGTCTGAGTAGTACACAGCCTCTGTCCTGTGGGAATAATCTGTCTCTCTTCCACAGCTTCAGTGCATTATGAGTCATCAGCTAAAGACTTTGTTTGTTAGATCTGATACATAAGTAATTTAGAGAAGAAATAAAGCAATGCATATAAACATGTCCATTTAAATAACTACATTCAGCTGCTATATTACTCAGAAACCATCTGGGTGTGTTCCTGGTCCCAATGTTTAAACCATAAATCAACTGATGAAATTATGTTTTTCGAGGAAACAGGACAAAAAGTATGGGCAACAAAACAGAATCCACAATGATTTTACATTATTTTTGGAGTGGTAGTTTATCTCTTCTTTGGTTATTCTTTTATCTATTTATGACGGGATCACAAGATGTTCAAGAACACAGAAAAAAGTTGCTAAACCAATGAGTGTGATTTAGATTTTTTTCATATTACTGAGAGGGAACATCAGATTATATAAGGGGTCAAAAGCAAAACTTCTATTCATGTGTCCATTAAGTATACCGAGATTGGTTGGCCCATGATCATTATCAAACAATGTGATTGGTAGGTTACTTAATAGTTCTTCAAAATTCACGATACTTGAACACAACAACATTTAGGTCTGGCATCAATCCATCTGTATAGCAGCATTTGTAAAAAATAAATTAGGTGATGTCTTGTTGGTAAACACATTACTGCATTAACTCCTTCTTGTCAACCTGAAACCATCTCCCATCTTGTTCAACATGCCAAGGAACAGCAGGCTGGTTAAATGAAGTGTTTTGTTTTTTGGTGAAATTCTTCTAAACCATTGTATAAATTCATCTTGGGGCAATCAGTCTAGTAGAGTTATTCATGGTCCTCAGAGGATGAATCTTAAGGACTGGTGATTGCCTGAATTTTCCTCCAGCACTACCAGCTGGTCTGATTTTCACTCATCTACATATCTCAGCATCACACTGGATCTGCATCACACAAAAGATTAAGTTAGCACGTGTTAGCATGCTTATGGTAGCTCAAAGCACTGAACCTACACCACAGCTGCACGGAGCTGCTAACTTGGCTGACGACTCATCTGCTATGCTGTGATGTTAGTGGGACTAGCTACAACTTCCTCTCCGCAGCGGAACAAGCTGCTTTGGTTAACTGATTTTTTTCCTGATTCTCTGTGTGTCTGTGCGTGTTATTTAGATTTAATCACCAACTGTTCTTTGCCTCAGGGTGATTGAAGTCTTGCTGTTGTTATCCACTGACAGCTGCTCACCTTGAATCTACTTACAAATGGGCCGTTGTGAGGATAATGAGTGAAGGTCACGGGGGAAACAGTGAATGAGAAAACAAGCAAACATAGTACTTTGAGATGGTCCTCCAGCCGTGTGGTTGTGAATATATCAGCCCTGAGCTTTGTTTGTTTGCTGTGGCTCGTTCCCATGCCCATTGACCAAATGATTTATATGCAGTTCACAGCTTTGTGTTTTACTTTGAGCCCTTAGATATCCCTCACCACCACTTTTCTTTTAATTTGCTTGAAGTTTTGTGTTGGCTGATAAAGTGGAGCATATTTATAGTGGTA
Source organism: Caranx ignobilis (assembly GCA_021432705.1). Classification (NCBI taxonomy): domain Eukaryota; kingdom Metazoa; phylum Chordata; class Actinopteri; order Carangiformes; family Carangidae; genus Caranx; species Caranx ignobilis. The sequence goes on from MU270014.1 coordinate 31,563,029, forward strand.
TTATCTGAAGTCTCCCATTGTTGGACCGTCCTGAATTCATCCTGCAATAAAACTGCCTCAGCTGCTGCAGCTGTTCTCCCTCTGAAGTGGTAGGGTTGCACAAACCTCTCGTCTTTGAGTTAATGTTTGTCGGATGAGTCCTTGAACCTCAGTGGATGAGAAAAAATTCAAGAATAATTCCTTTAATGAAGCAGTAAAACAGAGCCAGAACAGCACTGAAGAAGGATAGAGGAGGTAAAGTCTGCAGAGTTAATTCAGACCAGATACAGATGCTATACAACACTATTATGCAGAGAAAGCCAAGGGGAAATCAAATATTCTTTCTGTGGTGCACCTGAGATTGAAGACATGAAAACAAATCTGGAATTCTGATTGGAATGAGTCTAAGAAATCTGGTGCAGCTCTGTCCTCTAAGCATCTGTCACAACTAAATGCTCATCAGGTGCTGCCACACACTGATGTGCTGCTGCAGCTTCCTGTGCTGCATTGACACAGTAACAGCCCAGCATCCACCTGTGGGCTCTGCTCTGTCTTTTTTCAGGGGTTTCATATTGATCACACTCTGCTCTTGCTTTGGCATGGTGAAGTATTTATGTTGTTAGGGCATGATCAGGACAGAGCCTCACAGCAGAATGAAGTTTTCTTCCTTTCTTTTTTTATCATCAGTACAGTGGTTTGTTTTTATATCATCTCAAAAAAGATTGGTCTAATCATTTCAGAGATTATGTTTGAAGCATTTATCACTTACCTTGCATTTTGTTTGCTGTTAGGGAAGTTGTGGGCTCAGTATTAGTATTAGTTGTTATGGGACATTACTAAACTTTGAAGTTTAAAAATAGATCAAATCGAAGCCACCTAGATTCCTGAACTCTAGCCACAGTGTATAGAGTATTGCACTGAGTTCATGGTAGCCAGAGGTTTGTAGCATAATCTCAAGCACTTAAGTAAATTTGACATTGAATACAGTTTTTATTGCTAATAAACAAATACTTATATGCTAATATGTTAGGTTGAGATGGTGAACATGATGCATTAAACATGACAATCATCATCATGACATCACATGATGTTCATCCTTGTTCTCCTTTTTCTCTTTTAAAAAGGAAAATGACAATTACCAATTGTGACTGGAACCAGAAATGACAGGATAGAATAAAATGACTGTATTTAATACACTGACTCTAAACACATCACAGTGTGGGTGATAATGTCTGGATGTCTATATGCAGCACAGGGTCTTGAAAAGTCAATGTCAACTGAGATATAGAAAACCATAAATATGAAAACAGTGATCTGATATGTAGGGAGAACATAAATGCATGAATGAATTTTAAGTTGGGTTGACAATGAAAGACAAGCAGGATGTCCGATAATGAAACACATCACATCTAGTCTAGTAAACATCATTTCATCAATCAGGAACGATGATTTTCTCTGAAGCTAAAAGTTAATTATGTTTTTGTCAGCAGACCAGACAGTGAGATACTTCCGCTGTAAGTTTAGAAAACTTAGACACTCTTAGATTGTGTTTGTACTTTGCTGATTACGTCCTCATGATCCAGCGCCCAGACAGCGCCCCTTTGCCGTTTGCTCTCTCCGCCACATGTCAGTGACAGACAGTCATTAAGCAGGCCATCTGTGGCCAACGGCTCAGAACAGAGGCAGCTCCATCCTGGGTAAAAGAGGGGGGCGACACAGCCATCAATCGCAGTGTCATCCAGAAAACTAGTGAGACACCAAGGAACCTCCTCCTCACCTAACACAGTAGTTCAGTTGGTAGGTGTATGACAGCTGTAATTGTTCAGCTTTTTGCTTAAACTTTGTAAGGAGAAAAAAAGAGAGAGAAGAAAAAGTATAAATACCCAGTGTGTCTCATGAATTAGTTCAGAAATGCTCAAAGCTGCATCCAAAACACAAAACCCTCTCCATTAATATTCAAAGATAAGACATAAATATGAGATCCATTAATCTAACTGCTGTCTTTGGACTGCAGCGTGTTTTATCCTCTGAAACAGTAATTTAAAGTACCTCTATTGTACAGATCTGTTACAGATAGAAAATGTCAGGAAGATAAATCCAGGGTACCAGGAGGCTCAGGATATTGATTTCTACATAAGTAATGTCAGCCAACTGGCCGAGCTCCTCTGTTGATCTGCCTGCCTCTCGGGACCTGTTGTTGTTCCAGCCCGTTGTCAGTCGGTATACAGTTGCAAACTTCAGGCTCCCAAGAATGTTGTTTATCTTCCTCACTCACCCCAAACACCACAGATCTGTGATAGTACATGGTGTGCTTAAAAAAAGCCTCCATAGACAGTGATGAAGAAATACAGCATCTCTGTTGTCACAGGAGAAACAGGAAAACTTTACCTGATGCCCTTTTTTCTGTAAAACAGATGGTGCATCATCCTTTTGGGTCTACAACCCCACTGAAAACCCTTGTAAACAATTCAAAAATGCATAATCATAGTGTTGAAAAGTGCTGAATAACCAACCTGATATCTGAGTTCAACATTTAATGCTTTTCCTGCAGGACTCACAGTCTCTGAAGCTATAGCACAACCCTTCCTTAACCTGCACAATCCCAGCTGTATTCATGTGATTTTTTTTTCAATTATTTATATAGCACATGTGCATCTGCATGTATTTTTAGTTGGAAATCAGCTGCTGGTGTTGCAATATGTTGCAATCCCAATTCAGTTTCTATTTTAGAGCTCAGACAGGCTGAATGAATGCTAATTTGTCATTAGTATTTTACATAATCACTGCCACATGTATTTTCATATTCCTCCACATGGTTTCTCTAAGCACTATCTCCACATCCTGGCCTGTTTCCAGTTGTCTGGGCCACAAGCACAATAGCTGCCACCAATGTCATTTCCTCTAACATCTGCAGCTTAATGTGGGATATACAGGATTTTCTCCATGCTGAATTACTGGAAGGAAATCTGGAATGTTATGGTTAATATGGCCGTTCCCTTTTGTTCCTTCACATTTAACTGGGGCTGTTTTATGACACTCGACATTTCAACCAATAGCTAAAGCACATGTCATAGCAATAATATTTAAAGGGTCAGTATTTTCAAATTACCCATTTGGGTTCCCTGCTGTTTCTCAAACTAACTGCGCAGACGCTTTAAAATTTTTATATAGGCCTATTTACAGATCCTTGGAGAGAGGGTGGCAGCTCAACCAATCCATCCCAAAAATGAAGTAAAATGACCCAAGGAACTGGAAACTACAACATTATCATTATTAAAGGGATATTCCAGCGTAAGTTTAACCCATGGTCTAACATACTGTGACACCAAGTAGAACACCCCCTCGAGAGAAGAAGTTTGCCGACCGCAAGCTTATCTGGTAGTAGCGACTTAAGCAAAGACCAAAATACTGCTGTCTATTTCTCCAGGAGCTAACCATGGTCAAAAACGCCACTCATAGCTACAAATAATGCTCAGAACAGCACCAAACTCATCAACAGTACAAATAGGGTCCCAGCACATAAAAGGAGGCATCAAACATCTGCTAGCTTTGCCTGGTTTCTATTGAGAAGAGACGTAAACACAACTCACCCAACTCACCTCCAGCCGCTTTCTGCGAAAGCCTTAACATGTCGATTACCGAATGCATCAGTGTTCCTATCTGTCTTCCCTATCTGATTCTAATAATAACTAGCAAGTGTTGACAGGGAAATGAACGTGAGTTGCTCAAACTATCACAGTCAGCAAAGTGTGCATGGAAACATCACTGGACTCTTTACTTTTCTACTGCATTCGGTAATTGACTTGTACACTCCTACAACTCACAGTCAGCTGGAGGAGAGTGGGTGCGTTCTGTGTACGGCCAGGCAAAACTAGCAGACATAGAGAATAGAAAGAATAAAAGCCTTCATAGACCAATGTAATAGTTTACAAAAATATTTAACAACAATAAAACATTTGCCAAGACAGTTTAGCTAGCATGGCTAAATGCCGTTTTAACCATGCTAGCTATGCCACATGACAAACTGCCTGAGTTGACTTCAATGCTAATGCTAACACGGACTTTACCATCATCACTTCACTTTAAGTACCTGCAAAACTAATGACATTTCTATCACTCAAGCTGGCTTTTGTATTATATTTTATTTTTATATGTTTAGTTATGGAAAGCAAATTCCACTGTATGCTAAAATGCTGAACTAAGTTGGTGAACATTAGGCTATAAACTCTCAAATCTGTCGTCTAAACTGCTGTCTGTTGAAGCTGAGTTGTTCACACAGTCATACAATGTAACAGAATGACAGACTCACGGTCAAGGTTTTAAACACTTTCAATGACAAAAACATCTTAAGTTGAATCTTTATCTGATAGGGATCTATGTTTTGTTTTAGTTTTTGTTTTTTTTGTTTTTTTTTTTTTCTTGGCCAATCTCAGGCCCTTGATATTGAGTTCTACTGCTTCCCTTGAGCTTTGTAAGACAGGCCAGAGGCAGTAGTCAAATCTCAAGGACTTGATCAGGCACCCAGATGACCCTCGGATAGTTCTTGTTGAGGCTAAAATACATCTGCAGAAATGTAAATCAATGAGATCACATACAGCACAGATTCCTCCTCAGAGAAAAGGTGAAAATATCAGAAAATGTTTAATTTCCCAAATCCTACAGAGAGGGTTTGTAGGCATGAGGCTGAGGCTGGGGGTTTTTGGGGGGGTGGGAAGTGCAAAAGGAAGCATCATTGTAGGAGGAGATAAGTGCATGGATTCAGAGCACTTTGATCTCCTTTTTCACAGATGCTGAATCTCCTCAGTTTCATAACTATGTTCACACTATGGCTGCTTTGCACTGCTTCTCTCTGCATGCAAAACAACTGCATGGAACTAGTGCAGGCAAAATGACATGTGTTACATGAGCTGAGAAATTGACTGTTGCATTAGTGTGACACATGAAGAGAGCATTTCTTTCAGCCTTCGAGGAGATGAAAGGAAAAGTTTTTTTTTCTTGGCTCTATACCGTCGATGTGATTGTTTATGGATTTCCAGTTTTCTGCCATTAACTGGGCTGGTGAGAGATGAGCAAAATCTTCACTTCACAGTCCTAAAGCATAAAACAGAGGAAATAAAAGGACTGAATAAATAAATGACAATGAGCTTTAAACTGACAGCTGACAAACCCACATGCTATCTACACAGTGCAGCATAAAGTCCAAGCAATCTAACAGTGTTTACTGCAGCACCGCCTCATCACAACATCACAACTCCTGTTGGTCTCAAGTCCTCATCAAAACAAACACTGTGGTGTAGTTTGTAAAATTTGCATGAAAATGAAAATAGGGCTGTTTATGTAAAGACGCTTTTTGCGATGTAAGATTTTCATCAAACAAAAGCAGTACGCATCTCCCCTGAGACAAACACTAAGTGATGGGAATGTGACTAATTACTGCCATAGAAAATGTTTACTGAGGAGCAGGGAAGGCTCTGTCTGAATCACTTTAACCTCCAGTCAGTGCTGTGGAGACAGGAGAATTTAGCAGTGAAGACATACTGGCACATACAGTACTTGCTACAATACAGATTAAAACAGCTCAGTGGTGTCAGTCAGATGACCCACACGCAGTTCTTGTAGGAAATTATCAACATCTACAGGAGTTTACAGCAGAGGCAGTGCTACACTGATAGCCCCACTAAGAAATAGGCAGTTGTTTGAATCCTGCCTGATGTCTTTTATCCAGCTGCTGTTTCCTTCACTCTTCAGCTGATCCAGACCATCACAAAGCATGTAGTTTTGAGCAATAGGCCTACTTGACAGACACCCTCCAGTCCCATGCTGCAAAATCCACATCCTCCTCATATTAATTATAAAAGAAGAAAAAGAATCTGCCTTAGTGAGGTTGACACTTTTGGCCTTGACTTGCTTTTAGTAAAGTATCTCACTGAATATTGCACAAATCACAATGAAACCTGATGCTGAAATGGTCTTTGTGATCTTTTATATGACTTTTTAACAAACCCCATCATCAGATGAAAAATCCCACCTGTCCTCCTTTTTTTTTAGTAGTAGTATTTATATGTGTACTTTTCTGAACAATAAATCTTTCAAACTTCTCCAGGGCCTCGTGTGCCATTAGACTTTTAGTCTTGTTTTATGCCATTTTACTATTTATACTGTTCATATTTTTATATGAATATATCATTATCATAGTTGCCTTCAGGGCTTGTGCATGCCCAACGCTGGCTTTGTGTACTCTGCCTGTGTGAGCATGAGCAGCCAGTCAGTGAGCTCTGTGACTTCTGAGTGTCTAAACCAGACTGTAAAAAAAAAGACCCATATGTGACTCAACCGCATTTTGAAATTTGACTACAACATGTAGGGGTGATACCCAGGTGTGTGTCTGTGTGAAGTTACATTTCAAGCACTTTTACTTGCGGCTCCAGGTTCCATCCAGAGCTGGAAAAATACTAACACTGATCAAAGCCTTGAAATAAATGTAACATTAAATTACATTGACAACGTGCAGAAATGCTGTGTTTGTGTGTTTTGTGTGCTGGATTGTTTCAGTCTCTCCAACAGGCAGAACTCGTCTCCCTTGCATTGGGTCAGACAGCAGAGAGCCCATCAGGCCAATAAACCACTGCAGTGTGGCATGCATGTGTGTCCTCTGACTAACCAGCTATGAGGCTGCCACTATGAAATGTGGCATGTGTACTGTCTTACTGACTTGATGGTAAATCAGGAACATCAGGCCGGGATGATTCATACCCTGGTGTATAATTCTTCCCAAAAATGTTCCTCTCACACATCAATGTCAAAAGAAAAAAAAAAAAAAAAGTGAGGCTTCGGGAAGAAGCTTCAGTCCTCACTTGGTGGTTTTAGTGTGTTCTTCGAGCTGAGCACTGTGATTCCAAAACTCATGAATTCATTTCTATGCAGCAGAATATGGTCCATTTTTATCTTGCTGGTGCTTAAACCTATAATATAGAGAAGTAATGTCCTTTTCCCCTAAGTTTACCATCCGGACAGTGAGCTGAGATGAGCTGAGCTGCCTCTTGGCAATGGAAATTAGCTGCACCTTCTGATCTCAGCTGAACCCTCAATCAAAGCACAGAGGGGTGTTAAGCAGTACGGCTTTAATGATGCACTTAATGAGAGGAAATGGTTTCATTTCTTTATATAGCTTCTGGGTTATCAATGAGACCAGAGAGTCATCATGTAATAACACAGCCTGCCACTTTCAATGTAAAGGTGAATCTAGTGGCCGGGACGCTGTGATGTAAAAGCAGTGAGAAATATAGCCGCAAGCGGCAATCCCCGGGTTCTAACCTGTTGAGGCCCAAACCGGCCACCCCGACCCTCGCCGGCCACGGTCGACGACAGCGCCCGCTCCGTTCCTAAAGGCTCCACGCGATACACACCCATTACCAGGCCCAGATATCTCCAAACCGGTTTTCGGTCACACATTTGTGACACCCCATATTGGCCGAGTTCAAAATGTTTTGCGAGTCACATACTTTCAGAACATGCGCTTCAACTGGGAGAAGCAAAGTCTAGTGGCTGTGATATGAAATGAAACGATGAAACGATGAAACAACAAATGAATAGAATATGTTACCGGCGCCAGAGCTAGGGGTCCCTGGCCGGCAGCATAAACCGCTCAGGCGGCGGGCACTGAGCGGCTGAGCTACGGTGTGACTGAGCAACCAATCAATCTGTGGATCCAAACATAGGACACGGTCCCTCGTTAACTACTGTTGCTTCCGCTAAGCGCCTTTATCGTCTGCGCCCGCTCTTCAAAGTTCACATTCCATATAATCAACATTACAACATACCGTACCAACTACTAGTACTCTCAAGCACACACACACACATTCTTGTTCAACCGACCTCATGGGGACGTGAACGTCCGATCACGAACCACGACAATATAGTAAGTGTTTCACAACTTAAAGCATTCATCTTAACTTCAGTGCTTTAACACATGCTGTTACTCATTTCAAATTAACAAAACTGTATCAACCATACACTTTACCAACCTGTGGATCCAAACATAGGACACGTTCCCTCGTTACCTACTGTCGCTTCCGCTAAGCGTCTCTATTGTCTGCGCCCGCACAGAGCAAGCAGAGCAGAGCAGAGCAGAGAATGCTTGGATCCACTGGTCTTGGAGCACCCTCTGCTGGTGCAAACGGTTATTACAAAATGTAAAAAATAAAAGGTTCGAATATTAAAATGAAAAAGGGGGGTGTCTGTTAATAAAAAAAAACTATATATGTGGCTATTATCACATCCACTACAAATAGAATAGAATAGAATAGAAATGACTTTATTGATCCCAAAGGGAAATTGATTTGTCTTTTAGCTCATCTTCCATTTGCATTAGAATTAAACAGTCTGATGGCTGTGGGTATGAAAGATCTACGGTATCTTTCTGTCCTGCACCCAAGAGCGGCCACGGTCGACGACAGCGCCCGCTCCGTTCCTAAAGGCTCCACGCCATACACACCCATTACCAGGCCCAGATATCTCCAAACCGGGTTTTCGGTCACACATTTGTGACACCCCATATTGGCCCAGTTCAAAATGTTTTGGTAGTCACATACTTTCAGAACATGCGCTTCAACTGGGAGAAGCAAAGTCTAGTGGCTGTGAGTTTTTACTCAACCTTTGCTTTATTTTGTTGTGTCAATGTATGTTTTTCTCAACTACTGATGGATACTTCTGTGGGGAGAGGAGATTCTTCAGGAGGATGACACCCTGTTCCATCTGGGATGAGGAGGTGTTTTGGTGGTTGCTATGCTGGTGGTGCAGAGGTTAAAGGCTTGGAAGTGGAGATGAAGTGAAGGTCCTTTCTGCCGTCAGTCATCATGCAAAATATCAACTCTCTGCCCAACAAGAATAATGAGGAGCTGGAGATATAGATGAAGACTCAGGCAGTAGACATTTTTTCAAATCAAAACAATACTTGTATACATCCCACCAACGGCTACTGCCAAAGTTCCATGTGAAATTCTCCATGAAGTCGTTGCTAGGATACAGACTAAACATCCTGAGGCACTTGGCTTCAGTCATGTCTCCCTGATGGACTCACTGAGGATGTGGTGGAGAGATACACGCTGGTGGAGGCCATTCTGAACAACTCAGATCATCCTCTTCATGAACAATGAAATGCAATGATATGAAATGAAACCATGAAACAACAAATGAATAGAATAGAATAGAATAGAACAATGAAATGCAATAATATGAAATGATATGAAATATGAAATGAAACGATGAAACAACAAATGAATAGAATGGAATAGAATAGAATAGAAATAGAATAGAATAGAATAGAATAGAATAGAATAGAATAGAATAAAATAGAAATGACTTTATTGATCCCAAAGGGAAATTGATTTGTCTTTTAGCTCATCTTCCATTTGCATTAGAATTAAACAGTCTGATGGCTGTGGGTATGAAAGATCTACGGTATCTTTCTGTCCTGCACCCAAGAGATAGGAGCCGTCCACCACCGCTGCTTCTTTGATCCATCAAGGTGTTATGAAGTGGATGATCCGTGTTGTTCAGTATGGCCTCCACCATCCTCATTGTGTATCTCTCCACCACCTCCTCCAGAGAGTCCATCTTTACTCCCATCACAGAGCCAGCCTTCTTGACAAGCTTATCCAGCCTCTTTGCCTGCTTTTTTCCTAAACTTCCTCCCCAGCAGACTGCAGCATAAAATAAAACACTTGCCACCACAGACTGATAAAACATCTGCAGCATCTTATTACAGATGTTTAGAGATCTAAGCTTTCTAAGGAAAAAGAGGCGGCTCTGCCCTTTTTTGTAGAGTGCATCTGTGTTAACAGACCAGTCCAACTTGTTATCAAGATGAACACCTAGATATTTATAGGTTGTCACCACCTCAATGTCCACTCCACAAGTGTTGACTGGCTGAAGAGTGGGCTTGGACCTACGGAAATCCATGATCATTTCCTTTGTCTTTGAGGTGTTCAGCATGAGGCAGTATCATATATGTTTTTCAGAAGTTCTATTCATTTTACTGTTTTTCACATTATGCAAGTTATTAAAAAAATCCATAATAACCACCCTAATGGTGCAAGAGGCTTTTTTGTAGAGGACCATCAGGAGGACATGTGTGTAAAATTTCAAGTCAATAGCACACCAAATGTGGTGAAATTCTGTCCGACGGTCTTTGAGATATGCATGTGTGGCATTTATAGCGCCCCTATGGGCTGAGCTCGAAACGCTTTGGTAGGCAGCTTCCCAGTCACCTTGTGACCCTACCCACCAAGATTGGTGACGATAGGGCAATGGGTGTGGGAGTTATGGCCGATCATTTCTAAGCTCCGCCCATCGCGGAGATTCATTGGTCCGTGGCGGCCATGTTTTTTATCCGACCTGGCTCATTTATAATAGAAATTTGTATTTTCATCCCCCGAGGCCGTATACCAAATTTGGTGTTGATAGAGTCAATCTTTCAAAAGTTCTATTCATTTTACTGTTTTTCACATTATGCAAATTAGTGAAAAATCCGTCATAATCACCCTAATGGTCCCAGAGGCTTTTTTGTAGAGGACCATCAGGAGGACATGTGTGTAAAATTTCAAGTCAATAGCACTCATATCTGGGCGGGGAGAGCCATTTGAAGTTCACACGCCATGTAACAGCGCCCCCGTTAGGCCGAATGGGGTCAAATTTTTTGACAAGCATTTGCATGTCATTTATAATCCATGTACTGATTTTCATGTCCCTAGGTCCTTCCAGCTCATCATAAATTCAAAAAACGTAAACAACAGCAGTTAACGACCAACAGGCCACGCCCACTTTCACCAATCAACATGGCACTCAAGATATAAGTTAACAGTCCCCCCTAGAGTATGCATACCAAATTTGGTGAAATTCTGTTGAATGGTCTTTGAGATATGCATGTGTGGCATTTATAGCGCCCCCTATAGGCTGAGCTCAAAACGCTTTGGTAGGCAGCTTCCCAGTCACTTTCTGACCCTACCCACCAAGATTGGTGACGATAGGGCAATGGGTGTGGGAGTTATGGCCAATCATTTCTAAGCTCCGCCCATCGCGGAGATTCATTGGTCCGTGGCGGCCATGTTTTTTATCCGATCTGGCTCATTTATAATAGAAATTTGTATTTTCATCCCCCGAGGCTGTATACCAAATTTGGTGTTGATAGAGTCAATCTTTCAAAAGTTCTATTCATTTTACTGTTTTTCACATTATGCAAATTAGCAAAAAATCTATCATGACGGACTTTAATGGTCCCAGAGGCTTTTTGTAGAGCACATTGAGCTGGACCTGTGTGTCAAATTTCAAGTCAATCGGACTTACGGTGTGAGGGGCGTGGCCTTCCAAAAAAGTCATTTTTAAGCCTTAATTACAGCGCCACCATCTGGCCAACTGGGCTCATATTTTAATAGAAGTTGATGCACATCATTTCCAATCATTGGGCCAAGTTTCAGCTTTCTGGCCTATTCCAGCTCACGGGAATTTTAGCTCAAGCGGCAGACGACAAATAATAATAATAATAAATATAGCCGCAAGCGGCAATCCCCGGGTTCTAACCTGTTGAGGCCCAAACCGGCCACCCCGACCCTCGCCGGCCACGGTCGACGACAGCGCCCGCTCCGTTCCTAAAGGCTCCACGCGATACACACCCATTACCAGGCCCAGATATCTCCAAACCGGGTTTTCGGTCACACATTTGTGACACCCCATATTGGCCGAGTTCAAAATGTTTTGCGAGTCACATACTTTCAGAACATGCGCTTCAACCGGGAGAAGCAAAGTCTAGTGGCTGTGATATGAAATGAAACCATGAAACCATGAAACAACAAATGAATAGAATATGTTACCGGCGCCAGAGCTAGGGGTCCCTGGCCGGCAGCATAAACCGCTCAGGCGGCGGGCACTGAGCGGCTGAGCTACGGTGTGACTGAGCAACCAATCAATCTGTGGATCCAAACATAGGACACGGTCCCTCGTTAGCTACTGTTGCTTCCGCTAAGCGCCTTTATCGTCTGCGCCCGCTCTTCAAAGTTCACATTCCATATAATCAACATTACAACATACCGTACCAACTACTAGTACTCTCAAGCACACACACACACATTCTTGTTCAACCGACCTCATGGGGACGTGAACGTCCGATCACGAACCACGACAATATAGTAAGTGTTTCACAACTTAAAGCATTCATCTTAACTTCAGTGCTTTAACACATGCTGTTACTCATTTCAAATTAACAAAACTGTATCAACCATACACTTTACCAACCTGTGGATCCAAACATAGGACACGTTCCCTCGTTACCTACTGTCGCTTCCGCTAAGCGCCTCTATTGTCTGCGCCGCACAGAGCAAGCAGAGCAGAGAACGCTTGGATCCACTGGTCTTGGAGCACCCTCTGCTGGTGCAAACGGTTATTACAAAATGTAAAAAATAAAAGGTTCGAATATTAAAATGAAAAAGGGGGGTGTCTGTTAATAAAAAAAAACTATATATGTGGCTATTATCACATCCACTACAAATAGAATAGAATAGAATAGAATAGAATAGAAATTACTTTATTGATCCCAAAGGGAAATTGATTTGTCTTTTAGCTCATCTTCCATTTGCATTAGAATTAAACAGTCTGATGGCTGTGGGTATGAAAGATCTACGGTATCTTTCTGTCCTGCACCCAAGAGCGGCCACGGTCGACGACAGCGCCCGCTCCGTTCCTAAAGGCTCCACGCCATACACACCCATTACCAGGCCCAGATATCTCCAAACCAGGTTTTCGGTCACACATTTGTGACACCCCATATTGGCCCAGTTCAAAATGTTTTGGTAGTCACATACTTTCAGAACATGCGCTTCAACTGGGAGAAGCAAAGTCTAGTGGCTGTGAGTTTTTACTCAACCTTTGCTTTATTTGTTGTGTCAATGTATGTTTTTCTCAACTACTGATGGATACTTCTGTGGGGAGAGGAGATTCTTCAGGAGGATGACACCCTGTTCCATCTGGGATGAGGAGGTGTTTTCGTGGTTGCTATGCTGGTGGTGCAGAGGTTAAAGGCTTGGAAGTGGAGATGAAGTGAAGGTCCTTTCTGCCGTCAGTCATCATGCAAAATATCAACTCTCTGCCCAACAAGAATAATGAGGAGCTGGAGATATAGATGAAGACTCAGGCAGTAGACATTTTTTCAAATCAAAACAATACTTGTGTACATCCCACCAACGGCTACTGCCAAAGTTCCATGTGAAATTCTCCATCAAGTCGTTGCTAGGATACAGACTAAACATCCTGAGGCACTTGGCTTCAGTCATGTCTCCTGATGGACTCACTGAGGATGTGGTGGAGAGATACACGCTGGTGGAGGCCATTCTGAACAACTCAGATCATCCTCTTCATGAACAATGAAATGCAATGATATGAAATGAAACCATGAAACAACAAATGAATAGAATAGAATAGAATAGAACAATGAAATGCAATAATATGAAATGATATGAAATATGAAATGAAACGATGAAACAACAAATGAATAGAATAGAATAGAATAGAATAGAAATACAATAGAATAGAATAGAATAGAATAAAATAGAAATTACTTTATTGATCCCAAAGGGAAATTGATTTGTCTTTTAGCTCATCTTCCATTTGCATTAGAATTAAACAGTCTGATGGCTGTGGGTATGAAAGATCTACGGTATCTTTCTGTCCTGCACCCAAGAGATAGGAGCCGTCCACCACCGCTGCTTCTTTGATCCATCAAGGTGTTATGAAGTGGATGATCCGTGTTGTTCAGTATGGCCTCCACCATCCTCATTGTGTATCTCTCCACCACCTCCTCCAGAGAGTCCATCTTTACTCCCATCACAGAGCCAGCCTTCTTGACAAGCTTATCCAGCCTCTTTGCCTGCTTTTTTCCTAAACTTCCTCCCCAGCAGACTGCAGCATAAAATAAAACACTTGCCACCACAGACTGATAAAACATCTGCAGCATCTTATTACAGATGTTTAGAGATCTAAGCTTTCTAAGGAAAAAGAGGCGGCTCTGCCCTTTTTTGTAGAGTGCATCTGTGTTAACAGACCAGTCCAACTTGTTATCAAGATGAACACCTAGATATTTCTAGGTTGTCACCACCTCAATGTCCACTCCACAAGTGTTGAGTGGCTGAAGAGTGGGCTTGGACCTACGGAAATCCATGATCATTTCCTTTGTCTTTGAGGTGTTCAGCATGAGGCAGTATCATATATGTTTTTCAAAAGTTCTATTCATTTTACTGTTTTTCACATTATGCAAGTTATTAAAAAAATCCATAATAACCACCCTAATGGTGCAAGAGGCTTTTTTGTAGAGGACCATCAGGAGGACATGTGTGTAAAATTTCAAGTCAACAGCACACCAAACGTGGTGAAATTCTGTCTGACGGTCTTTGAGATATGCATGTGTGGCATTTATAGCGCCCCCTATGGGCTGAGCTCGAAACGCTTTGGTAGGCAGCTTCCCAGTCACCTTGTGACCCTACCACCAAGATTGGTGACGATAGGGCAATGGGTGTGGGAGTTATGGCCAATCATTTCTAAGCTCCGCCCATCGCGGAGATTCATTGGTCCGTGGCGGCCATGTTTTTTATCCGACCTGGCTCATTTATAATAGAAATTTGTATTTTCATCCCCCGAGGCTGTATACCAAATTTGGTGTTGATAGAGTCAATCTTTCAAAAGTTCTATTCATTTTACTGTTTTTCACATTATGCAAATTATTGAAAAATCCGTCATAATCACCCTAATGGTGCAAGAGGATTTTTTGTAGAGGACCATCAGGAGGACATGTGTGTAAAATTTCAAGTCAATAGCACTCATATCTGGGCGGGGAGAGCCATTTGAAGTTCACACGCCATGTAACAGCGCCCCCGTTAGGCCAAATGGGGTCAAATTTTTTGACAAGCATTTGCATGTCATTTATAATCCATGTACTGATTTTCATGTCCCTAGGTCCTTCCAGCTCATCATAAATTCAAAAAACGTAAACAACAGCAGTTAACGACCAACAGGCCACGCCCACTTTCACCAATCAACATGGCACTCAAGATATAAGTTAACAGTCCCCCCTAGAGTATGCATACCAAATTTGGTGAAATTCTGTTCAATGGTCTTTGAGATATGCATGTGTGGCATTTATAGCGCCCCCTATAGGCTGAGCTCAAAACGCTTTGGTAGGCAGCTTCCCAGTCACCTTGTGACCCTACCCACCAAGATTGGTGACGATAGGGCAATGGGTGTGGGAGTTATGGCCAATCATTTCTAAGCTCCGCCCATCGCGGAGATTCATTGGTCCGTGGCGGCCATGTTTTTTATCCGATCTGGCTCATTTATAATAGAAATTTGTATTTTCATCCCCCGAGGCTGTATACCAAATTTGGTGTTGATAGAGTCAATCTTTCAAAAGTTCTATTCATTTTACTGTTTTTCACATTATGCAAATTAGCAAAAAATCTATCATGACGGACTTTAATGGTCCCAGAGGCTTTTTTGTAGAGCACATTGAGCTGGACCTGTGTGTCAAATTTCAAGTCAATCGGACTTACGGTGTGAGGGGCGTGGCCTTCCAAAAAAGTCATTTTAAGCCTTAATTACAGCGCCACCATCTGGCCAACTGGGCTCATATTTTAATAGAAGTTGATGCACATCATTTCCAATCATTGGGCCAAGTTTCAGCTTTCTGGCCTATTCCAGCTCACGGGAATTTTAGCTCAAGCGGCAGACGACAAATAATAATAATAATAATAATAATAATAAACGGTAGGATTTTAGAAGGGTTCTACCCCTTCGGGGTTAGAACCCTAATTAAAGCCGCAAGCGGCTGTGAACGGGCCCTCGCCACATGCGACCGCGGCCCCTTGCGGCTCGGGGAGGGCACCGCGGGTCGGGGAGGGCCCCGCGGCCCGAAGCGGGAAGAGAGGAGAAACCCGGAGAAAGAGGAACAAACGCAATGTTCGGCCCGTCCACCGGGTGGGGCTACGAGCGTTGCCAGAGCCGGTCAGGTGCATTGAGGGGCAGACCTTCATCACACATGTGAAATTTGAAGCCAGTGGGACAACGCATGATGGAGTTAGAAGGACTTGATGTTCCACGGCGACGCATGAGAAATGGCGGCGCCATAGCGGCCACGCCCCTTAACGTAGAGCAAAGGTTTTGATAACGTTTAATGAGAAAGGTTTTGAGATGATGTTCATGAAGTATGAAGTCGATCCGATGAGATCCTTAGGAGGATTTTGTTTAAGTATGTTGTGTAGAAATCACCAAAACTTGACCTTGAGGTCAAATGGCTGACTTCCTGTTGACTTTAGAGCTTTGACTCAATGATCTTTTTTGTGCATCTTGATGAGTTCTATCAGCCTACCGATTTTCATTCTTGTAGGTGAAACACACACAAAGTTATTCAAGTTTCAAACATGATGAAATGGCCAAAAAAAGTAGACCATTAAAATCAAAATGGCGGACTTCCTGTTTGGTTCTGACCAGTGGTGCCAGAGACTTTTTTGTGCGTCTGGACCAGATAGACATGTGTACCAAGTTTCAACTTCCTACTCCAAAAAAAGCCCTATGGGGAGGGGTTTTTGAAATTTTCAAGGTGGCGCTGTTGAGGCGTTTGGCCACGCCCATGGGCATGCCGCATATCAAATGAAAGAGCTCGTCAGTCTTGACCTGTGTGCCAAAGTTCAGGTTGGTACGAGTTCATTAAAGCCATCAAAAAGCCAATCGTAATTGGTGGCGAGGGATCGACAGTCATGGCGCCGCCACACGGACGCCATTAGTCATAGCTTGACAAGCTTAATAATGTAGCTTCACCATCTTGTCCTGCAAGTATTAGAAGTGGAACAAAGTCAATGGGGTCAACTATGTGGTATTTATTGACGTTAGAGTAAAAGCTGCACACTTCCTGTTACCACCGGGGGGCGCTATGAGTGAGGTGGGAAGTCAATACATCGGAACGTTCGGGGCGGAGCCATCGTCATGTCCAGCAAGTTTGAAGCCGCTCGGACAAAGTATGTGGGCGTGAGAGCCGTTCGAAATGAAATTGCGAAAAACGAAAAATTGCCAAACTTTGGCGAGCCCTAGCAGCCACGCCCTTTGACTTACAGAAATTCTGCGAACACGTTTTGATGAGCATGGTCTCTAGATGGCCCGTACAAAAATTGAAGTGGATAGGGCGAAATCCCTAGGAGGAGTTTGTTCAAATACGAAAAAACTACAAATCAAAATGGCTGACTTCCTGTCGACATTTCACCATGACCATAAGAGGATTTTTTTTGCGTCTTGCCATGTTCTAAAAGGTCACCAAATTTCATGCATGTAGGTCAAACACATGGGCGGGGCTCGCAGGTCGAAAATTTCAAGGGGGCGCTATTTCGCCAATTTGCGTCGACCCTGTGCGATGACCCTATCAGACATCTATTTTGGGCCGTCCCAATATGCATGTCGAAATTTGTGACTTTTCGGGCATGCAAAAGGGGGCATATTGCAATTCAAAGACGCGGAATAATAATAATAATAATAATAATAATAATAATAATAATAATAAACAGCGCAATTACAATAGGGCCTTCGCCAGACGACTTGCCAGTCGTCGCTCGGGCCCTAATAAATATAGCCGCAAGCGGCAATCCCGGGTTCTAACCTGTTGAGGCCCAAACCGGCCACCCCGACCCTCGCCGGCCACGGTCGACGACAGCGCCCGCTCCGTTCCTAAAGGCTCCACGCGATACACACCCATTACCAGGCCCAGATATCTCCAAACCGGGTTTTCGGTCACACATTTGTGACACCCCATATTGGCCCAGTTCAAAATGTTTTGCGAGTCACATACTTTCAGAACATGCGCTTCAACTGGGAGAAGCAAAGTCTAGTGGCTGTGATATGAAATGAAACCATGAAACGATGAAACAACAAATGAATAGAATATGTTACCGGCGCCAGAGCTAGGGGTCCCTGGCGGCAGCATAAACCGCTCAGGCGGCGGGCACTGAGCGGCCGAGCTACGGTGTGACTGAGCAACCAATCAATCTGTGGATCCAAACATAGGACACGGTCCCTCGTTAGCTACTGTTGCTTCCGCTAAGCGCCTTTATTGTCTGCGCCCGCTCTTCAAAGTTCACATTCCATATAATCAACATTACAACATACCGTACCAACTACCAGTACTCTCAAGATAATATTACAAAAAATAACACTAAGCGAGTAACGTTTACAGTTGGAATTTAGCGAGTCACACACACACACACACACACATTCTTGTTCAACCGACCTCATGGGGACGTGAACGTCCGATCACGAACCACGACAATATAGTAAGTGTTTCACAACTTAAAGCATTCATCTTAACTTCAGTGCTTTAACACATGCCGTTACTCATTTCAACTTAACAAAACTGTATCAACCATACACTTTACCAACCTGTGGATCCAAACATAGGACACGTTCCCTCGTTAGCTACTGTCGCTTCCGCTAAGCGCCTCTATTGTCTGCGTCCGCACAGAGCAAGCAGAGCAAGCAGAGCAGAGAATGCTTGGATCCACTGGTCTTGGAGCACCCTCTGCTGGTGCAAACGGTTATTACAAAATGTAAAAAATAAAAGGTTCGAATATTAAAATGAAAAGGGGGGGTGTCTGTTAATAAAAAAAAACTATATATGTGGCTATTATCACATCCACTACAAATAGAATAGAATAGAATAGAATAGAAATGACTTTATTGATCCCAAAGGGAAATTGATTTGTCTTTTAGCTCATCTTCCATTTGCATTAGAATTAAACAGTCTGATGGCTGTGGGTATGAAAGATCTACGGTATCTTTCTGTCCTGCACCCAAGAGCGGCCACGGTCGACGACAGCGCCTGCTCCGTTCCTAAAGGCTCCACGCCATACACACCCATTACCAGGCCCAGATATCTCCAAACCAGGTTTTCGGTCACACATTTGTGACACCCCATATTGGCCCAGTTCAAAATGTTTTGGTAGTCACATACTTTCAGAACATGCGCTTCAACTGGGAGAAGCAAAGTCTAGTGGCTGTGAGTTTTTACTCAACCTTTGCTTTATTTTGTTGTGTCAATGTATGTTTTTCTCAACTACTGATGGATACTTCTGTGGGGAGAGGAGATTCTTCAGGAGGATGACACCCTGTTCCATCTGGGATGAGGAGGTGTTTTGGTGGTTGCTATGCTGGTGGTGCAGAGGTTAAAGGCTTGGAAGTGGAGATGAAGTGAAGGTCCTTTCTGCCGTCAGTCATCATGCAAAATATCAACTCTCTGCCCAACAAGAATAATGAGGAGCTGGAGATATAGATGAAGACTCAGGCAGTAGACATTTTTTCAAATCAAAACAATACTTGTATACATCCCACCAACGGCTACTGCCTAAGTTCCATGTGAAATTCTCCATCAAGTCGTTGCTAGGATACAGACTAAACATCCTGAGGCACTTGGCTTCAGTCATGTCTCCCTGATGGACTCACTGAGGATGTGGTGGAGAGATACACGCTGGTGGAGGCCATTCTGAACAACTCAGATCATCCTCTTCATGAACAATGAAATGCAATGATATGAAATGAAACCATGAAACAACAAATGAATAGAATAGAATAGAATAGAACAATGAAATGCAATAATATGAAATGATATGAAATATGAAATGAAACGATGAAACAACAAATGAATAGAATAGAATAGAATAGAAATAGAATAGAATAGAATAGAATAAAATAGAAATGACTTTATTGATCCCAAAGGGAAATTGATTTGTCTTTTAGCTCATCTTCCATTTGCATTAGAATTAAACAGTCTGATGGCTGTGGGTATGAAAGATCTACGGTATCTTTCTGTCCTGCACCCAAGAGATAGGAGCCGTCCACCACCGCTGCTTCTTTGATCCATCAAGGTGTTATGAAGTGGATGATCCGTGTTGTTCAGTATGGCCTCCACCATCCTCATTGTGTATCTCTCCACCACCTCCTCCAGAGAGTCCATCTTACTCTGATCACAGAGCCAGCCTTCTTGACAAGCTTATCCAGCCTCTTTGCCTGCTTTTTTCCTAAACTTCCTCCCCAGCAGACTGCAACATAAAATAAAACACTTGCCACCACAGACTGATAGAACATCTGCAGCATCTTATTACAGATGTTTAGAGATTTAAGCTTTCTAAGGAAAAAGAGGCGCCTCTGCCCTTTTTTGTAGAGTGCATCTGTGTTAAGGGACCAATCCAACTTGTTATCAAGATGAACACCTAGATATTTATAGGTTGTCACCACCTCAATGTCCACTCCACAAGTGTTGACTGGCTGAAGAGTGGGCTTGGACCTACGGAAATCCATGATCATTTCCTTTGTCTTTGAGGTGTTCAGCATGAGGCAGTTCTGGTGATTCCAGTCACTGAAGGCTTTATCAAATCCCTATATTCACATTCATACTGTTTTTCACATTATGCAAGTTATTAAAAAAATCCGTCATAACCACCCTAATGGTGCAAGAGGCTTTTTGTAGAGGACCATCAGGAGGACATGTGTGTAAAATTTCAAGTCAATAGCACACCAAACGTGGTGAAATTCTGTCCGACGGTCTTTGAGATATGCATGTGTGGCATTTATAGCGCCCCCTATGGGCTGAGCTCGAAATGCTTTGGTAGGCAGCTTCCCAGTCACCTTGTGACCCTACCCACCAAGATTGGTGACGATAGGGCAATGGGTGTGGGAGTTATGGCCGATCATTTCTAAGCTCCGCCCATCGCGGAGATTCATTGGTCCGTGGCGGCCATGTTTTTTTATCCGACCTGGCTCATTTATAATAGAAATTTGTATTTTCATCTCCCGAGGCCGTATACCAAATTTGGTGTTGATAGAGTCAATCTTTCAAAAGTTCTATTCGTTTTACTGTTTTTCACATTATGCAAATTATTGAAAAATCCGTCATAATCACCCTAATGGCCCAGAGGCTTTTTTGTAGAGGACCATCAGGAGGACATGTGTGTAAAATTTCAAGTCAATAGCACTCATATCTGGGCGGGGAGAGCCATTTGAAGTTCACACGCCATGTAACAGCGCCCCCGTTAGGCCGAATGGGGTCAAATTTTTTGACAAGCATTTGCATGTCATTTATAATCCATGTACCGATTTTCATGTCCCTAGGTCCTTCCAGCTCATCATAAATTCAAAAAAACTAAACAACAGCAGTTAACGACCAACAGGCCACGCCCACTTTCACCAATCAACATGGCACTCAAGATATAAGTTAACAGTCCCCCTAGAGTATGCATACCAAATTTGGTGAAATTCTGTTCAATGGTCTTTGAGATATGCATGTGTGGCATTTATAGCGCCCCCTATAGGCTGAGCTCAAAACGCTTTGGTAGGCAGCTTCCAGTCCGTTGTGAACCTACCCACCAAGATTGGTGACGATAGGGCAAGGGGTGTGGGTTATGGCCAATCATTTCTAAGCTCCGCCCATCGCGGAGATTCATTGGTCCGTGGCGGCCATGTTTTTTATCCGACCTGGCTCATTTATAATAGAAATTTGTATTTTCATCCCCCGAGGCTGTATACCAAATTTGGTGTTGACAGAGTCAATCTTTCAAAAGTTCTATTCATTTTACTGTTTTTCACATTATGCAAATTAGCAAAAATCTATCATGACGGACTTTAATGGTCTCATTGGCTTTTTGTAGAGCACATTGAGCTGGACCTGTGTGTCAAATTTCAAGTCAATCGGACTTACGGTGTGAGGGGCGTGGCCTTCCAAAAAAAAATTTTTAATCCTTAATTACAGCGCCACCATCCGGCCAACTGGGCTCATATTTTAATAGAAGTTGATGCACATCATTTCCAATCATTGGGCCAAGTTTCAGCTTTCTGGCCTATTCCAGCTCACGGGAATTTGAGCTCAAGCGGCAGACGACAAATAATAATAATAATAAACGGTAGGATTTTAGAAGGGTTCTACCCCTTCGGGGTTAGAACCCTAAATATAGCCGCAAGCGGCAATCCCCGGGTTCTAACCTGTTGAGGCCCAAACGGCCACCCCGACCCTCGCCGGCCACGGTCGACGACAGCGCCCGCTCCGTTCCTAAAGGCTCCACGCCATACACACCCATTACCAGGCCCAGATATCTCCAAACCGGGTTTTCGGTCACACATTTGTGACACCCCATATTGGCCAGGTTCAAAATGTTTTGCGAGTCACATACTTTCAGAACATGCGCTTCAACTGGGAGAAGCAAAGTCTAGTGGCTGTGATATGAAATGAAACGATGAAACGATGAAACAACAAATGAATAGAATATGTTACCGGCGCCAGAGCTAGGGGTCCCTGGCCGGCAGCATAAACCGCTCAGGCGGCGGGCACTGAGCGGCTGAGCTACGGTGTGACTGAGCAACCAATCAATCTGTGGATCCAAACATAGGACACGGTCCCTCGTTAGCTACTGTTGCTTCCGCTAAGCGCCTTTATCGTCTGCGCCCGCTCTTCAAAGTTCACATTCCATATAATCAACATTACAACATACCGTACCGACTACCAGTACTCTCAAGCACACACACACACATTCTTGTTCAACCGACCTCATGGGGACGTGAACGTCCGATCACGAACCACGACAATATAGTAAGTGTTTCACAACTTAAAGCATTCATCTTAACTTCAGTGCTTTAACACATGCTGTTACTCATTTCAACTTAACAAAACTGTATCAACCATACACTTTACCAACCTGTGGATCCAAACATAGGACACGTTCCCTCGTTAGCTACTGTCGCTTCCGCTAAGCACCTCTATTGTCTGCGCCCGCACAGAGCAAGCAGAGCAAGCAGAGCAGAGAATGCTTGGATCCACTGGTCTTGGAGCACCCTCTGCTGGTGCAAACGGTTATTACAAAATGTAAAAAATAAAAGGTTCGAATATTAAAATGAAAAAGGGGGGGTATCCGTTAATAAAAAAAAACTATATATGTGGCTATTATCACATCCACTACAAATAGAATAGAATAGAATAGAAATGACTTTATTGATCCCAAAGGGAAATTGATTTGTCTTTTAGCTCATCTTCCATTTGCATTAGAATTAAACAGTCTGATGGCTGTGGGTATGAAAGATCTACGGTATCTTTCTGTCCTGCACGGAAGAGATAGGAGCCGTCCACCACCGCTGCTTCTTTGATCCATCAAGGTGTTATGAAGTGGATGATCCGTGTTGTTCAGTATGGCCTTCACCATCCTCATTGTGTATCTCTCCACCACCTCCTCCAGAGAGTCCATCTTTACTCCCATCACAGAGCCAGCCTTCTTGACAAGCTTATCCAGCCTCTTTGCCTGCTTTTTTCCTAAACTTCCTCCCAGCAGACTGCAGCATAAAATAAAACACTTGCCACCACAGACTGATAGAACATCTGCAGCATCTTATTACAGATGTTTAGAGATCTAAGCTTTCTAAGGAAAAAGAGGCGCCTCTGCCCTTTTTTGTAGAGTGCATCTGTGTTAACAGACCAGTCCAACTTGTTATCAAGATGAACACCTAGATATTTATAGGTTGTCACCACCTCAATGTCCACTCCACAAGTGTTGACTGGCTGAAGAGTGGGCTTGGACCTATGGAAATCCATGATCATTTCCTTTGTCTTTGAGGTGTTCAGCATGAGGCAGTTCTGGTGATTCCAGTCACTGAAGGCTTTTATCAAATCCCTATATTCACATTCATACTGTTTTTCACATTATGCAAGTTATTAAAAAAATCCGTCATAACCACCCTAATGGTGCAAGAGGCTTTTTTGTAGAGGACCATCAGGAGGACATGTGTGTAAAATTTCAAGTCAATAGCACACCAAACGTGGTGAAATTCTGTCCGACGGTCTTTGAGATATGCATGTGTGGCATTTATAGCGCCCCCTATGGGCTGAGCTCGAAACGCTTTGGTAGGCAGCTTCCCAGTCACCTTGTGACCCTACCCACCAAGATTGGTGACGATAGGGCAATAGGTGTGGGAGTTATGGCCGATCATTTCTAAGCTCCGCCCATCGCGGAGATTCATTGGTCCGTGGCGGCCATGTTTTTTATCCGATCTAGCTCATTTATAATAGAAATTTGTATTTTCATCCCCGAGGCTGTATACCAACTTTGGTGTTGATAGAGTCAATCTTTCAAAAGTTCTATTCATTTTACTGTTTTTCACATTATGCAAATTATTGAAAAATCCGTCATAATCACCCTAATGGCCCAGAGGCTTTTTTGTAGAGGACCATCAGGAGGACATGTGTGTAAAATTTCAA
This sequence comes from Caranx ignobilis, assembly GCA_021432705.1. NCBI lineage: Eukaryota > Metazoa > Chordata > Actinopteri > Carangiformes > Carangidae > Caranx > Caranx ignobilis. The sequence continues at coordinate 31,587,318 of MU270014.1, forward strand.
GTCAATAGCACTCATATCTGGGCGGGGAGAGCCATTTGAAGTTCACACGCCATGTAACAGCGCCCCCGTTAGGCCGAATGGGGTCAAATTTTTTGACAAGCATTTGCATGTCATTTATAATCCATGTACCGATTTCATGTCCCTAGGTCCTTCCAGCTCATCATAAATTCAAAAAACGTAAACAACAGCAGTTAACGACCAACAGGCCACGCCCACTTTCACCAATCAACATGGCACTCAAGATATAAGTTAACAGTCCCCCCTAGAGTATGCATACCAAATTTGGTGAAATTCTGTTCAATGGTCTTTGAGATATGCATGTGTGGCACTTATAGCGCCCCTATAGGCTGAGCTCAAAACGCTTTGGTAGGCAGCTTCCCAGTCCCGTTGTGAACCTACCCACCAAGATTGGTGATGATAGGGCAAGGGGTGTGGGAGTTATGGCCAATCATTTCTAAGCTCCGCCCATCGCGGAGATTCATTGGTCCGTGGCGGCCATATTTTGATCCGATCTGGCTCATTTATAATAGAAATTTGTATTTTCATCCCCCGAGGCTGTATACCAAATTTGGTGTTGATAGAGTCAATCTTTCACAAGTTCTATTCATTTTACTGTTTTTCACATTATGCAAATTAGCAAAAAATCTATCATGGCGGACTTTAATGGTCCCAGAGGCTTTTTTGTAGAGCACATTGAGCTGGACCTGTGTGTCAAATTTCAAGTCAATCGGACTTACGGCGTGAGGGGCGTGGCCTTCCAAAAAAGTCATTTTTAAGCCTTAATTACAGCGCCACCATCTGGCCAACTGGGCTCATATTTTAATAGAAGTTGATGCACATCATTTCCAATCATTAGGCCAAGTTTCAGCTTTCTGGCCTATTCCAGCTCACGGGAATTTGAGCTCAAGCGGCAGACGACAAATAATAATAATAATAAATATAGCCGCAAGCGGCAATCCCCGGGTTCTAACCTGTTGAGGCCCAAACCGGCCACCCCGACCCTCGCCGGCCACGGTCGACGACAGCGCCCGCTCCGTTCCTAAAGGCTCCACGCGATACACACCATTACCAGGCCCAGATATCTCCAAATCGGGTTTTCGGTCACACATTTGTGACACCCCATATTGGCCCAGTTCAAAATGTTTTGCGAGTCACATACTTTCAGAACATGCGCTTCAACTGGGAGAAGCAAAGTCTAGTGGCTGTGATATGAAATGAAACCATGAAATGATGAAACAACAAATGAATAGAATATGTTACCGGCGCCAGAGCTAGGGGTCCCTGGCCGGCAGCATAAACCGCTCAGGCGGCGGGCACTGAGCGGCTGAGCTACGGTGTGACTGAGCAACCAATCAATCTGTGGATCCAAACATAGGACACGGTCCCTCGTTAGCTACTGTTGCTTCCGCTAAGCGCCTTTATCGTCTGCGCCCGCTCTTCAAAGTTCACATTCCATATAATCAACATTACAACATACCGTACCAACTACTAGTACTCTCAAGCACACACACACACACATTCTTGTTCAACCGACCTCATGGGGACGTGAACGTCCGATCACGAACCACGACAATATAGTAAGTGTTTCACAACTTAAAGCATTCATCTTAACTTCAGTGCTTTAACACATGCTGTTACTCATTTCAACTTAACAAAACTGTATCAACCATACACTTTACCAACCTGTGGATCCAAACATAGGACACGTTCCCTCGTTACCTACTGTCGCTTCCGCTAAGCGCCTCTATTGTCTGCGCCCGCACAGAGCAAGCAGAGCAGAGCAGAGCAGAGAATGCTTGGATCCACTGGTCTTGGAGCACCCTCTGCTGGTGCAGACGGTTATTACAAAATGTAAAAAATAAAAGGTTCGAATATTCAAATGAAAAAGGGGGGTGTCTGTTATAAAAAAAACTATATATGTGGCTATTATCACATCCACTACAAATAGAATAGAATAGAATAGAATAGAATAGAATAGAAATTACTTTATTGATCCCAAAGGGAAATTGATTTGTCTTTTAGCTCATCTTCCATTTGCATTAGAATTAAACAGTCTGATGGCTGTGGGTATGAAAGATCTACGGTATCTTTCTGTCCTGCACCCAAGAGCGGCCACGGTCGACGACAGCGCCCGCTCCGTTCCTAAAGGCTCCACGCCATACACACCCATTACCAGGCCCAGATATCTCCAAACCAGGTTTTCGGTCACACATTTGTGACACCCCATATTGGCCCAGTTCAAAATGTTTTGGTAGTCACATACTTTCAGAACATGCGCTTCAACTGGGAGAAGCAAAGTCTAGTGGCTGTGAGTTTTTACTCAACCTTTGCTTTATTTTGTTGTGTCAATGTATGTTTTTCTCAACTACTGATGGATACTTCTGTGGGGAGAGGAGATTCTTCAGGAGGATGACACCCTGTTCCATCTGGGATGAGGAGGTGTTTTCGTGGTTGCTATGCTGGTGGTGCAGAGGTTAAAGGCTTGGAAGTGGAGATGAAGTGAAGGTCCTTTCTGCCGTCAGTCATCATGCAAAATATCAACTCTCTGCCCAACAAGAATAATCAGGAGCTGGAGATATAGATGAAGACTCAGGCAGTAGACATTTTTTCAAATCAAAACAATACTTGTGTACATCCCACCAACGGCTACTGCCAAAGTTCCATGTGAAATTCTCCATGAAGTCGTTGCTAGGATACAGACTAAACATCCTGAGGCACTTGGCTTCAGTCATGTCTCCCTGATGGACTCACTGAGGATGTGGTGGAGAGATACACGCTGGTGGAGGCCATTCTGAACAACCCAGATCATCCTCTTCATGAACAATGAAATGCAATGATATGAAATGAAACCATGAAACAACAAATGAATAGAATAGAATAGAATAGAACAATGAAATGCAATAATATGAAATGATATGAAATATGAAATGAAACGATGAAACAACAAATGAATAGAATAGAATAGAATAGAATAGAATAGAAATACAATAGAATAGAATAGAATAGAATAAAATAGAAATTACTTTATTGATCCCAAAGGGAAATTGATTTGTCTTTTAGCTCATCTTCCATTTGCATTAGAATTAAACAGTCTGATGGCTGTGGGTATGAAAGATCTACGGTATCTTTCTGTCCTGCACCCAAGAGATAGGAGCCGTCCACACCGCTGCTTCTTTGATCCATCAAGGTGTTATGAAGTGGATGATCCGTGTTGTTCAGTATGGCCTCCACCATCCTCATTGTGTATCTCTCCACCACCTCCTCCAGAGAGTCCATCTTTACTCCCCATCACAGAGCCAGCCTTCTTGACAAGCTTATCCAGCCTCTTTGCCTGCTTTTTTCCTAAACTTCCTCCCCAGCAGACTGCAGCATAAAATAAAACACTTGCCACCACAGACTGATAAAACATCTGCAGCATCTTATTACAGATGTTTAGAGATCTAAGCTTTCTAAGGAAAAAGAGGCGGCTCTGCCCTTTTTTGTAGAGTGCATCTGTGTTAACAGACCAGTCCAACTTGTTATCAAGATGAACACCTAGATATTTATAGGTTGTCACCACCTCAATGTCCACTCCACAAGTGTTGACTGGCTGAAGAGTGGGCTTGGACCTACGGAAATCCATGATCATTTCCTTTGTCTTTGAGGTGTTCAGCATGAGGCAGTATCATTATGTTTTTCAAAAGTTCTATTCATTTTACTGTTTTTCACATTATGCAAGTTATTAAAAAAATCCATAATAACCACCCTAATGGTGCAAGAGGCTTTTTTGTAGAGGACCATCAGGAGGACATGTGTGTAAAATTTCAAGTCAACAGCACACCAAACGTGGTGAAATTCTGTCTGACGGTCTTTGAGATATGCATGTGTGGCATTTATAGCGCCCCCTATGGGCTGAGCTCGAAACGCTTTGGTAGACAGCTTCCCAGTCACCTTGTAACCCTACCCACCAAGATTGGTGACGATAGGGCAATGGGTGTGGGAGTTATGGCCAATCATTTCTAAGCTCCGCCCATCGCGGAGATTCATTGGTCCGTGGCGGCCATGTTTTTTATCCGACCTGGCTCATTTATAATAGAAATTTGTATTTTCATCCCCCGAGGCTGTATACCAAATTTGGTGTTGATAGAGTCAATCTTTCAAAAGTTCTATTCATTTTACTGTTTTTCACATTATGCAAATTATTGAAAAATCCGTCATAATCACCTAATGGTGCAAGAGGATTTTTGTAGAGGACCATCAGGAGGACATGTGTGTAAAATTTCAAGTCAATAGCACTCATATCTGGGCGGGGAGAGCCATTTGAAGTTCACACGCCATGTAACAGCGCCCCCGTTAGGCCAAATGGGGTCAAATTTTTTGACAAGCATTTGCATGTCATTTATAATCCATGTACTGATTTTCATGTCCCTAGGTCCTTCCAGCTCATCATAAATTCAAAAAACGTAAACAACAGCAGTTAACGACCAACAGGCCACGCCCACTTTCACCAATCAACATGGCACTCAAGATATAAGTTAACAGTCCCCCTAGAGTATGCATACCAAATTTGGTGAAATTCTGTTCAATGGTCTTTGAGATATGCATGTGTGGCATTTATAGCGCCCCCTATAGGCTGAGCTCAAAACGCTTTGGTAGGCAGCTTCCCAGTCACCTTGTGACCCTACCCACCAAGATTGGTGACGATAGGGCAATGGGTGTGGGAGTTATGGCCAATCATTTCTAAGCTCCGCCCATCGCGGAGATTCATTGGTCCGTGGCGGCCATGTTTTTTATCCGATCTGGCTCATTTATAATAGAAATTTGTATTTTCATCCCCGAGGCTGTATACCAAATTTGGTGTTGATAGAGTCAATCTTTCAAAAGTTCTATTCATTTTACTGTTTTTCACATTATGCAAATTAGCAAAAAATCTATCATGACGGACTTTAATGGTCCCAGAGGCTTTTTTGTAGAGCACATTGAGCTGGACCTGTGTGTCAAATTTCAAGTCAATCAGACTTACGGTGTGAGGGGCGTGGCCTTCCAAAAAAGTCATTTTTAAGCCTTAATTACAGCGCCACCATCTGGCCAACTGGGCTCATATTTTAATAGAAGTTGATGCACATCATTTCCAATCATTGGGCCAAGTTTCAGCTTTCTGGCCTATTCCAGCTCACGGGAATTTTAGCTCAAGCGGCAGACGACAAATAATAATAATAATAATAAACCGGTAGGATTTTAGAAGGGTTCTACCCCTTCGGGGTTAGAACCCTAATAATAAATATAGCCGCAAGCGGCAATCCCCGGGTTCTAACCTGTTGAGGCCAAACCGGCCACCCCGACCCCGCCGGCCACGGTCGACGACAGCGCCCGCTCCGTTCCTAAAGGCTCCACGCGATACACACCCTTACCAGGCCCAGATATCTCCAAACCGGGTTTTCGGTCACACATTTGTGACACCCCATATTGGCCCAGTTCAAAATGTTTTGCGAGTCACATACTTTCAGAACATGCGCTTCAACTGGGAGAAGCAAAGTCTAGTGGCTGTGATATGAAATGAAACGATGAAACAACAAATGAATAGAATATGTTACCGGCGCCAGAGCTAGGGGTCCCTGGCCGGCAGCATAAACCGCTCAGGCGGCGGGCGCTGAGCGGCTGAGCTACGGTGTGACTGAGCAACCAATCAATCTGTGGATCCAAACATAGGACACGGTCCTCGTTAGCTACTGTTGCTTCCGCTAAGCGCCTTTATCGTCTGCGCCCGCTCTTCAAAGTTCACATTCCATATAATCAACATTACAACATACCGTACCAACTACTAGTACTCTCAAGCACACACACACACATTCTTGTTCAACCGACCTCATGGGGACGTGAACGTCCGATCACGAACCACGACAATATAGTAAGTGTTTCACAACTTAAAGCATTCATCTTAACTTCAGTGCTTTAACACATGCTGTTACTCATTTCAACTTAACAAAACTGTATCAACCATACACTTTACCAACCTGTGGATCCAAACATAGGACACGTTCCCTCGTTAGCTACTGTCGCTTCCGCTAAGCGCCTCTATTGTCTGCGCCCGCACAGAGCAAGCAGAGCAGAGCAGAGAATGCTTGGATCCACTGGTGGTGGAGCACCCTCTGCTGGTGCAAACGGTTATTACAAAATGTAAAAAATAAAAGGTTCGAATATTCAAATGAAAAAGGGGGGTGTCTGTTAATAAAAAAAACTATATATGTGGCTATTATCACATCCACTACAAATAGAATAGAATAGAATAGAATAGAATAGAATAGAAATTACTTTACTGATCCCAAAGGAAATTGATTTGTCTTTTAGCTCATCTTCCATTTGCATTAGAATTAAACAGTCTGATGGCTGTGGGTATGAAAGATCTACGGTATCTTTCTGTCCTGCACCCAAGAGCCGGCCACGGTCGACGACAGCGCCCGCTCCGTTCCTAAAGGCTCCATGCCATACACACCCATTACCAGGCCCAGATATCTCCAAACCAGGTTTTCGGTCACACATTTGTGACACCCCATATTGGCCCAGTTCAAAATGTTTTGGTAGTCACATACTTTCAGAACATGCGCTTCAACTGGGAGAAGCAAAGTCTAGTGGCTGTGAGCTTTACTCACCTTTGCTTTATTTTGTTGTGTTTTTGTATGTTTTTCTCAACTACTGATGGATACTTCTGTGGGGAGAGGAGATTCTTCAGGAGGATGACACCCTGTTCCATCTGGGATGAGGAGGTGTTTTGGTGGTTGCTATGCTGGTGGTGCAGAGGTTAAAGGCTTGGAAGTGGAGATGAAGTGAAGGTCCTTTCTGCCGTCAGTCATCATGCAAAATATCAACTCTCTGCCCAACAAGAATAATGAGGAGCTGGAGATATAGATGAAGACTCAGGCAGTAGACATTTTTTCAAATCAAAACAATACTTGTATACATCCCACCAACAGAGAACGCTTGGATCCACTGGTGGTGGAGCACCCTCTACTGGTGCAAACGGTTATTACAAAATGTAAAAAATAAAAGGTTCGAATATTCAAATGAAAAAGGGGGGGTGTCTGTTAATAAAAAAAACTATATATGTGGCTATTATCACATCCACTATAAATAGAATAGAATAGAATAGAATAGAAATGACTTTATTGATCCCAAAGGGAAATTGATTTGTCTTTTAGCTTATCTTCCATTTGCATTAGAATTAAACAGTCTGATGGCTGTGGGTATGAAAGATCTACGCTATCTTTCTGTCCTGCACCGAAGAGATAGGAGCCGTCCACCACCGCTGCTTCTTTGATCCATCAAGGTGTTATGAAGTGGATGATCCGTGTTGTTCAGTATTGCCTCCACCATCCTCATTGTGTATCTCTCCACCACCTCCTCCAGAGAGTTCATCTTTACTCCCATCACAGAGCCAGCCTTCTTGACAAGCTTATCCAGCCTCTTTGCCTGCTTTTTTCCTAAACTTCCTCCCCAGCAGACTGCAGCATAAAATAAAACACTTGCCACCACAGACTGATAGAACATCTGCAGCATCTTATTACAGATGTTTAGAGATTTAAGCTTTCTAAGGAAAAAGAGGCGGCTCTGCCCTTTTTTGTAGAGTGCATCTGTGTTAACAGACCAGTCCAACTTGTTATCAAGATGAACACCTAGATATTTATAGGTTGTCACCACCTCAATGTCCACTCCACAAGTGTTGACTGGCTGAAGAGTGGGCTTGGACCTACGGAAATCCATGATCATTTCCTTTGTCTTTGAGGTGTTCAGCATGAGGCAGTTCTGGTGACTCCAGTCACTGAAGGCTTTTATCAAATCCCTATATTCACATTCATACTGTTTTTCACATTATGCAAGTTATTAAAAAAATCCCTAATAACCACCCTAATGGTGCAAGAGGCTTTTTTGTAGAGGACCATCAGGAGGACATGTGTGTAAAATTTCAAGTCAATAGCACACCAAACGTGGTGAAATTCTGTCCGACGGTCTTTGAGATATGCATGTGTGGCATTTATAGCGCCCCCTATGGGCTGAGCTCGAAACGCTTTGGTAGGCAGCTTCCCAGTCACCTTGTGACCCTACCCACCAAGATTGGTGACGATAGGGCAATGGGTGTGGGAGTTATGGCCGATCATTTCTAAGCTCCGCCCATCGCGGAGATTCATTGGTCCGTGGCGGCCATGTTTTTTATCCGACCTGGCTCATTTATAATAGAAATTTGTATTTTCATCCCCCGAGGCCGTATACCAAATTTGGTGTTGATAGAGTCAATCTTTCAAAAGTTCTATTCATTTTACTGTTTTTCACATTATGCAAATTATTGAAAAATCCGTCATAATCACCCTAATGGTGCAAGAGGATTTTTTGTAGAGGACCATCAGGAGGACATGTGTGTAAAATTTCAAGTCAATAGCACTCATATCTGGGCGGGGAGAGCCATTTGAAGTTCACACGCCATGTAACAGCGCCCCCGTTAGGCCGAATGGGGTCAAATTTTTTGAGAAGCATTTGCGTGTCATTTATAATCCATGTACCGATTTTCATGTCCCTAGGTCCTTCCAGCTCATCATAAATTCAAAAAAACTAAACAACAGCAGTTAACGACCAACAGGCCACGCCCACTTTCACCAATCAACATGGCACTCAAGATATAAGTTAACAGTCCCCCTAGAGTATGCATACCAAATTTGGTGAAATTCTGTTCAATGGTCTTTGAGATATGCATGTGTGGCATTTATAGCGCCCCCTATAGGCTGAGCTCAAACGCTTTGGTAGGCAGCTTCCCAGTCACCTTGTGACCCTACCCACCAAGATTGGTGACGATAGGGCAATGGGTGTGGGAGTTATGGCCAATCATTTCTAAGCTCCGCCCATCGCGGAGATTCATTGGTCCGTGGCGGCCATGTTTTTTATCCGATCTGGCTCATTTATAATAGAAATTTGTATTTTCATCCTCCGAGGCTGTATACCAAATTTGGTGTTGATAGAGTCAATTTTTCACAAGTTCTATTCATTTTACTGTTTTTCACATTATGCAAATTAGCAAAAAATCTATCATGGCGGACTTTAATGGTCCCATTGGCTTTTTTGTAGAGCACATTGAGCTGGACCTGTGTGTCAAATTTCAAGTCAATCGGACTTACGGTGTGAGGGGCGTGGCCTTCCAAAAAATAATTTTTAAACCTTAATTACAGCGCCACCATCTGGCCAACTGGGCTCATATTTTAATAGAAGTTGATGCACATCATTTCCAATCATTGGGCCAAGTTTCAGCTTTCTGGCCTATTCCAGCTCACGGGAATTTGAGCTCAAGCGGCAGACGACAATAATAATAATAAACCGGTAGGATTTTAGAAGGGTTCTACCCCTTCGGGGTTAGAACCCTAATAAACCGGTAGGATTTTAGAAGGGTTCTACCCCTTCGGGGTTAGAACCCTAATTAGGCGGTGCTGGAGAAGGATCCTGAACAGAGGATGTACTGATGATGGTGATAAATGATCTTCACTCACATACTGTAATCATGCCCCTTTAATTCCTGAGTATTCGGAGAAAATTATTTGCCATTTGTCTTGTCCTTGTTTCTCATTTCCTCTCAACTTGTGAGCCATATTTCACATTAGTATTTTAAGTCCTCTAACAATCTAGAGTATTTTATTTGCAGCTATTTTAAGTCCCCATACTTTAAACTTTTTCTGTTTTATTGGAAGTGTTCAAATAAATCCTTAAAGGGATAGTTCAGTTTTTTTGAAGTGGGGTTTTATGTGGTACAAATGGCCACTAAGTATAATATCTGCAGTGGAAAGGTCTCTGCCCCCCCCCGTTTTTTCTTTTTACTTTTATAAAGTAAGATTTTACAATGCATCAGCTTTTCATGCTTTTTTAAACTCTCATCAGTTCAGTGTTTTGGTGATTTAATGCTAAATTGGACGAACATTCTCTGAATCTGTGATTGTGAATTTACTATGCATCAGCTGCTCAGAAAAAAGTTAGTTTATCTGGAACTAACCAACTCACTCAGTATTCCTCCACCTGCCTGCTTGGAGGAATACCGAAACAGCTGATAGATGAATTGATCCACAGTGTCGCGGAGCCTGTCGGTGCGGAGGAATACTGAGTGAGTTGGATAGTTCCAGATAAACTAACTTTTTTTCAACCAGCTGATGCATTGTAAATTTTACTTTATATCGTACTCTTGAACTGGTGTATTATTTTGAGACAGGACTTCTCATATGCGGCAAACCCCTCATCCACAACTGTTCACTGCCTGTGTCTCGCTGCAGCATGATGTGTCAGTACTTCGCAGTGTGGGGGGGGGGTGGGGGGTGGGGGGGGGGGGGGCAGAGACCTTTCTACTGCAGATATTATACTTAGTGTCCATTACTACATCATACAACCCCGTTTCAAAAAAACTGAACTATACCTTTTAGGAAATATATTAGTGGTTAGAATACATCTTAGTTTTACATCCCCTATCTCTGGCTTATCTATGGAGCTCAACAAGTCAGTAAACCAACCAGCGGAGAGGAGACTCTGAGCCTCTCCTCTGATTGGCTTTCTCTTTTCTGAGGATTGGATTTCACCTAAACACTCAAAGAAACCAACTCCTGCAAAGTTGGATGGTGGGTCCAGGTGGGTGGGGCTTGGAGAATGGCTGAAGGTGAATAATTCTGCATTATGACATAAAGTCACAGAAGTTCTTACTTCTCATTTTAAAGCTCAGTTTCTGAATACAGGTGATGTACACCTCTCTGTGGACTGAGCACTGTGATACTTTCACTAAACGTCCTTTAAAAGAAGACATGGCCTTTAGTACTGTATGTGCTCATCTTAATGAAAGAGTGACTGACTGTGGGAGAGGTGGATAGTGGACATACAGACTGCTGAGCTTTGACTCAGCACTTGAGGTTTGTGCATCATAAATATAGTTTTGTTTAGCTGCACTAGCCAATATTTTTATATTAACAAACAGATTGAATTACTCTGAGAGAAGTCACTTGTGGGACAACCCTAGAGAAAGTCATTATCGGACTCGACAGTTCCCCTCGTTTCAGTTCAAAGTTTCCATCTTTAACTCTTTGTGTTGATTATCAGACAAACAACTGAACCTTTCTGGTTTAGTCTCAGTGCTCTCATCACAGTGGCTGGCAGCAAAAAAACTCTCACTTATTTACCAGTTAAAGAGCGAGATATTTTCCACAGGAATTAGTGTTAACAAGAAGACCTTCAAGGAGATCACATATTGAACCAGAAAATAAGAAAAATCTGGGTTGTGGAGTTAGTTGTGGTCTTACCACACCTCTGCAGCCTCTCCTCGTCTGCTTGGGGCTACAGACTCAAGAGTACATTAAAAGGACTCGGGGAAGGATTTGTGACAAATTAAACATGCATTTTAAGTTTTTTTCATGCTAATGGGTGATGAAACGTTCAAAACCAAAAAGAATGAGCCCACCCACATATCTCTCCATTGCCTTGAACAGGATGTGTGCTGCATAATGTACTGCAATTCTGGGTCCGAATATCCCGCACATGACGTCAGATGACGCTAAATGCGTGTTCTCAACAGCTTTCGATATGGTAAGAAGACAAGTGTGGTAGTAATGGACTCTACTGAAAAACAAATGACCCACCACCACACAAAGTCCACTGAAAAGTCCCACAAAGAAGAAAATGAAAGTTTTATCAGCAAATAGAAATATACACAGCACCGGCTCTCGTCTCATTCCGGTCCCTGTCACATGAACAGCCAGTAAAGTAACGTATCATGTAAGTAACGTAAATAACGTGTCACAGCATCAGCTGCACGGTGAAGAGTTCAGCTTAGCTGATGGCTGCAGATAGCGCACCGGCCGTCGTGTCAGTATTGAGTCTTATTTCTTGATCCTGTCCCAAGTTCCTTTAACTTGCACTGGCATTACACATTCTATCTTAACTGTGTATGGCTGAGTTGCATTTCAGGTGGTGCCAGATTCTGAGATAGAGGAAGAAAAGTACAATACTTCTAAGTCTGCTGCATCGGTTTTCATGCTTTTTTAAACTCTCATCAGTTCAGTGTTTTGGTGATTTAATGCTAAATTGGAGGAGCATTCTCTGAATCTGTGATTGTGACAATTATATTTCATTACGTATTTCAGTCTTTTGTCAAACTTTTCATGATGCATAATCAAATGCCTTAAAAGTCCACTTTTCCCCGAGCCACATCTTCCATCTACTTTGTAAGACAAGTAAAATTAGTACCAATTAGCCATTTCTCTCTTCTGCTGATCCTTAAATTGATTTAAAATTGCTAGAGTCAGTGTGATAAGCCAAGCCTCAGTAAGCTATAAATGGACCAAACACAGTTAGTGACTTCATGGACATGGCCCATTTCAATAATTGCTGGGTCTGGATCTGGCCCTTTGATTGGATCCACACCACTTCTGTTGTAAGCAGAGCTTACAGTCATACTAATGGCTTTCTAAAGTGTGAGGTCTTCTCTGACCTGTGTCCCCTCCCTCACCTGTGGTGTGGTGTGGTGCAAATCACTTCAACACTTTCTGAGTAATCCTGCTGACAAAGGAACAAACAAACCAAACTTGAAAAAGTAACCACCCTGTCAGAGCTGAGAGTGTCATCTTGTCCTAGAATCAATGCACTCCCTTTTCTTCCCTTTTATTCTCTGCCTTATTTGTCGTCTCCATAAACAGTAAATATTCCAGCCTCTTTGAGTTTCTTGCAGCCTCTTAATTCTCCCTTTCACATCCTGTCATCCCTGTCTCTGCACTACCTGGTAATTGAATGAATGTTATTGTTGGAACTAAGAAATGTGCTCTCCAGTTCATATCTTATTCCAGAGTTGTCTAAATAGGTTTGATGCAGCATTATACAATTTCTTCTCTCTATATTTAAAGCTACTGACAAGAAGGGCTGGGTATCACTACTGATTTACTAAATCGATTTGATTCTGATTCATAAGGTATCGATTCGATTCGATATTGATTAGAGATATCTCAGTTTTAATACCAATTTTCCTTGGTTATGAAAGAGATTTTCACAGAACTATTGCTGCAAATTGTACAAAGATGCAGCTCTCTAACCTAGTGCATTATTAAGAATATTGATGTTTACATTAAAAATGGACCCGAAGCACATACCTGCATTCACAGTAACATGACCTACACTAGAAGTAAACAGTGCTACTCTCAGTTGTGGGTGACTGGTGGCTACATTTCATCAGTGAATGACACAACAAAATGTAAACAGCGGCGTGAGATCTGTGGTCACACTGCCATCTCTGATCTTTCCAGCATACATTAAAAGATTAATCTAAAGATGTTATGAATTGATATTGTATCTTAGATGAAGATCAATATGAATTGGGAAACAGATTTTTTAAACCCAGCCCTACTGAGAGCTAAAGAACAAATGGATCTCCTCCTGTATGTGGGGTTGCTCATAAAATGGCTGTTTCTTCTGGAGTCCTTGGGTGCAGTTGTTTAATCATATGGCACATGCACACCCCTCCCCTCTAACAGCTACTTTCCTCTGAGCAAGGCATTAAATCCATAACAGCTCCAGGGCTGCTGTTCTGTAGCCAACCTCTGACCTCATTGCAAAGGCGACCACAGTGATTTGATTAAGTTGACAGTTTACAGTGGCCTATTAGTTGGAGAGGTCACCGTATAACCACAAAGTCACAGATTCAAATCCTACATAATAGCTCCCGTTGCTGTGGATGAGGCCATCAGCCAAGTGCTGTATGTGGAGATGTAATGCAAATGTAAACTGTGCTGCTGTGCCTATGGCTCCACTCTGACTCACTCAAGAACAGAGAACTGACCTGAGAGGAAAAAAAGAAAAAGCTTACAGTTCAGGTTGTATACGTACGAGACTTGTCAAAGGAGAATTTCTGTCACCATTAGGGACAATAAAGTTTTTATCTCTCTCTCTCTGTCTCTCTCTCTCTCTCCCTCTCTCCCTCTCTCCCTGTGTTTTCACTGGAGTTGCTATTTTGAAATGTTGACTGGTGTAATGGAACGTAATGGGACAAAACTAAATGTTGACTTAGGGTGGGCCGAGCACTGGAGTGTTAAAACTGATTAAGCTGATAGTGCCGTTTTGTGTCGGGGAGCGCTCAGCGCAACGCGGCACTCGTTTGGGGTTAATGCTGTCATCCATGCATGAAGGCACAAGTGGGCAGCCACAAGACGAGCAGGCTCTTTATTCCGTTTGCCAAGTAGAATTTAGGTTTTCCTCTTCAGGCATTTCATGGAGATAACAGCTTGTTATTGCAGTGTGCTGCGCTAGCGGGGCCACACTCATTGTTACGTTGCTGCTGATCAGTGCTCATTAAAGCCCTTATATTGATCTCTGTCTGCTGGCTACAAATCTTTACTTAAAAAAAGCCCACTCGTGTTTGTGATGGTGTTGACATGCTTTTAGAAGCCTGCAGTCTCGGTCCATTGTTAAATAATTCACTTTACTTAAAAATATGTCTTTGAAAACAGTTTGCAGTAGAGGGTTTTGTTTTTTTAAAGCAGCGTTTTTCCTGTTTTGGAATTTGAAAATGCTCAGTATGTCCTCTCAGGTTTCAGTTGCCTCTCTGTCATACACACATAAACATTTCAGGAGTTTAACATGGTGTTAAATTGTGTGTACCAGCCAAATGCAGCTCTGAGAGAAATAACACAGAGCTGGTGTAAGATGACAAGGCTGTACATGATATCAGGATGTCTGCAAATGTGTCACTAATGCAGAGGTGAACCGTTACTACAGTACAGTAGAGCTGGAGCTTCAGCTCAAAACCAGACCAGACACCCAAAAAGTAACAGGGTGGTGTGTTGTAGATGATTTTAAAGGTAATTAAGTAGATTACGTAGTCAATTGAATATTTTACTAGAGTAAAAAACAAAACAAAGTAAGAATCCAGAAGAACGACTTAACCACCTCTGCAATTGACTGTATCAGGTCGTTTTGAACTTTGTTTGACGTACAGTCACAGTATTAAGATGACAGTGGGTGGGGGGGTAGGGGGGGGTCGTGTTTGAACAAAAAAATCCATCATCTCCATGTAGATCCCTTTGTTTCTCGTTGAGCCCTTGCCCTCATCATGTGCTCTGAATGCAAACTCTTGCTTCCCCAGAAACACAGTGGAGCTGATGAGCTGCTCCCTGTTCTGCCCGACTTTGTTTTTGTGGGCAAGAATTTGGTTGTGGCGCTGCTCATCCAGCTGGGAGTTAACTCTGGTGTCGCCAGAAGTTTTAAATCTCTCCGTAGCTTGGAGATGTGTGGCTGAATTTTGATGATGCTAACAAATCCAGCATGGGCCCAGGAGGATGGCATGTCAGGTGAAAAAGGCAGGGAACTCCAGACAGACATGCATGAGTTGCATTAACAACTATCAGAAATGCCTTCTAATAGTTCTGCCCTTTTCTGTTAAATCCACTGACAGAGTTGGTCTTCCCTTTTGGATTTTAAAATGTTTATCTGCCTTGATAAAGGCCACACTAACTATTCAGTACTGTGGTGACAATGCTGACTGGTGGTGAAGTTAGCATTGGCCTTCTAGAAGGTCAGGCAATCATTTCTTGGTCCCACCCACTATAAATCAAAATGTGACTAATTATTCCAATCTATATGTGTGTTTGTGTGTCTGTGTTCTTTTGAAGAGGTAAAAAACAACAACAACAACCTTACAGCCTTAATTCAGTGTTATTTTTTTGTTTTTTTGTTTTTTTTTCTTTTTCAGAGGCGTCCCCCAGTCCTGTAAAGAGCTCCCCAGAAACATCTCCCATGACCTCTCCGCGACAGCGCCGGGACTCAGACCGCTACTGCCAGCTATGTAATGCTTGGTTCAACAATCCCGGCATGGCTCAGCAACATTACGATGGCAAAAAGCACAAGAAGAACGCAGCCAGAGCAGACCTGCTGGAGCAGCTGGGCAAAACCCTGGACATGGGAGAGATGAAAGGTATGATGTCATGAATTACTGCACTTGTTTGTTGATATGAAAATACAAAAGAAATCTTTTCACAGATGTTTCCAAAGGTTTACCGCTGTACTCCGTGATTGCTCCCATTTTCATCAACACCAATGGTGTGCCAGCACAGGAATGCTGCCACAGACACCAGATTTAAAACTCCAGTATACTGTCAATTACGGGGAGAGTTACTTGGCAGTGTTACACTTAATCAACATTGGTTGGCGAGGCTGTGCATGTAACAGATGTTCAAATCTATGGAAAATTCCTACACTCTTTGAATGTGGCAAATGGCAAAAATGCACAAATTGACGATAAATCCAACTTTCTGTTTTAGTAATGAAAAAAAAGCAAACGTTTGTTTTTCCTTTTATAGGACAGACTCAAGCTTTATGTAGAGCCATGGTAAGGTGTTAGTAACGATACGTTCCTATAGACTGCACTGCTTTTCCCCCACAGTATAATATGCTCTACTGGACAGGGGGTGGTGGTTGCAGTGCTGGTGGTGACCCAGTGGCAGAAGAAACAGGATGAACATCATGGTTCATGAAGTTCATGACGTCTCATTTACTCCAGAGCTCCTGTTCAATAACTGACCCTTACTACTGACCAGGACCATCCCCCCAGCGATCAATGACATGTCTCATTGTTATTTGTTATAAAATGAAAGTGTGTTATACTGTTGATGTATGGCTTCAGGCAGTTTCTTTATTACTCATTTTTGCTTTCAGTGTCAAGACATTCTCAACAGATCTCATTACAAAATATGGAAAGAACAACAGAAAATGAAGAGGGTACACAACCTATTGATTATAGTGATGATAATAATCACTGGAAGTTTATTCAAAGAGACTATAAGAAACACACAATGCAAAACCTTAAACACAAACATATGACAATAACAGAGTAAGGTCTTGGTCCTCGGTAACTTGGCCATCCTGATAAAGGTCAAGTCACTAAAACACCAATGATCATAATACTTGGGAACTTTCCATTCTTGTTAACCTTCTTCAGTTTTTATTGCTCTGTTACCATTCAGTTTCTTGGCAGAGGTTCATAGATTTGATTGTGGGAGTGTGAGTTAAAGTTAAAGGAAATAAATAAAGCATTTTTTCTATTTAATATTAATGAAGACACACAATATGGCATACGTTTTTTGGCAAAAATAAACAAATAAATAAATAACAAAGCCGGTAAACCTGTGAAAACAAGAGCAACAATTACTGGAGCACATTTAAAAGGAATTGTTCATCACTGAGTGTTGGGTAGTTTTTACAAGCTGACACATTGTTGTCAATACCAACAACAACTCTCACTGTAAACACAACCTGACATCATCATTTTATGAAGTTCATTTGTTAGCAAACACTTCACACACTGAGCAGACATGACTGAACCATGACAGTGAAGCTGTGGGGTATGAACCCTGCTGCTGGTTCCTGTCAGACACCAGGGAGAAACCAGCCTAAAGGATGGTGACGTGATGATTTTCATCCTGCCTTTTGTTTTAGTGATGTCTTGAGTACTACAGCCAATAATGTGTGGGTTATTGATCAGTCATAGAGAGCAGCCTCACATCCGAGAAATCTGACTGTTTCCTCCCGTGTTGAAGTGAAGGGCAGCCCTCTTGACCGGAGCTGTCAGCTCAACTCCAGCCCGAGTCCACCCGCATGTCACAAGCTGTTAATTTTACAGAACGGAGGGAACGTTCTTTCTTATCCTCTCCCAGTCACAATATGTCAATAACAATTACACAGTATAATTCCGGCCTGTGGAAGGCTGGCTGCCAGAAGAGCAGAAGGAGCCCAGAGGTGTTGTAAAGGGCATTGGTGTGTGACCGCACCGAATGGGAGAAACAAGTCCTCACAGCTGATTGGACACAGACTCCTAACTCCGGGCTGGGCTGCTTCTTTGCCTTGTAGGGTCAGTGTAACTGGTTCAGGACAAATTGACTGGTTGCAGTCTGACTCTTGAGTTTTTGAGCTGATGATGTCTGTTTCTCAGTGCAGGCTACACTGGACCATAGCTGAAGTGTTTTCATTGTTGTATGGTTCTCAGTGGATTCCCAGTAACATGATCTTCTTATTAAGATGTTAGATGAATGTGTACAGTCACACGAACACAGTCATACGAACTGCTTACATATTCTTACATACATAAACAAAATAGGCAGACACACTGGAGATATTCTTTCTATCTGTCAATTCAACTACCACCAGTCCATTTCCAGGCTCTCTGTGTTCATCTGTAATGAGTTGTTGTTATGCACTGCCACTTCTGGTACAACAGATTTTCAAAAAGTCAGATAGTTTTTTTTAATCCTCAGGAGGGTTTGTCTCACTGTAGATGTAGAACAGGAAGGATACTACAGAGTTACTCCAAGAGCTCCTGTAAATGTGCCTTGTTCACATATCTTAAGTTATGTTGGCTGCTGAAAAATGTTTAACTGAAGCCCCATTTCCACTGGACAATAAACCTACTAAGACCATCAGTGGAGCCAGTTCGACATTCACACTTAGGTCAAATGACCATGGAGGAGAGACACACGTATGTTTTGTCTTCAACTGGCATTGACGTAAACACAACACCTGGGTGAGCACGCTGTGTTTAACCTCTTTTTGTGCTGTAACTTCTTTCACACTGTTAACAGACCTGTCACCTGCCCAGTACAGTGCAGATAATGACAAATGTGGCAGCAGTTTGTCAGGCCTGAAAGTGTTCTGCGTTTCCACTATGTGGTACCAGCTCAACTCGATGCGACTAGCTCTTTTTGCGTTTCCGTTAGGTAAAAATACCTAGAATCTGGTACCTGGTACTACAGTACTTTTCTGGTATCACAAGGTTCCAAAACAGGTACAGAGGTCCTAAAAGGTGACGTGTAAAAACTGCAGACCACTGACTGGTCGAGAATCATCACTGCATTGCTGCATGATCAATGTGTGGCATGCATGAATATCCTGCACGGCTAACAGCTGTTTTAATTCCTGCTGTAGTGCTGTTTATAGATCACTTTATTAAGTGTTCCTATTTTTTCAGATCCCCAACATGTGGTCAGATTATCCAAATGACACCTTTTTGGACATTTGTTGCAAAGTTTTCAGAGACGTGAAGAGCTGCCTATGGGACCAGCAGGTCATCCCAGAGGCAGCGGCCGGTCTCCTGAGGTGATCAGGTGGTCAACCTCCATCGCCATCCTGGGGAGAAAGTGATCCGATGAAGTGCTGTCAATATGACGACCAGCTACTCTAAAAGCGGTACTATCCTGTAATGGAAACAGCCTCCTGAATAGTACCTGGTACCGAAGAGGAGTGAAAGTGGAACTGCCACAATAGATAGATAGATAGAGAGAGAGAGACAGAGACAGAGAGAGACAGACCTTTTCCCTTGACAAGTCTCGCACAGTTTATTTTAGCACTAAAATACTAATGAAATTATTTTACACATTTATATATATGCACCTGCAGTACATTTAAAGCATGCTACAGTATAAGTCATTCAGTAATTAACCGCCGTGGCAGGCAGGTTATGATTCTGCACCCAACGCTCCTCTCCACGTCTTTACTCTAACTTCCAGCCGTCCCTATCTGCAGCCTCATCTCTTTGCCACAGCGCTTGTGTTTTTTTTTTGTGCTGTGTTAGGAGGAGAAACATTCTCCAACATCAACACAGTCATTATGGAGGAGCTGAAAATGTCAGCGTGCTAGCTGCACTATTCAGCACTTGGGCTAATGAGCGTTTCTCTCCGGCGATTATCAATTAGTAATGAAGTGGCAAATCATCCTATCAGGCAAAACCAGCACTGTGAGCCTGTGGAGGGGGGGAATGGGATGGCGGCAGGCGTAGCAGGCAGGACGGAGAGGGGAGGCAGTGGATGTTGCTTACATCCTTCACAGCTTCCACTCCTCTAAATTCGCTCCTTTCATCTTTTCCCGCATCTGCTTACTGATTTCCTCGCTTCCCGTTGCCCTCGCTGTGCTCGCCGTTCCCTCTCCCTGACCCCGAGGTCCTCACGTCCTTCTCAACTTTGTGGTCTGACTCATGATTGCCATGTGATGAAATATTCAAAAGCTCCCATCGAGGGGGAGGTTCTATCATCCAGGGGGTCTGCATATTGTTGCTGTGTGCACAGAGCAGTGCAGCCACAGAGGGCTGATGGTAAAGATCTGAGAGAGAGTAAACACTCGCCAATACATCCACAGTGAGAGGCCATTAGTGCCACACTGTTCTTGTTTGGATTGTAGAGATCTCCGGGGGTCAAATGCTCAACGGCAGCCACCTAGCTCTTATAGCTTCAACCACTAGATGCTAAAGAAAGAGGAAACACGGCCTACATCTTGAAGTGTTTTACAGCAGCTGTCTGTGTATAGTGAAAGGTTGCAGAGGTACAGTACATACACATCCACTAAACTCCATGAAACAATATAGCCTCACTTTATAGCACACTGTAAAATTGATGGAACTGCTCGCCGGTGCTTTTTTCAAATGACTTGAAGTCACTGTGGTCTAAATTTAACATTTTACTGCAAATAACTAATAACTGCAGAGTTTGCAGAGGCCTCAGCAGTCAGTTCCTGTTTCTGATACACTGTATGTTTTGCTCATTCTCTTCAAAGTTTAGCGCGGTGCAGCGTGGACATGAGATGTTTCATTACTCTCACACTGAGTACTGTTATGTTTGCAGAAGTGTAAATGGGATGGAAAATGCATTTGCGGTAGATAGTCCATGAAGACACTTATGTGGGTAGATTGTGTAAGCGCTTTCCCCTTATTATCACTGCAGTGGGTTTCAATGAGGTGACGGTGTCTTTTTCTCACACTTTTCCTTTCAGCCTTTTACCTCAATCAGCACAGGTGTCACTTGTTCCCAGCTACTTTCGAGATATTTGGAACTTTTATTCAGCAGTTTTATTTTATTCAGAGATTTACCAGTCAAACTTTTTTCTCTCCCAGTATTTAATCCTGCTTCAGCTCAGTATCTGCAGATCAGAATTACAGTCTGATATCAGTGCTGTCTGTCCCCAATGTCCATAGTGTGTGTAACAGGATCAGGGGTACTGCTACACAAAAACCTGATGCACTGGATCAATAAATGTGCTGGATTATACAATAAGAGTAAATACTGGAGCTGATGACAATCTGTCTGTATCCTAATTTTTCCTATTAGCATGTAGATGTTTCCTGATGAGTTTACAGGGCATAAGAACAGAAAACAAAAGATAGCATCTAAGACTACTTTGAGTTGGCAGTTTATAAGTTACACCCAGTTAAAACTAAGTGGAAACCTCACAGGCTGAAAAATGAAGCTATAACACAGAAGTACCAGAACTGAACTTCATCAATTGGCCACTACAGGCTGGCTCCAACACTGAAGTAAACCCCACTGACTCCAGTGTTAAAATGCCCTACTGTACCTGTCTACAGCCTGGTTTAAAAAAACTGTTCTGGTCTCCACTGTGATTTCCCTCCATGACAACTGTATGTACCATCTACCAAAGTCTCAGCTGGACATGTACCCCTCCTCTTTGCCCAATTTTTAATGAGCAGGGGGGTCAGGTGTGGTCGGCAACGTTGAAACAGCTCAATCAGAGCTTCGAAACCACTCACCAGAAACCCATAAGATAAGATAATAGTGACTTTATTAATGCCCAAAGGGAAACCTTTTTGTCTGGAAGCTCATCTACCATTTGCAGAAGAATTAAAAGGCCGACTGTAGGTATAAAGGAATTTTTATGACTCTAATACAAGAGCCATGCTTTCTTACAGTTATTCTTCTAGCATTGTGTCTATAAGCTGGACAAAATAACAGAAACATAACCTGGAGACACCATAATGATTGTAGTGAATCAACACCTTTTAACACATTTATTTAATAGCTAGACTCATGTGTAAAACAAGAGCGGAAAAGTGAGATATATGAGAGCCTTGTGATCCCCATTGTGATGTCATTATATATGAAAAGGGGGTGAGGCTGTGCAGAGTGTGTGAAACCTCCTGAGGTCTAGAGCTGACACTGGTGGTGATTGAGGTGAATGTGATGTGGACTCTAATGAGCAGGACCTGGCACTGGATGCACTGGAGGTGACTGGGTAGAGGGAGGTTCCAGCAAACACATCCTGGCTTGACAGCTGACAGCAGAGGAGATGAAGAACATTTTGTGCAATCTGACAATGACAACGTGATTGTATAGTTGAGTTCGTGGTGCAAAGCCTGAAGTCAGCTGATTACAAGAAGTGGGGTGACAGAGGGAGAAGATAGTGAATGAATTAAGAATAAATGGTGTTCTCCTGATTGAACCTGATGCTCAGCTTGATTAGTTTCAGGTTGCCGTTCCTAAACAAGTGACAAACTAGTGACAAACGAGTGTGTTATGTGGTGAAATGATCGTCTATTGAAAAGTAAAAGGAAAGATTTGGAATCAGGTGTCATTTAAAAGTCTTATTCTAGCAAAGAACTGTGTAATGAGGGCACATAGTACCATTGATCACTGTAATTATCTCAAACTAGTGGAATATAAAGACATGATTGCTGCTTAATTCTTTTTATTGCACAGAGATATAATGGGACTTGTATAAGAGGCTGAAACCTCATGCTCTTTTAGCTTCCTGCATTCTGTCTTCATGCAACAGCTAAATGAAATGGGAACTAGAGCCTGAACATCTGTTTAATAATGGGAGTGTCATGGTGAAAAGGCATCCCATGTTTACTTTGATACCTGACAGTGACAGAAAAGCAGATAGCACAAAGCCAGACAGCAGCCAGGTCCTCTCAGCTGACTCTTACTCTGTCTGAATGGACCAGCTGCTTCTCATGTCATGTCCTGGACATCAAATACATGAGTGTTTCTTGTCCATAGCATATCTGCAGTGTGACATTACACACAATATACACAGTGTCATTTTATCTCTTGCAGGGCTGTCATTTCCTGTTTAGTGAACACCAACAACATCATTAAATATGCGTCCATGCTGTCATTTCCCTTGTTTTATTAATCACTTGTACTCGGGCTATGTACGTTACCCAATGTGATTTCCAACACCAGCAGACATACGGTACCCACACTGATCATCTCATTTCTTTCCAGACAGGATGATATTATACATTTAATAATGCAAAGTAGATAAGTGCGCAGGGAAAGCGGTTACTGTACATCCCCACCGGGATCAACTGTACTCATAAACGACTCTCTCAGCTCCATCATGGCACATTTGAATCTGAAGGAAAACGTCCATGTGCCTTTTTATTTTTTTAAACTCTCTTACTGTTTTGACAAGTGCAGCAATGTGAGGCTGAAACTGCGATGACAGGGACGATGGCTGATGGTGGAGAGTGATGCAGGGAGGATGTGACAGAGCGAGTCGACCTTTTCACGGCGAGGCTGCGTCTGCTGTAGCTGAGTCTGTGTGTTCGATACAGTGCGATAGGAAAACAACTTACCTGAGCGATCTGTGGCGCTGCAGAGAAACTGGTGATGGATATGAAAACAGAACTAAAGCACTGATTCATTTCCATACGCAACTCCCTGCACTGTGGTCAAAACACATGAAACTCGAAGAGGCTGTACACATGGGATGGCGTAAAAAAAATATGTTTCGGCACTTTCGCTTCATATCATAATCATAATCATATTTAATAGTGTTTTCTGCATTGTTGTGATTATTTGAATCATTGCAGATTAAATTGTGTGTCCTACAGAGCTTTTAGATTGGATAATGAGAGAACAAAAGACTAAAGGTTCTGTCTACGGCATAGTCACCTATCAGTGTCTCCCCCAAACTGGAGTCTTTTTGGTTCTATATAAAAAGGCCATTGAAGCTTATTCCATCAAACATCAGTGCTGCACAGAGTCGCAGCCATGGCTGCTGATTTTATCATACAAAAATCCAAAGTGAACTGATTTGTAAAATAAGTTTCCTCAGAGATTCCTTCAGATTTCCAAGCTCAGTTATGGATTAAGATTTTTTTTTCTTTTTCTTTTGCACATAAGCTTGAAGCTTTTTATCAGACAACCTGGTATTTCTAACCAAGCTGCTCAGTATTTTGGACTGACAGTTTCAGAGTGAAAGTTTCCTGCTGATCCCAGCTATAGAAGTTCTCCAACTGTGAGTCACTTAACATTGTCTATGGGAAAATGAGACTTTTACTGCAGGGGCACCAGAAATAGCTCCTCCTCCTCCTCCTCCTCCTCCTCCTCCTCCTCACAACAGCTGGGTAAATCTGCAGCCACAGTCATTTTTTATAGCCATTAAAAACATTAATTTGCCAAGTGTTTTTAAGACACATCGTTTGTAGCACATCTCTTGAGATTTGAACATTGTGTGATTTTGATATTTTTAAACGCAGCTCTTCCCTGTAGATAAATTGCAGAGGTGTTATTTTTGTCTGACAAAAATGTGGAAATGAATCAAAACACAGGAAGGACGACAAAACCTCCCTTTAAACTCCATACTGAGCTCCAGCTGGTGTTTTCACTGCCATCCGTTAGCATTATACTTCATGTCTGCTCTGCATCTGCTGCGTCTCCTGCTTAAAGAGTCAGTGAAGCTGATTTCAGACCAAGCAAAGCACATATACGCAAAGTGCTCCTCCTGGTGATGCAACTCCTGCTGAGTGCAGGGAGAAAGCTCTTCACATGGAGAGAGGCAGGAGAGAGCCATATAGAGAGCAATTATTTCAAAATAAATAAATAAAAAGAGGAAAAATGTACTAAACCTCCATGTCCATTTCTCACTACAGCTGCCGTACCTAGCTGCTGCCGCCGCCGCTGCCGCCACCTGCCTCGGCTTTTATAAGTAAAATGAATGGTGGCTGGTGAAGTGGCCATTTCTGCTGAAAGCACCTTAACTTTGAACTGGCATCAAATCAGACCGTTGCTGCAAAGCTGAGAGAGGGATTCAAACTGCCCTGGTTGTTGCCCTTGTTTACAGATAAAGTTGTCGTCGTAGCTGCTGATTTCTGTCAAATGTGACAGAATGTGAACTGACTAAAGCTGCAGGTTGTGTTTTCACTCTCACCAATAGAGTTTTAAATTCAGTGAGTGGGTGTGTTTTTTCCAGATGCACCTGGAAAGATGAGAATTTTATATACACAAGTTTGTATTTGGTTTTACACCAATCAGGCATACCATGATGACAACTTGCCTAATACTGTGTTGGTCCATTTTGCTGCCAAATACACAACAAACTTTGAATTGTGTATTACACCTTTCTATCAGAACCAGCATGAACTTCTTCAGCAGTTTGAGCAACAGGAGCTGGTCTGTTGGATGGGACCACACGGGCCAGCCTTCTCTCCCCACATGTATCAATGAGCCTGTGGTTGGTTCACCACTGTTCCTTCCTTGGACCACTTATGATAGATCCTGACCACTGTAGACCGGGAACAGCCCACAAGAGCTGCAGCTTTCCAGATGCTCTGACCCAGTCGTTAAACTGGCTCAAATCTTGCTATGCTTATCCATTTTTCTTCTTCCTGCTTTTAACACATCAACTTTGAGGACAAAATGTTCACTTGCTCCCTAATATATCCCATGGTGCCATGATGAAATGCTTTTCACTTCACCTGCCAGTGCCCATCATGTTGTGCCTGATTGGTGTACCTCTGGAGTCAAGAGCACAGTGACTGTTGTTCATCTTGCAAAAACAGAACCGGCAACATTTGTGAGGGCAGATAAAAGTTGCATTTGCGTTTTCACTGTAAGAATCCAACAGGAAAAGTGTTGCTTAACTTTTAGTTGCACAAACATTTTTTCTAAGTGAAAAATAAAAATGTATACTATATAGAGAAAACATCTACTCTTTACTTGTGTGTAACACTAGACAGCACATCCAACATCAGCAACCCAGTGGCAGGCAGCTGTCACCGATTGTACCACAGATAATGAGGAGACATTTACATAATAACATAACATGATTGGTATATGGGTTGGCAGGTTTCCATTGTTTGCAACTGTTGCATATAATCAAATTCATGAACCTTTTTATTTTTTTGCAGTTTTTTTGATATCATCATTATGACTTGATCACTTTATGCAGCTGCCAATATCAAAAAAATCTGAGTCTAAATGCAACCAGGAAACATTGAAATCTGCTTACTCCAAGCATTTGAAAAGGCATCTACCTAAGATACATTAGCCTCTCTCCCAAATGAAACTATGTTACTAAGCACTGTGTTAAATGTGCCTCTATTGTGCTTTGTGTCATTAAAGCAACACGAAGAAAGCAGCTCCTGCAATTTCAATGCAAGCCTACAGTCATACCAAAGTGTGATTCATGCATGTGGTTTGACTGTGGTTGTGTAGGCTAAGCTGTTTTAAGTGTGATAGTGCAGACAAAGGGGGAAATACATGTAGTTCAGTAGTGAGCAGGTACAGAGGAGAAAGTAGCCCTAACTGAGCTCCCCATGCCCAGGAAGAAGAAAGAACGAGGAGCCGCTGTCTGAACTTTACTGTCAGTCATGTTCTCTTAGATCAAGCAGCAGTCAGCTGTTTCTCCCTCATTATACTGGTCACTCACAGACTTCTGACTCCTCTTGTAGCTGCCAAAAGAAGACACAGTGCTGTTTTTGTCAGTGCTCCGTCCAAAGCACTAAATTTAGTCTGTAGTCTTTGCCTGTCAAACACCGTGACAGACAAATTGTGTTTTTCCACACTCTATCACAGCCCTTAATCGGAGATGCATTTCTGGCAGATGTGGCTCGTTCTCACTTACTGTTTTTTTTTTTCTTTAGAGCTTTGCAATAGCAGTTCTCAGGCTGCTGCTTTTGCTTGTGCCTTTGTGTTCTAGTCACCACTCCCCCGACCCTGAAATAGATCTATTACTGACTTAATAGCAGGCTCAGAGGCGAGCAAATTACAATGAGCTGATCAAGGTCCTCTTCAAGAGGAAACAGGCCAGAGCCTGTCCTGGTACACACTAACTGTTTCAATTTAAACACAAGATTGGACCAGCAGAGGGCCAGCCATTTGTTTCCAGCTAATCCTTGCTCTGCTTGTGATATTGCCTCCGTACTTGCTGCACATTTCGGATTTTTCTTT
Organism: Caranx ignobilis; assembly: GCA_021432705.1. NCBI lineage: Eukaryota > Metazoa > Chordata > Actinopteri > Carangiformes > Carangidae > Caranx > Caranx ignobilis. Next base: position 31,614,302 of record MU270014.1, read on the forward strand.
TATCAAGAATTTGGCAAACATACTTGTTTTTAATGCCTCGAGGCGATCAAAACATTTTTGAATGATGATTTCATTCTGGAAGTCGCTCACAGAGTAATCCATTATAATATATTCCACTGTTGCAACTTACCAAACCATTTATTTCACATGGATTCAGATTCAGCATATGCTCTTTCAGCCTGGGCGCACTGCTGCTGCAATCAGAGATGGAATGAGCTAAAGTTGCACCATCTGAGTGGGGCAGATGGTTCCTGGTTAATTTAGCATGAACCCTGGACCTGCACCACCTTTCCCTGCTCATAAACAGTCCGCACAGAGGACCAAACTGCTGATCAGTCATACCGCCACCACGTTGCCTCCCAAAGGCTCAGGCAATAGGTCTCAATTAGCTGAGAGACAAGCAAAGATTTACTGCGGAGCAAATGAAATAACTCAGCTCAGCACCCGATGAGAAAACCCAGTCTGTGGCTTATTGGTGACTCAGTATACACATAAATGTGGCAGATATAGACCTGCTAACAGCTACCATGTTCTATTAGTTCTCTATGAGATTGGATTGTGGTTTATTAACTTCCCAACACTGTTTATGAGCAGTAAAGAGTTCTCAACAGGCAGGGCAGTCCAGACCAGGTCTTACTGGTTGCACTATGCAGTGAATGGGCGAGGTTCATTTTGGTGATGATTATCTGTTAACAGAAGAATGTATAAATTAGTTCAGTAATACTATTGGATGACTTATACAAGGTTCTCATGCCTGCTATTTCATTCAAATTTCATCACATCATTATGGTTGGTAGAGAAGAAAATTAATTTTACCGTCATGTCATCATCACTATCATTATCAAGTGTGCCTGTGTTAGAACCCAAGTGGTCATGAGAGGAACTGCAGTTTTTGGTACTTTGGAACAGCGTTGGCTTCGTTGTTGAGTCCCAGCGGTCCCTGCTCGGCCATGACACACCGGCCAGTGCTTTAGCCAGACCCTAAGAGGGATGATTCTCTTTGTACCTGAAATGTCATTAGTCCCATTTCCTGTCTCTGTGATCATCATCCTGCATTTTCAACAGATCGCCATGGACACATCCCTGTAAATAACCAATGGAAGACTTCAGAGGACTTGTAGCTTGTGTATATTCTGTGTGTCTTTAATTTGATATGGTTTTCTTTATTATTGTGGGGTGTGATAGCCTCCAGGTGCTGGAGATGATAATATCATAATGTTAATGAAACTGTACTATCAGAATGTGTAACATTTGAGGACTCTCCTGACTCTGCCCCCAGTTTGAACTCAGAGAAGTGAGTTTAATGAGCAGCTGAGACGAGCAGGTTTTTATTACACTGTCTCTGATGGAAGCGCCTGTGGCTTCTTTCTTTTTTGTACTTTAGTGTTTGGGTAATTTACCCATTGGCTACTTTCTTTCCAAAGTTACCTTTGTGGCAATGAGATCAAATGAGGACAAAACACATCAGACAGCATTTTTCTGTACATGCATCAGCTCCACAGCCTCTTACTGTGGTGTTACTGTAACAAAATTCCAACTTAACCCAAATAAATGAGACTGCAGTGCATTTTTTTCTTCTTTTGCACCTTCTCCTGAGCTTCCTCCTCTCCGTGGCTTAGGGAAAAGTTAACCAAAACAAATGAGTCTCCGATGACTCACCGGTGATGCTTTAGAAAGTAAGAAGGAAATGTGATGGGGGGCATGACAGAGGCCCGAAGGCTCTGGGTGCTCCATCGCTCATGCAGGGCAGCGCCGTGAGGGAAGAGCCGCAGGTGGCTGGCAGTGATGGATACCAGGACGGCTGTATAATATTTCACCCTTTCAAAAATTGTTTGAGAAGCAAGCTGTCAAAGGGCCACTGCAGAGCAGACCCTCACTGCCTGCTGCAGGACTTTAATGTCAGCTCATGGTGGCGTCTGGGGACGAGCGTGCAAAATTGAAATCTCAGTCTGGTGACGGCCGAACTGACAGAGTGGTTATTGTTCAGCTTATCGGGGGGAAAGTGAAAGGGGAGATTTGCCTGCATCCCTGTGGGGGAATATTGGCCTCCATCAAAACGTTCAAGGGAAACAGCTGACATCAACATCTAAGAAGTAAGTTGTTAGTAAATGGCAAATTTTCAGCCTCTACTCTGAAAGAGGGAAAATAATACGCTTTCTAAGTTTCAGCAGCTCGTTCCATGGTGCAACAATTCAGAATAAATGATCATTCATGGGGGAATTTGATTGAGGAGGATATGGAAATGTGATTCAATGAGTGCAGGGTGACATTTATTTTCTCTTGGCCTTTTGCTCTGAGGCATATTTATGGAGGAGTTAACTCAATTGTGAGAGCAGGGCAATCAAGATGGCCATTTTTCATAGCACAATAAGATTAGTACAACATGACAGCGATTACATTGGGTGCTCATAATTTGCAGAAACAGGGCACTGACTCCATGTAGCCATTATCACTGGCACTGACGACCTTGTTGATGCACAACTTTTAAAAAAAATGTAAGAAAGCTATTAAATTTAGTCGATTGCAGATGAATCAGACGGCTCAAGGTCTCGGGTCCTGTGTGAGGCCTCAGTTTGCTCCTTGCTCTTGGCTGTGACTGTGATTTTTCTCTTGTAAGTCAGGTGGGCACTGAGGGGATGATTCTTTAAATGCAGAACATGACTCAAGAGATGGATGGTTTACCATTATAAGAAGACAGTCAAGATGTCCAGAGGATACATTCTATTAACTATTCATGAGCCCCTGATTCATCCTGTAGCGCCACCATGAGGTTTTGAAGTTAAATGTCTTCCACTGTGAAACTTCTTTTGTCTGGCACTTTGATTTTTGACCTGCAAATTAAGGATAGTCACACCAGTCAGCTACATTTTATCCACAACCACAAATACCATCGCAACCTTTGTAAGTAACACATGTAATGTCAAAAAATGAGATTGGCAGGCAGCCATATTGGTTCCTCAGCAGTTCAGCTGAGTGACAGCCTGCCACTTTAAAGGAGAAGTGGAGTAAAGTTACTAAACCTGCATTTAAAATAAAACTTAAAATGTCAACACTAGTGTTGTGTAATATGCCCATTAGACATCATAACAATAACACGATATCCTCTCTCTTCACAATCACTAGTAATGTGGCAGCATTAGATTATTCCCCTTATATGGTAATCTACCAGGAGCGTGCACTTTGATTGGCCAACAGAGTTGCATGATGTTAGATGATGCTGCGTTGCAGGATTTGAGCCAAGTGTAATTTCATTACTCCATAATCTCTGAAGAGCTGAAGCACAGGTGTCTCAAGTTGCAGCTCTCAGATTCGGCTGTGAAATTTATTTCCACACTTCTAATTGATTTTTGCCACTCCATCACCTGCAGCCTCTATCAGTGAGGCAATCTGGAAAGCAGGCCAGAATTCTGAGCTACAATGCAGAGCTCAAATGGATCTGCATGAATATGTTTGAACAGAGCTTTGATGGATCATACACTGTTTGTGTGCATGAGGGTGGATATCACGTTATTATATGACCATCTGAAAACTGAATTATTTTCAGTTTACATTCCTGACTTTGGAACTGAAGAACAGTAGACTGTATTTGATGTGTGTTCATCTCCTAGATTGAATCATTAAAGAAAAAAAAATGTGTGTCTGTGTTTGATTCCAGGTCTGAAACGAAGCTACACCTGTGAAGTCTGCAGCGTCACACTGAACTCGGTGGCACAGTACCATGCACATCTGCAGGGCTCAAAGCACCAAAACAAGTGGGTGGATCACACAACAGTCACTGCAGCAACACGGCTACTTTACACTTCTGCCAATTAATGCTGCAGTGCTAAATGCTCAACTACACCTCGTCTCTGGCACAAAATCTGGATTTGATCTGTGTCTTTGAGACCTGTTTCTTAAGGATACCTTGCAATAGATTTCACTTTGCTTGCATAAATGATGAGGCTATCATAGTGATCTGTATTGCTGAAACAAAAAGAATATGTAGGAGTCATTTTGCTCAGGGCATCCTTTGGGTGCGATTTTAAGGAAAATTCTCCTTCCTGCTTTCACAGTGGAGCTAACTGGCTGCTGTGCTGCCTGCAGGACTCAGTCTAAAGCTGATAATCAACAAACTCTTCCAATGCAAACAAACAAACTTGCTGGAACTCACTCTCCTGCAGATGTCTGCCTGAAAACAAGCAATAAACTGTGTTTTTGAAAATCCTGCACACAGGTACACTCCTGCATGTCAAATAATACCAGGATAAAGCCTTTGGAAATGAATGCACCATAGCAAATGTACAAGGTTTAGACTGTTTTGATTTTATTATTTAATACACTGCATTATACTTTAGTTAGTTTAGTTTTATAGAGATTATTATAATAATTACTATAGTATTATGCTACAACGTGTCATTTTTACTGGTGATTCTAGGCAAAAAATTGGAGAAGTGTATTTCCTAAAAGGGCAGGATGCATCTTTAATACCAAGTTGTTTGATTGACAGTGCCTGAAAACAAAATTATCAAGTGGGTTAAAAAAGGAAAAAAATGTCTCAGATGACCGAACCTACTGGAAAAAGAGAGAGGAAAAAAAAACAGTGACTGTTCAAGAAGCCTTTTATCTTGTGTGGATTCACATGCGCAGAGTACTAAAGTGCAAAAACAATTGAAATTTCTATTAAGATTGAACTGAATTCAACAAAAAATGGTGTGTACTGTAATCATCACGCTAAACTGCACTTGCCGTGTGCTTATATGTGAGGTCACAGCTCAACACTGCAGCACCGTCTGCAGCCGAAAGGTACAAACACTGATGCAAAGGCTGAGCTGAACACCTGCCTTATTTTGAAGGAATTCAGGAAATAACTGCTGTATGATTCTATAGTAGTAGTCTGATGAAAACTGAAGCACAACATCAATCACAGAGAGGTGACTTCCTTCAAACTGGATGAAGTGGACTGGCATGTTGGCAGTGTTTTGCTTTGACTTTGTTGCCCTCTTAATGCAAACCAAACTTTTCAGAGTGAGTACTTGTTAATTTCTTGGAGTATTTGAACCTAAAGCAGTTTGAGTAAATAAAGCACAGCAGACAGTGCTGGGTTTTTGCGTGGGCTCTGGGCAGTAGGTGTGAATTGATGGTGCTTACACGGTGCATGTCCTGGAATTAATTCCCCCTGTTGGCCAGTTTCTTGCTGCACACATCCACAGGGAAGCTGGCATCAAGAGACGTGACATGTTGTTTAACAGCCGCACGCTGTGGTCACGGATGCCTGCACTGACTTGTTGGAGTCACTGGATTTCCATGTAAATCTCCTCATATTGTTTCACATGTGCACACACACACATACACACACACACAAACACACACACACACACATCTGGTTCTCAGTGGGGCAGAGCTCTCATAGGGAAATCAGACCACACGCGACCTCGCATGCCCCCACCTCCATCCCAAAGAGCCTTATTACATCCATATAGCCTACAGTTGTGCCTTGGTCTATTTAGGTCATTTGCTTAAAGCCAGTTTACACGGAAAGAATAAAAGTGTATCTGCTTTACAAAACTCCAGAGAGGGGAGGATAATGTTTTATATGTCTGACGTCCTTTATCACAGGACTGGGAAAAACAACTTAGACGAAGGCATTAACAGCAAACCTAATGGGAATGAGCTCATGGTCTGCGATGATGGGTTATAAAACAAACTCTGAAAAATTGCAGTTTTCCAAACAGAAAACAGTGAGATTCTTATGAGAAAATAACTTGCATAATAACCAATGTCTTAGAACGATAATGGAGGTGACAGAGTCAGTGAAAGTTTCAAACTTTAGAAGTTAAAGCTGCACTAAAGGATCTGATATCTCCTGTTTGCATTCATGTTATCATCTTGCAGTAAGCTATCGTCTCTAGGAGATAGGTTGACTTCCACAGATTAACACTACAGTGTTTCTTGATATTTTTTCTCTATCCTCTTATGTTTGTTATTGAGTATCAGTTCAAGGGAATCATTCTAATGCATCTTCAGTCAGGAAGAGAAAGAGTGTAGAAAGGTGAAGATGTCTCATCTGAGTGCAGCAAGATGCAGCAGAGACTTTCAGCACCAGGTAAGACAGCCTCTGAATTTGAGAGCATAGCTACATGACAGCATGTGCCATAGTTTAGTCCCGCAGTGAATCACATATAAAGATTTGGTTTGTTAGTGGAGCTGAGGGGTTTGTTTTCTGCTTTGCTCTTCCAAGTGGCCAAACAAAATCTTGATTAATGTATGAAATTTGTGCATATAAAGAAGAATTCAATTGCAGTGATTGCAGCCTGTTTTTTGGTATATGACATATAAAACTATTTGTAGTTGTGTTGCATAGTTATACAGTAGTTAGCACTATCTCCCAACAAAACTTTGATTAAACCACAATCACAACACTGGCCTGAACAACAGCGTTTCAGGTCCACTCGATTGATATCTACAGGTATTGATGTCTTTTTCCATTAGTGGCTCACCAGGTCAGCTAAGGTTAGTGTGTGTATGTGTGTGTGTGTGTGATATGAAAAGGGTCGTATTGATGGGCCGCAAAACAGGAAACAAAGTGCACAGGCAACACAGCTACTTGGCCTTTCTTTGCTGAGACGAACTAAGGGCGAGAACAAGATGAGGAAATTCAATTTTGACTCAGGAAGGAGACAAATTACTGGCTCGTGACAGGCGTTCTAATGAGTGTGTGATCGATACCCCTCTAACAAGCCAGCTACATGAGTAAAACAACCCGGATGCTTAAACCCTCTGATTTGCTGCTGGCATCCAAATTAAGAAACTCTAACCCACTGGACTTTGCCTTCAGATTTACTAAATTGATTTTGTTCACTGGCATATTTCTCCAAAGAACAGAGGCTCCTCTTTGTTTTGTCTCAGTCGTCACAACATCTGAGACATCACAGAAAACCTGTGGTGCCTGTCACACATGTGATGCCTTTGAGAAAGACAAAAAAATAGTGTGATCCCGAGCCGAGTAGGAGCTGAGTGCTGAGAACTGCTGTGAATGGTCAGTGCAGAATAAAGGAAAAGGCATGGGAACCCTCCTGACCTCTATATAACTAGAACTGCTGATGGGAGCTCTCTCCTCTGGCCTCCGTTTTATACCCATTGACCAGACATGTAAGGAAACAGTGGATGGCATTCACTTACCAACCAATCTGAAGATCTATGCTGTTATTTTAAGCTTTGACCTTTGCCAGGATTTGATCTCAAAGTGCTTCAAAAGATTAGTCTTCAGGCATTTTAGTAACAAATTCAATGTAGAAGTAAATGTCATGCTCTTGTCTTGTTATGGGTTTAACTGAAGGTAAGGGAATCACTCACTGAGGACTAATCATTCAACAAGAATATAGCAATACCCCTAGGTAAACAAGTAAACCACTAATAAAAGACGAGTGACACACTCCACTGCAATGAGTAATGTCATCACTCACAGAGCACACACACATGGATGCAGAGGGGAAGAGTGAGCTGCTAGCCGCCCCGCCACCTAGTAAAACTGATGTGCAGGGCAGTTCACTCTTTCATCCTTGTGCAGTGAAGCTGCTGTGTTTGTGTGTTAACAGCACCATCCTGCAGGTGTAAGCTCTGTCTACAGTGTCTGTGTCTGAAAAATGTTACTGCAGGAAAAGGGATAAGAAATTGTGAGTTCAGTCCAGTGTTGAGTTTACAATGATGCTAATCAAAGAACCAGTGAGTTGTTTGACCTGGGTGTGAATGCTGATTGAAGCTTTTTTTGTTGCTCCTAAAAGGCTGACGTTAGTTGGTCTTCAGGTTTTTTTGACCAATGGAAAGAGCCAGTGACGCACGTGTGTCTGTTCACACTGTGTCTCAGTTGTGTTGCTCCTCCTGGCCGCTCTATCTCTCTACAGAGAGTGTGCAGGTTACTGGAATGTTGGATTGTGTTGTCTCTTCATTATTAATACATTTCTGACCTAGTTTTGGCAACCAAAAAAACATCACTAAAATTCCTTTGTCTCCACCTAAAATGGTTAAAAATAGTCATGTCTGTGACACATTTAGATGGAGCCCACACTGAACTATAGTGGGAGCTGTCAGTTTTATGTAATGTTGCTGCTGTGATGAGAATATGACATCAACAGGTCTTCTCTCAGGCTGTTTCTTCTCAGACACGTGCATGTACATGTGTGAAAAGTGGGAGAGAGGCTGAATATCTACAGTAGATCACACAACACACGCAATGTGCATGTTATGTGTCACACAAACTTGTTGACATGTAATGAAAACCAACACATTACACAGCTCTGTGTGACACCCAAACAGGAGCCCTCCTCTGGGGACAGCCCAGTCATGCATTTACTGTACAAGAGCAGATTTGATGTATTGTCAATCATAGTGTTCCAAGCTGGGACTCCTGTCTGAGGAGATCAGGGCAGCAAACTACACCCACTGTATATCAGCTTTTTCGTGATGCCATGTATTATGTAATATAATTCATTTCCAGTTCATTTAGACTTTTTGCATATGAACTGTTTTCATCAGTAAGCACTTAATAACTACAGTTTTGAAAGGTGTTAATTGTGTTATTATTATTCTAATCATTACTTCTCAGCCAGAGAAACCACTTCATTAAACCAGTCATGAATACACTAGAGAGAGTCACTGTTCACGTCAAAGCTTCATTACAGACGAGGTTATACTAAACAAAGTGGTTTTAAAGAGTCTCTCAGAGAATCAGTTGATGTTTTGGGGTTTGAGATGATCGTCCACAAAACATTAGCTTCAGAGAAGAAGTGAGTGACAATTACTATTGCTATAGTGCCGGTTTCACTTGTGTACTGTAATCTTCTCTTAGAAAACTCAATGTGAGCTTCCTGAGCTTCCTGGTTTCCTCCGTCAGTCAGTGAGGTGTGTTAATGAGCCTTCTTTTAATAATGTGTTTTTAATAACATGCCTGACCTTCTGACTAGATAAGCCAGCAGTAAGGCCCCTGATGACCTGATCCCCAGGGCATCCAGAGTGAGTTGCGCCTCAGTATCTGATTGTAATTTTGTGAATATACACTTTTTTTTTCCTTTTTTTCTTTTTTTATGATCTCTGAGAGTCAGAGACATTTTTTGCACAATGAATCTCAAATTAGTAATGTTAATTATCTCTCATGGGTATAAAGTCAAAAAAAATATTACCTTAGTATAAAATGCAAAGAGCTTAACTAGTCAGAATCTGTGACTTTGTTTTTACTTTGAAAACAATGATTTGCTTTCTGAGAGTGTTTGGATATTTTTAGATAGTTACTGACTGAGGTGAGGCATCAGGCTTGTTCCCTCATATTGATTATCTCGCTGCTACATGTAAGCTTCAAGAGTCAGTGGTAATTATCTCTTTTTGCATTTTTAACATGTCCATTTATAGCTGTAATGATAAATTGCTTGTTGATATGAGCATACCTGCATGTATGCAGACACTGCTGCCCTGATAGGTCAGCTGGAGCTGAAGTGTAATTACTGTGCCATCACCTCCTCCTGGGGTAGCCATCCATCACTGGCCACTGCATGTGTGTGTATGCATCCTACATGTGTGAGCACAGAGCCACATGTGCATATAAATGAGGTTTTTGATTCATCCATGCCGAGGGGCTGCAGAACCTGATTAGCCACATTTTACTCCTCTATTCTGATGCCTGTGAATCTGAAGCAGGTCGTTTGACACAGTAATTGAAGGGTTAATTTCGTAAAACCCTGTGCTCCAGTGGAGCTATTCTGATTATAATCAATATGGTTTAGTAACTGTTTAGTATTCCTTGCCTTCAGAGTCTGAATGCCCTCATCTGAGACTGTGGAAAAGTAATGTGACTGTAAATGGGTTGTTTTTGTCGCTGTTGACTTGCCTTCATGACCTCAGGGCACACAAGGAAGATTAAAAGTTGACATGTTTTGTTTTGGATATTTTTTTTCTTTCTACTTCATGTTTACAGTAGGTTCAGAGTAGTAATTCAAACATAAACACAGAAGCAGTGCAGAAAGGTGAAGCAATCTGGGCAGAGTGCAACCATTTGCAGAGGAGGCTTTCAGTAAAATAATCAATACAGCCTAGTAACTTACTCTTCTGAGTCTGACTGCCCTCGTCTGAGGCTGCTCTTGTGGAAAAGCAATGTGATTTAAAATAGGGTTGTTTTTATTCACTGTCGAGTTGCTGTCGTGACCTTTGAGCAAGTGAAATCTATTAGAAACTTGACTGTACAATGTTTAGTGAGGACTTTAGTGAAGATGAATCTCTCATTACTTTACACCATGCTGTTTTCTCCTAGTTGAAGACATGGTCTCTGCTGACAGGATGACAGATTCATTACATCCTCATTTATGATTTTTAGTTGCCATGACCCTCATTTGGAAAAACACATTCAGGCAATGAATTTTTTGTCATAGTCAGATATTTTCCTCCTATCTGATAACAGTTTACCTCTCTGACTAGCAGCTTGGATCAGATCAGCTGCAGGTCAGACCAATCTGACACTTTGTCCAGTAGAAGCTGGTAAAGGTTGTGGTTGACAGAGTGTTTAAAAGCTATTAACCCTTTATTGGCAAGTAACCACATTCAGTAACTTATTCTTAAGTACTTAAGTAAAGAAAAAATACAAAGAACTTATTTTTGACAAAAAAGTATTTTTGTATTTTTTTCCACACATTTTTGTATTATATCTCTTTAACTTCATCTGTGTTTTTTAAGCATCTTATATTTACTTATATTTAAAGGATTACCTTCAAGGTACCACCGTACCTCTACTTTATTACTTACTTATTACTGTTATTACTTCATTGACTTTGATTTGCAGCGGAAAAAAGGAAAAATAAAACACTCTTCTAATATCCTTCAATAATGGTCTAGAGTTGACATTTTGAATTTCCAAGTATTTAAACAAGTGCACTATAAAGGGTTAACATTATCAGTATCAGAGCCATCAGTAATCATCACAGTATATGGACTTCATGGTGGAACATGTAGACTGTAAAACTAAACTAAAATATAATTGCAAATAATCCCAAATCCTTCCTCAAGCCAGAGCATTAAATAAGGTGGTTGGTGTGTTCATATTTCCTTTACATGGTGCTGTGACTGGATGTTGGTGTGTTTCAGGCTGTGTTCATGATTCATGCTGCGTCCTCCTACTGAGGGAGAGAATCCACTGTAATGTGCACTGCACTCAGCCAGGTTAAATCCAGCTGGTTCTGTTGATCCTGGTAGTTTGCTCTCCACTTCAGCCAAGAGCGTGCAACAGAATGGCATACTGTAATGCCAGTGCCTGGATGCACTGCTACCTGTTCCTCCCCCTCTGGCGCCCCGTGTGTCCTCTTCATGGCCACTTCAGCATCAAGTGCTCACACGTCATGTCTCTTTTTAGAAACAGACCCGTGGCAGTGCAGAAAAAAGCATATGGACTCTTCAGTTCAGCTGTTCTCATGCATTTTGTTCATTCTGTGCTCAATTCTGCTGCTCAGCTCTCTGGGTAACTGTTTTTTTTTTTTTTTTTTTTCCACTTTCTAAGAGTGAATTTATTTTCATAGCATAGTTAAACACAGACGCACAGTCATTGATGCAAAGATGGATGATCTTATTTACTGAAATGCAATGTGACATAGCAGCAAAGGTGGAACTAATTGAACAAACATAAACACAAGAAGATGCAGCATTTACTCAGAGTGAGATTCTATTTGTGGCTGCTGCTGACGTGAGATACTGTATGATTAATAAATAATACCGAATATAAAATGTCCCTCTGTAAACATTTTAATTGCAAAGGACCTTGTGACAAACACATAACTATAAATAAACAGCTCCATGCTGAGTAAACAAGTGTTCCACAATGAAATAAGATTTACGTATTTGAAATAGTAACTTGGTGGTGGTGGTGGTCAAAGTTGAGACTATGCAGGCTGCCATGGTCGTACAAGAAAAAAATGAATTAACATGACAAAGACAATAAAAATATATAAATCAGAGTTGAGTTAAGAGGGAGGTCATATAGGACTGAATGTGAATCTTGTAGATTTCTGGGAAAGTCTGTGGACAGACTCTGAGGACAAACGGTCACGTCCCTTAAATACAATGAAAAGAACAGTTTGACTGGAAGCTGACTGAGAAGAATGGTCTTTATTTCATCAGTACATTTTGACAAAGGGTCCTTTTCTCTTACTGCTAAAGAAAGCTGAGTCTTGATCATCCAGTCAATCACTGAGCACCTGACATATGAGGCTCTAGTTTCCTGGCGCGGCGCAAGGTGGCGCATTGTGGCGAACCCCGCGCTGTGCTAGTTTCGTGCAGTGCAACACAGCATGCGGTCAGTTTGGCAGTTTGGCAGACTGAGGGGCAGCAAGATGGGTGTGGCGGTGCACACCCATCTCGGGGGGAGGTGTCCACAGATTCAGCTTGGTGCAGTGACAGTTTCGTGCCAAAAGGCCGCGCTGACAGTGCGCTGAAAGCTCGCCAGCTCCAACCTGGTCTACTCTCGGGACAGGGCGAAGCGTAGCCAGTCGAGTGGTAGTTTGGCTGACCGGCGCACAGTGTGCACACGTCACCAAAACCTCACAGGCAGGTTTCCAGAATGTCAGACACATTTCAGTGCAATAGATAATCACGACAACCACTATTCAATGTAACTATCTGAATCAGCACATACATTTATATCTATATCGATTGACCTGCCACATCTGATGTCAGATCAAAGGCAGTAATGGCCACTCAACCTGAATCAACACAGCTGAAGCTGACGAGTTCACATCTCTCTCAACTACAAACAGCCTCGGCATCAGATAGTGAGGATATATTCAGCATCTCTCATCTCAGAGAATTCAAAAGAGAAAGAGAGAGACACTCGCCGACAAGGACCAGGCCACGGAGCTTGGTGCTGCGTCCTTTACGCACAGGTGCTTCAGATTTCATCCCCATTACGCATGGTATCTGTTTATGTTGTGATCTGTACATCTACTCATCTTTGTTACACGGGCTTTAAATGCAGGGTTTCTAAATATGAGTGTCTTTATTGGTGGAAACAGGGTGGGTTTTTTTTGTTTGTTTTTTACACTGGGCGATGGTTCTCAGTGTTAACAATATCAGTAACCTCCTCAGACTACTTTTGCGTCATCAGTCCCTGGAGGTCTGTTCATCATATACTCGGCCACTGCCGTCGCTGTCTCCTTCGTCCATGTCAAAATATAAAATAACAAAATTGTAGTGCGCCCCGCCCACAGAGGATTCAAAGGTGAGGAGAGGAGCTCATTTGATTGGTGAAGATCTGAATTGGCTGTGTTAATCCAACTCACACCTTCTCCCTCCCTCTTTCCCACTTGTGCTGGTAGGAGGGACGGAGGTGGGAAAGAGGAGGATTGCGCCGAGGGGCGCGGTGCACGAAACTTGCAAAGTGCGCAGACACAGCCCGTTGACCCGGCGCAGCCGTGCTGCGCTATGCTTGCGCCTGGCCTGCAAAACTAGAGCCCATGGTCTCACTGAGGGAAGCTGCACCTCTAATACAGAAACCTAAAATCGAAGCAAATAACGCAGTGTAACATAAAAAGAAAAAATCATGAAATCCCAACACATGAACAAGGACAGAGGTTCAAAAACAACATTACTGTCCAAAGAAAGAAATTAAAGAAATGAACTGAAATCACTGTAAAACTGAGGCTGATGAGAACTCCAGAAATCTCCTGGATTGACTATAGCTCAGAAGAGTTCATAATGACACAAGGAGGACTTTACATTCACCATTACCCATATATTAATACTAATACTATGCCTAAAGTCCCAGCTGGGAATCGTTGTACCTTTTGGAGACAGTTCAAGTCCCAGCTCTGCTGCAGCTAAAGTTGTTGTAAAAGTGTTCTCCATCCTATCCAATACAACTGACAGGAGCATGGTTGTGAAACAAAAATAGCTCAACAAGATCAAGAATTAGATGCTGACGTCACACTTTTAACAATCTATTTAAAAAGCAGTGTTGTAGAATAAATACATCAACCTCTGCTTGTTTCCTGGGAGCAAGCCTTTGTCTTAAAAATGATCTAATCTTTATTTTCAGTAGAGTGGCTGGTAGCAGATGGTTGTGTGTTTCTGTTATAAATAGAAAGTATTGTAAGCTTTTTATCCACTCAAGAAGCACAATACTTAAAAGAATGTGCACATTCTCACAAAGAGAAACTGACTCACAGCTTTGTCCTCTCATAAATTAAACAGATTAAGAAGCTGAACAGCTGAAGTTACTGCTTCACTTGGAATGAGATGCTGCCACCTCTGGCTAAATGATCAAACTCTGACTGTCACACCCTGCAATCATCATTTAATATATACTGTCAACCAGCACTGTAGTGATGCCATTTAACACTCATATGCTGAACTTCATGATTATCATCATCATTATATAAATCAGTGATCTCCCACCCTGTGACTGTAATTGGCAGCAACACTGCAGCAGGAAACTCCTCTGGGTGTCATTGACAGGTCTATCCACAGCTTTCCTTTAGTGTTCTCTCAGGAATCCCAGTCGATGCGAGAGGCGAGCCTGGGGGAGCAGTCCGCCCCTCGAGGCTCTACCCCGCCCGCTGCAAATCAACATCACCCTCGGCGTGATTCTTCCCTTCCATTCAGCCCGTTTCACACAAGTAAAACATGTGCATACAAACGATCGTGTCTTCAAAGCGTGAAAGAACGCTCTCTCATAAGCCGTGACAGTTTCCCTCATTGCAATTCAGACAACACATTTTCTCTCAGCGTTCAAAAGGAAGTGAGATTCAGCTGGTAGCGTTTGTTATCAGTACAGTATACAGAGGCAGCTACAGCTGTGGAGAACCTCCAGTCTTTGCTGCTTATTTCGACATGGAAATTAAATGGCTACTGGGGCATCTGAGAACATCAATCAGCCAATACCGTGGCGCTTTTGAAAGGCCACCTCCATGAGAATTTGCATTTCAAGACCAAATTCACCAGGACGGGGAGGAGCGGTCACATGTCACAGAGAAATGTGGCTGCTCAGGTTCCTGTTGGATAGAATCATTGAAGATACACAGATACAATACACAATACTGTTTTCTATTTGTCTGTGATGTGTAGCAGTCAGTGTTGGGCAAGTTACTGAAAATATACCTCTTTCAAGAAATAATCAAACCGACTTTCTTAAGGCGGGACACAGCAGGCAAAACATTGTTTCTTCAGGCACTGATCAATTTGGGCTATTTTGCTTCCATAACATGTCTTCTTTCAGACGAGTGGAAAGAAATACTTTGCCTTCTTTGATCTGTAGATTTCTCCTAAATTCACCAAAAGTTCACATTCTACCTCGGCACACTGTGTCCTGCCTGTTGTATGACCCATGTCAGGTATTGCTGTAAAGCTCTCTCTCTCCTGCACATGTTATCGGCTTCAGAAAAATGGTCTTTTTTATGAGCAACAAATTGTAAAAGTACGAATGACAATAACAATTTATGCATTTTTACAATACAAATCTTTAAAGGCCATTTGCTCAAAATGAGTCTTTTCTTACACTCTGAGCCAGAGATCTCCACTTCAGCAGCACTTACTGACACCGAACCTTCCAGTTTGATTCCTTTCCATATTCTGAAGGTTTTTACAGAGGGGTTTGTTGATGTATCATTCACAGCCTGATTTATACAACATTTAATCCCTAAAAACATGGACCAAACTGACTTTTTAGGGCTGGTGACAGTGTTTCCTCATGTGATAAAAAGAGTTATCCAAAATCCCCTTCTTTTGACTCTAATATGTCAACAAAATAAAACATGAATTTTGAAAGTGGCTTCATCCACTGTTAAACTCTCTGTTCTGGAAAATATGCAAAGTAGTGCATATTTAATTAGATAATCCCTCATTTGCATATTTAAACATAAAATTTGACAAAACTTGTAATACACAAAATTATTGCCTTGATGTAAGTAATAAACTTACATAACTAGTTGCTGTTGTAACCCATGGCTTCACAAAAGTTATTCACTGTGTAAATAATCATCTATGGAATAAAAATAAAAAGATAAAAGCAGTGATCCATGGAAAGTAAGTTTTGTGTTACTTGTTGTGCCTCGTCCCAGAGTGTGAGACAAGACATAAGAGAGGTGTGCATTACCTATGGAATAAAACATGATAGATACATTTTGAAGCTTCTGATATTTACTAGAGCCTGGACAGGCCTTCACAACGAGGCTGTAGCTACGGGTGTGTAGAAGTGTGTTGTTTGGTTGGGTGCTTCAGAAGATTAGAATCATTGGTCTTTGCAGTGGGTAGAGTTTTCACAACTGCACACAGGCTACAGCTCAACACAGTATTCTCATCCTTTATCTTGAGAAGTGAGAAATAATGTGTGTGGTTGTGTGGGCTGGTGGCGTTGTGATCACTTGATCATAAATCATCTGATCCTCTGAGGTTGTTGCCTGTGTTCACATAAGGTGCTCATTACAGGAGAGGAATTACAGTATTAGAGCGTATTTCTCCCAACACTGGTTGTTGGTGTACAAACAACACAGGACACTAGACAGGAAGGACAACACTGGATGAACACTGCAAAAATTCTGTTTACACTGAAAGACAACATGTGTCATGTCTAATGCCAATGCTCCTTTCTTTTCTTTTTTTTTAATTCTCACTTCCTACAATACCTGCACATGGGTGTGGTTAAAATATGAGAAAGACTGTAAATGGCAAATAACCTGTGCTTAAGGTAAGCATAACTGATTTATATCACAATACATGAGAAAAATGGCTGCGTTAACTCAGATACACGCTCAGTTCTTCATTTTTTATTAATACACATTTATATTATATCACAAGCTAAACAATAAAAAGCCACTTTATGTCTGTGCAAATCAATGTACTCATCATCCGGCTGTTGAATGAGTTGAAACACAAACACCCTGTTATCACTGCTTAATCCTTACAATGTATTATTTACACTTATGCCTCGTGAATCGATGAGTACAGCCAAGTTCATTAATAGTTGTTGTCTCAGTGCCAGAGGCTGCTTGCTCTGATATCTGGGATATACTGTGCATATAGTTGTGATTAATCATGATACAATAATGTCCTTGACAGAAAAAACATAGACAGCTGCCAGCACTTGACTAGAGGAACGCTTCAGGTCTGTTCCTGTGAGTTACAGAACGATGATCTTGAATTAACAGCTTCATCCAAAAAGAAAATCAAAGGTGCTTGGAGAGATGGTATTTTTGAAATGATCTCATCAGTGAGAAGAACTGTGGGGAACGGTTCGGAGCACCTGCGGTGGTGAAGGTGCCGGACGCCTAAATGTTGAGCATGAACGGTGCTTTGTGTGTTGAAGCAGAAAACAGCCGGAGCTGAGGCAGGAGGGAGGATTTTCAGTGCCCATATTTTCCCAGCACTCATCTCCCATGTAATGGCTCTGTGATTTACAGCAACGCACAGTGGGAGCTCTGTGAAGTGCCAGGCCATTTTTTACACCTTGTGCCCATTAGCTGCTCAGCTTAGGTTTTTTTTTTTTCTTCTTTTTACAAACCACTCCATGTGGACGAGGTAGGTGGGTATTGATGACAAAAGCGGCTCCCATGCATGACAGTCATCACGGGGCGGGTAGGACAGAGGACAAAAGAAGCAGCAGCACACAGAGAGATTTTCATGCTTTTTATTATTCAGTCTCATTTCCCCGATCATCAAGCCCCTAATTAATTCCCCTGTGCGCTGAGAGATAACTCAGGGACCCAGCTGGCTGCACAGCACACAATCGTCATCCTCCAAGTGGGGCAGGCGCCTGTCAGTTCATCTGCCTTTTTCCTCCCTTTCTGCCTCTTTCTTCTGCTGATACTCTCCCTGGAGCCTGCTGATACGGCTAGGTGAGATGCCAACCCCTCGTTCGTTTAATTCCAGTCATTCAGCACAGGGTACTCACATATTCACTTTGTTCTGTGGGTTACGTTATTGGAAAGCAGCTCTCGTCGTTGAAGAAGGCCGGACCGTATGTGTAGCATGCATGCACAGGGAGTGCGGCACTGTGGCAAAACTAAGCTCATCACTACAATAACCCTGAACTGGGTTATCTCCTGTAAAATTCTGGAAAAGATCTGTGTTGGTGGTTCAGTCTAGATGGAAACATCTCAGCGACACCAGGAGAAATGGCCATAAAACTTGATGAATCCCAAAGACACTGAGCTGAATATGGCCACTGACCTCCTAAATCCACCAAAATTCAAAAAGGTACTTGTTTGATTTGATTCAGTCACAGATATGTCACTTTCAATTCCAGGTTTGCACTGAGACGTCTCCACCTCTCCATGGTCCAATAGCATAAAATGGTGCACATTAGGTTTATTGGTCTCTCTAAATTCCCCAGGTGTGAATGTGAACATGTGAGCTATGTCCATCTAGGCCTATATATCATCCCTGTGATAGACTGGCGGCCTGTCCAGTGTGTACCCCACCCTCGTCCCTATATCGGCTTCATAACTAGTATATATTCTACTTTTAAGTAAAGATGACAGTCAGAGTCTTAGTTCTCCCTATCATCAGGAGCTCAGCACATTGAGGGCTGAGTCGCAGCTGTCAACAGGATCAGTCTCAATGATATTGAATGTGATACCTTTAAAACTATATGTCATTATGTCCACAGACAGAGATCTTCATAGACACTCCACCAAATGTAATTCCACTTTTAAATGTAATAATTGGAGGGCAAATTACTGTATGGCAGTAATGTGCTACAGTAAATATGTCAGCAGCACATCCCCAATGAACAGGATGGATGATTCTTCCTGGTAAAAAAAAAAAAAAAAAAAAAAAAATTGTGTCATCAAAAATAGAACTAGTTTGTTGCATGTCTGATATAATGTGTAAAAGCAGCACTTTTACAGTTTTGCTTATTGAGATGGAGAAGATGCTGCTACTAACCCTACTACATACTAATGACCCACCCCCTAATCTCAATCCTGAGTAAAAGTCTGGATGTATATGATGTATGTAAATGTGTTTGTGTAGCAGTCTTTGCAACCATGCATCTTCAATGCAGTGATTTTTTTTTCATGCATGCACTTCAACTCGCTTTGTACTGCAAAAAGAGGCTTCTGCATCCTCTGAGATGTCCCCCAGTAATTTATCATCTGGAGTACTGGAGTAGCGTGTGTGTGTGTGTGTGTGTGTAGAGTGTAGAACCTGAAATGTTCCTCGGATGTAAAAAGCACTACGGAAGCCTTTTCTATTTTTGCATGGTAGATTATTTGATGTAAATCTGTCCCGTGCTCCTGTATTGTACAGTAGAATCATTCTGGACAGGTGACTTCCTTCAGCGCAGACAACACAGACAATTATAAGCTGCAACACAGCCGGCGTGAGCTGAGGCTGTTTATCATGAAGTGGGAATTAACTTCAAAGGGATTTGAAAATGTCCATGTGGAATGTAGGCTCCAGGATGAATTATGCATGAAAAATGCTTCAGTAGAGTAATATGCTGACACAATTTGTCACACGCTACAGGAATACATAAGTTGCAGAGTAGCCTTGTTGGAAGAGTTGATGCACTCAGGTGGTGTGGCTCCTCTGGGCTACTGCAGGTCGCACAGCAGTGTAACCCACACCAACTGCACAGTGAATTACTTATGAGACCCTTCTTTGCCTTAAGAGGAAAGCTTGGAGCCTTGATATACAGTCGCTTTGAAAAATTTGACTCTTAGCTGCGTGTGTGCGTGACTGTGTGAGCAGGATGGCTCAGTGCTAGTAGGATTTAAAGGCTGGGCTTGGGGCCATGTATCATCCCCAGAGGCTGTCCTGCTGTCACTTTGTGCAGTTGCACATTTGAGTGGTGACATTTTGATGGAGAGGAAAGTAAACAGCAGCACAGATTCCACAGGCCCAGTCAAAAAAAGTCACTTTTTTGATACCAGCAACTGATTCTACTCTTGCCACTTGCCACCAAGAGGCTCTTATGATGTTTTTTTTTTTTTTTTTTTTTTTTTCCTCATTGCTCACACTTGACTCATTAATCTATTCAAAGTGCTCATCAGTAATGTGATAGACCTCATGCTGAGCTGGAGAGGCATGTATTAAAAAACAAATCCCAGCTTCACGTCAGCCACCTCTGGGTGGAACAGCACTCAAACGCAACAGGATTAAACATGTAGAATTTCCTGTCAAGGCGGTGGATGTAGGCCTCATTTACATTTGTCATTTCAAGTCTGTCTGAATAAAGTGCAGCAGAGGTTTAAGAGTATTTCATTCACACTTAACCACAGGTATGCATCTCCAGTGTGCTGGGGTTGCAATCCATCTTGGTTTTCCCGGACTACATGCAAATTAGGATTGACTCTACTCTAAAGGAAGGTGTAATGCACCTGCACCTGCTTGGTAACTTAAACGTCCTATAATATACACTTACCTTGTGTTTTGTTTTAAGTGTTGATCCATAATAAGATTTATTTGTGCGTTCAGTGTAGTTTTACATCTCCTCTCTCAGACTTCTCTCTGGAGCTCTTGTAATGTTGGGTCAGTGAGCCAGTCATTAGAGAGGCCAGAGGGGCTCTGTTGTGATTGGCTCACAAGAAATAGAGCAGATTTCAGGGAAAACACTTAGAGAAATCAAATCCCACGGGGTTGGATGGTGGATCTAGGTGGAGCTTAGCTGAGAGCAGTGACTGTTTTTTTGTGACATCACAAAGTAACAGAGATCCTGACAGCTTGTTTTGAGGCACGGTTTCTGCTGTGTGGTTTTCACTGTGGATTGAAGACTCAATTCTATGACAGTATTAATATAGATCCAAGACCTGTTTGCTAATACTACAAGAGTTTAAACTAAGAGATCAATGTATTAAGAAAGTCAGACAGTGGGCATATATTTGGTCAGCCTGGCAAAACTTACACTACAAGAGCAGTAAAGAATATCAATTAGTGATGACACAGATATTTACAGTACATCTTTTCCACACCTGGCTGAATGAGTCTCAGACCTCCTCTGGAGTTGGGTTGATTTCATTCTGTGTTGGATGTATTTCCTGCACCTTTTCTGAGATCAGAAAATGATCCAATCTGTTCATGACAGAATAAATAAATGAGGTCACAGATTCAGGTCCTGGCCTGCTTAAAGTAGAGGAATTTGTGTCAGTGACCAGCAGTGAATAAAAACAACATCTGAAGCCTTTAGAAAAGTCACATCTCTGCAAAAACATCCTGAAGTTGAAACACAGAGCAGATTCTGTTTCAAGTGTGAAGAACAGCTACTGCCTCAAGTGAATTCAACATTAAATGACACACATGCCCTCATTAAGTGTAAACATGCTGCTGTCAAGCTCTGTCAATCAAACACCAACAAGATTGATTGTTTTAATGCTGTTTTAAACCCATTTACTGTCAGTTACAACAACAACTGCATATTCATGGTTAGATTATTGTTTTGCAAAGTTAATATTTCACAACATGTGAACTGGGATATCTACCTGACAGCTGTAGGAATCAAACCTCCAGCCTGCTGGTTTACCACACAGCCTCATCTACATTCTGTATTAACCACACAAACAAGAGGAGCACGAGTGCTCAGGTCTCAAAGGTGGCCTGGGATGCAGCTGTTGGCTGTCAGACTGAACTGGTGTTATGGCCGTGCTTTGTCAGCTGCATCATATGAAATTAAATATGTCAGAAGAAATGAGGAAAAAGGCATTGAAGTGTAAAATACTGCCTCTGAATGAGATCGCTTTGCTGTATGTTTCATCTGGGGATTTGTGAGAAGAGGAGAATCTACCTAATCCTAAATGTGCTATAATTAAGGCAGATTTGACACCAATGTAAAGCATTACATTGAGTGTATATTCATACATATGAATGATACTGGGAATGTAGAGCACCCCAAATTAAAGCAGAAATCAAATGGAAGCAGGCTATTACTGGTATTTGCATGACGAGAATTAGCTTTTTTTCTCCATTTAGAGCTTTTTTTTGCCCCAGTGGTGTTGAGGTTGTTTCTATTTTTTAAGTCCTTAGACACTATCATCCAGTACTAGCTCATTTCATTATCATATCAACCTCACCTCTATTTCCATGATAATGATGGTACAGACAGAAAAATGTCCATATGTGACTTTTACTGGGATAAATGCTTCAGGTCATTCAGCTCATACATTTACTGTGGCCTTGAACGTGATGTTGTAACATAATATAATGTAATAACATTAATGTTTGCAGCTGCAGGAAATGAAACCAAAACATGGGCTGAAAGAAGCTCATACAGCTGCAGGGCTGAGTGACAGAGGACTGCTGCAGGGATGTGTCTTTGTACCCAGAAGTTCAGGTCAGAGAGCCAATCAGACAAGAGACCAGAGGGGCTCCTCTGTCATTGGCTCAATGGTTTTGTGAGAAACTGAACAATGACGGTAGCATCACCCTGGTTCCATTGACAAAATGCCAGTGGGATTTTTCTGTTGGTTTTGGATCACTGCAGGGAAAAAAAAAAAAAAAACTCTGTGACAATCAAAAGATTATGATGCTGACACATTTTGTTCAGCAGCTAGCAACAGACAGCAGAAGAAAGAAGCAACACCATGGTCATGACTTCAGTCTCACTGCTGCTAAACTTAAACTTGTAGTCTGATTTAGCTCTGACGTCATCTACAAAAGTCTTTCTTCTTTCAATATTAGCAGTTTGCAAAAGAGCAAGAATAAGGCTGACAGGTAGATTGGCTTCCATGTTTGGCAAAATGATGTTATATTAAATATAAATATTGTATAAATATTATTTGAGCTTGTCTACACATTTATGAATCATTTAAAATGTGAAGCATGAATCCAGGCAGAAAATGTAGAAACTGAAATCTGCTGAAATGTTTAGGGGTTGGAGGAGATCCACTTATGCATCTGCTGTAATGATGGTGGAGAAAAGCTGAGGGGAACACTGTGTAACCCGGCAGCTGTCAGGAGCCTAACACCGTTCTCCTCAGTGCATCTTCAACCTCTGACTGAACTCAGACTACAACACAGCTCTTAGTTTTTGTTTCCCTTCGGTAATTTGACTATGTGAACTTTTTATTTAACAGAAACGAGATGCTGAGTAGATGAGTTGGCCCTGCGGTAAATCTGCTGCCATGACTTCAGCGCATGTCAGTGGTGCAAAAGCCAAGAAGTTCTCTTGTAGAAAACACTGATGAAAAACAGGATTGTAAAGCTTTCATTCACTTTTATTGACTTTATTCCTCCTGGCTGTATCTGCATTTAAAACAGGAGGTTGTGCAGAGCAATGTCAATAAAAGTGGCTTAAATGCAATGTTATCCTTGTTCTGCCCCTGTGCTCAGTGACACTGGAAACCGTATTTGGTTCTGAAGATGTACATTTTCTACCATTTTTGAGTCAGTCCCTCAAAATGGTGTGTAATTCTTAAAGGTAATGGTTAGGAAATCTGCTCAGTACAGTGTCAACACATCCTGTGTGTATGTGTGATTGCATACTCTGCTGCTTTGGTGCGTTCTGCTACATTAAGCTCTCCGGTAAAATGAGCATGACAGGTTGTTGTATTGTGGATGTTTTGTCCTCGCGGGACACGCACAGCAGGATGTTCCTCTTTACAGAGCTGGCTGTGATTACTCTGCTTAGTTCACCTGAAGACACCATACAATTCCCACTGCACACGGACACAGGAAACCACATTGATTATGCGCAGTAAAAATAAAGCAGCGAAAACAATGCTAACTGCCAATCTGTCATGTTTCCACCCCCGGCTGCACTGTCACTGTGTATCCCCACAGGGGCACACTGCGGGCTTCCTCTCCATTTATTTCCATCTGTGCTATTAAAGCATGGGTGCGCTGGTGGTGCTGTTTATGCTGTCTATGAGATAGACAGTCACCGGCTTGTTTTGACTCAGTCCTCAGTGGGTTGAGCGATTGAGTCTGAGAGTGCATCAGTGGTGATGGCTGGTGAGAGATGGTGAGGACAGCATTTGCTGCAGTGATAAACTGCTGAGATGAGATCACCTGTAGGTCCGGTGTATGAAGCATTTCCACTCACATATTCAGTCACACAGGAGCAAGGATTAGAAAACAAACTTTGGCCACTGGTGTCAGGGGGAAAGGAAAAAAAAGAGGAGGAGGGCTTTGTAGAAAAAATCCTCAACACAAAGCTGCTGCTGTTCCTTTTTGTCCTCATCTGATTGATTATGTAATCAACCTATTGCTGATATGTATAATTGTTCTTGTTATTTTTTTAATCCACAGCAACAGCTCCGGGTATTTTCTTTGGAGAATTATCAATCATTTGCTCTGAATAAAACTGCCAAAGCAAATCACCTCTAAGTGTCCCTATAGTTTATTTCTCAATTACAGCTGAGTCTTAAAACTAATGGCCGAACTTTCTTTTTTTTTCTTGTGGGGTTATTAATTATATGGAGTGGTAGGTTTTGCTGATATATGCAGCTACTCACCTGCAGCAGTTTGTTCATGCTGCAGAGTCATGCTGTGCTTTGTAAAGATGAGCCCAAATGTTTTACAAGAGCCCTGCTAGTGTCGTACAAGACAGGTGCAAACCCCGCATGTGTAATGTGAAAACATCAACCACTCATCCACTGAACATACAGAAAGTAGCCCAAATGATCCTGGCAAGCCCAAACAATCTTTAGGCAAACAAAGCTAAGATACTGCTTTTCAATGTTCTGCTGTTTTCTGCAGTGATGCACTAAGCTATGTACAGCTCAGCCTTAAACAAAGCAGGGTGCATCACCTCACCTTTGTGAGGATAAAACCTTAACTTGGTTCAAGAGCAAAGATTCAGTGAAAGATGTGTTTAATATATTTCAACAACTCCAGTGACCCACCCCACTGCAGAGACCTCACTGACTGATCTCCTGCTTTTTCAACCTGCAGGAGAGAGTAACTTTCCATGAAAGTTTGAATTGTTTAACCTGAGGTTTAACTGATAAACTCCAGGACAACAAAATATAACACCAAACATTTCTGAAAGCTCACAGTCATAAATGTATTACACAACACTATGACTGTATCAGTGATAATAAAAAACATTGTGGATGCCTGTAATGTGTGCTATGTTAAACAGTCAAATGAATGATATGGTTATTTCACTAACTGCCACTGTAGACGAAAGAAATCTGGGACTTTAGGGACATCGAGTTGTGTTAGGTTGCAGTCTGATAACACCAGCACCATCATATCTGCAGTCTGGTCCATGAATACTACATTGTCATTATTCAATAACATGAGTATTCAGTACTCATGGGTCAGACAACACCTCATTTTGGCAGTGTATCCTGCACAATTGTGATTGAAAGTGACAGTTTACATCAGATCTGTCCAACCCATTCCACAAAAGGCTGAGTGGCTGCAGGTCTTTCCAACCAAGCAGCAGCACACCAGACTTAACTCAGTTGATCAACGGATCTCAGTCTTCAGACAGCTGACTGGTCAAACTGTGTGCTCTTGGTGGGTTGGAACAAACACCTGCAGCCACGCGACCCTTTGTGAAATAGTTTGTACAGGTCTGGTTTACACCAAACTGAACGGGACAAAGTGTATTTTAGCTTATCTTCAGGTGACCACCACCAAGACCAGGTATTTTTGTGTATCATCAAAAGTCTAACGCATCATTTGAGAAACATTCATAGAAATTTCATGAGGTTTTGCATACCGTAATTAATTACCTGCTGAACTCTGAATGAGAGAATGCTGATCAGCCTGTCCCTCCTCTCTCTTTCTGTGTTTCTCCAACAGTCTGAAGAACCAGATATGTGTCCAGTGAGCGTGGGACGAAGATAACCAACAACTACTGGATTGATGTCAGACAAGCTGTGGTCAGCTTGCCCTGCTTTTTCTGCCTCTGCCCTGCTTCTGCTCTCCTCCACATCATTTCAATCTCTCTCCCTCTCTCTCTCTCTCTCTCTCTCTCTCTCTCTCTCTCTCTCTCTCTCTCTCTCTCTCTCTCTCTCCTCTCCCTTCCTCTCTCTTCTGTCTTCTCTCTGTCCGTCTGGGCCACCCTGACAAGGAGGAAAATCAGAGGATTTCTTTTGTAACACTAGCACTGCATCAACTCTCACCTGTCAGTTTAGTAGAGTACAGTTACAGCAGTTACTCCACATCGCTGGCCACTCTTAAATCATTGACCTTTGACATTCCACTCCAGCTGCATCCTGTGTTTTTGATCCACTGGCAGTCAGAGAGCATGAAAGTGGATCTGACACACGGCAGCCTTTCTAAAAATGCATGGACTAAATTGTACTCTCTTTTTTCCACAGGATGCTGAGTACTGTAGGTGGAATTCTGATTTGAGAATATGAGGATTGTTTTGAACTCTTTTTGTCTGATCATATTTCAATGAAACAAACATTTACTTGAAAGCAAAAGAAAAAGACATACATAATTTATTATTTATTATTTGTGGGTTTGACTATGAGAAATTGATTCTCTCATCCCTCAGATTCTCTTTAGTGGACACGGTGTAACTTGACTATAATGCTTTTATTGCATACAGGCTAGCAGTGGAGCTAAATCCCCTTCTTGCTGAAAGGGGTTGATGGCAATAATGACACTGGTTGGCCTCTTACTGTACATTGAATGGTATTATTTGCTGTTGGTTGTACCAAACAGTAAATGGCTCTGGTAGTGCTTTAAGGAGACCAGCAGAGTTAATAACATTAGCATCTAAAAATGATCAGAGAATAGTTCTTAAAGAGATACTTTTCGTTTGTTATTACTTGGCCTTTATTCACTTGTGGCCATCCCTTCTATTGCTAAAAAACAAATGAACTTCTGAGCTCTGGGAGCACAACAACATCGAAAGAAGATGTTCAGTGGGGCAACAACACAAGCAGTCAGATGATCGAACAGCTTGTAAACAAGCATCCAAGTTAATTTGGAGAAGAAAAATAAGTTAAAAGATGAAATATTACTCAAACTCAAAGGTTGCAGTGGCAGTCTGCCGGGAATTCTGGGTCTTCCCCAGGATCTCTAACCAGCTGGGATTATTTCATCATCCTTTAATCGTATGTCTTGAGGGACAGTTTTGCTTCCAGGCTGACACACATAAAGCACTTAGAGGATGTAATATGTTACCACAGATTGTAGTTGCATTGCAGAGGTGTCCACTTGTGTATTGCCCCAAAACTCAGCCTGGGGGGTTTAAAACAAAAGACGAATGTCACCCAGGTTGGATGAACAGCCATCTTAACATCTCCAGACACACCTTGTTCACCTTCATTAGTGCACTGCCCAGAGATTGCTCAAGTGTGAGTTCATCCCTCCCAATGAGGAAACTCATTTCAGCCACTAGAGTTTGCCTTCACTCCTTACCACCCAAAGAGAACAGTCAGTGCCTCAAACATGGAGGTGCTAACTCTCAACCCCGATGCTTAGTACTTGACATCATACGCTGAGGGTGACTGCCTGACATTGCCAACAACACTACATCATCTGCATAAAGTAGAGCTTTACACAGCAACTAGCCAAAACAGTAAGCAAAGTTGAAACTTCAATGTGATTGGTTGGAACAGCTAGAAATATTTCTGCCTTCAGACATTGGTTCAGCCTCAAGTCATCTGTAAAAGTTAGGGTTAGGGTTTCTGCTCTGATTCCCTGGAGACTTTACACACTGGCTTCCTGTCTGATTAGTCTTGTAAATCGTAACTATTATCTTATTTATAACCCCTCTGGCTGACTCAGATCATGTTTCTTGTCTCACTGTGCTGTAGCATTTGCTCCATGCTCCCAGATCTCAGCAGTTTGGTGACACTATTGTTACCATACCCAGTGAAGTGCAACAAAAGGCTACCAAATACCAGATGAGTAAAATAATAATGTTAATGATTTGATTCACCCGGCCTAATCAGGTTTTAAAAGACATGAGCATGAAAATGCTATTTTTTTTCTTTTTAGCAGCATAAACTGTGTGTGATCAGCGCGATAAAGGAGATAAATATTTCCTCTGGTTAAGATGCTTTCATTTCACTATGGTCTTCATCTCAGGGAGGTATAACTGGTTGCATTAGAGAAATTTAACACTGCTGTTGAGAATCAAACATTCACTTGTTCTGAATCCATTCCAGAATACAGCCTTGTAAAATGTGTTGGTACATAACAGCCTGAACCATAACTGTCATGGTTTCACAAAAAGAATATTGATATTGTGGAGTGTTTTTAAAGGGTAATTCAACTTAATATGCACTACTGGTCAAAGGATTTAGACTCTCTTTCCAGTTTTTATTGAGATTTAAATTGTTCAAGTTCAGTGAATAATTTCAATCAGTTCATCTACATCTGTCCTGCAGCAAGTTTGATAGAAAGGTGCCCTAACCCTAACCCTTGACTGCAACTGCAAAGCATTATGGTATATATCGCTTGGTTAGTGACCATTGGTTGTACACTACTTTTCACACTGCATTGTGAGATGCTATGAGTCCACTATATAGGGTTTATTCATTCTCACAATACATTCCGACAGCACTACAAAATGGCATAGTCACTATATCAGGCATGGCCAAACTATTCCACAAAGGGTCGCGTGGCTGCAGGTTTTTGTTCCAACCAATCAAGAGCACACAGTTTGACCAATCAGCTGTCTGAAGACTGAGATCAGTTGATTGAATGAGTCAAGTCTGGTGTGCTGCTGCTTGGTTGGAAAGAAAACCTGCAGCCACTCAGCCCCTTGTGGAATAGTTTGGACATGCCTGCATATATAGTCTACTATATAGTGAGCAGTGAGTGATTTCAGACACAGCCATTGTGTTAATTAAAGTGAAAATGAATTACTCCCTTTTTTCCTGGGGCCCCCCTTAAAGAAGCCTCTTTAATAACCACTGCTCCAACAAGGCAGTGAGCCCAAAACACCAGTAGAGTAGAACTAGAAGGTGGCTTCATATGAAAGAGGCAAACTACAAATGCAATGCATTCACAAGAACGTCTGCACCAGTGGTGGGATGAAGTGTTTCCTTCCCATTGCAGAAAGAAGCCAGTGAAGAAGAGTTGAGTTCTGCTGTTGAATGAGACAAAAAAAATGATGATTTTTTTTTTTTTTTTTTTTTTTTTTTTAATCAATCTATGCCTTAATTTCAGACACACTGAAGTGTTGAATGATATAAATTGAAATAACAACTGGAAAAAAGGAGCTCTAAAACCATTAGTGTATATAGATCTATATAAATATCTTAATCAAAGCTTATGTAGCATTCTTCTTTCTTACATGTCACATTAAGAAATTAACGATGTCAGTGTTGTATAAATGAGAAACTTGAGGAAAATTATAAATTCATCATATATTACTGTTGTGGATCAGATAAAATTTGTAATTGCTATCTGTTTGCAGTATAAGTGAGTTCTTTTACTGTCATTTTCAGTGCTGTGTCAATTACAGAGCTGTGTTAATTCAAAATGTAGCTTTGACTCACGTTGTTGAAGCGTTTTATTTCGCAGAGACCTCTATACGTTTATTTGACAAATGAAATCATGTGAACATAGAGCTGGAGATTTGTACTGTAGAGACAGAGAAAAAAAATCATCATATGACATCATGGACTGAAAACAAACCGCCGCTGGCTGATGTCAGAGCCGCCAGCTGATGTGAGAGATACCATTGCTGACAACATTAACAAGAATTTATAGAAATGTGTTTTTTGATATTGCAAATAAGACATGCACGTATGATTTATTATTGCAAGTCCAAAAGAAGAAAAAGAAAAAGAAAAAAAAACCTCCACTGAATTGCTTTGCTAAGCCTGAGTGAAAACATGTCTGTCCAAACGCTTTGCTTTGGATCAGTCATCTCTCCGTCATCACAGGACATCCACCTCTCATTCACCCTCTAGTCCCTTTGTGCTCTGGGTTATGTGCTCTATTGTGTCTGAGAAAAGAATTAAAGACACTTGCAACTACACAAACTCTGCTTTGTATGGTGGTGCTTTTTTCATGTCGCTTCTTCATCTTGTTTACAGTAATTATGCCATTAGTATGGGATGGTGAAGGCAGAGGGCAATTTAAAATCACACCACGGTGAACCACCAAAGAGGCTCGGCCCTTTTAATCTTTTTAATAACATGCTTTGATATGTTTAAGTGACTTGCAGAATCCACAAGGGTAACTGTCTGACCCTCACTGACTTTAAAATGCTGTTGTAGGGTTGTCAGACAAGACCATCACTTCCTACACTTTAACATTAGACTATAAACAAACATGTCTCCCATCCCAACCTCTGCAGTCTTTTCTCCTCAGAGAGTCAGATCAGCCTGCCTGATTTTATAGCCAATAGTACCTGATCACAACTACAGTGGACTTTGACCTCAACTCAAGCAGGTGAAGTACCCTATGACTAGCGATAAGCAGGGCTACACCCAATGAGGCACAAGACATAAGAGAGGAGCTGCCCTGCTGTACCCTGATCCATTCCCTCAGCCATACTGTTGACGTTTGTCTTCAGTTTTCTTTTTTTTCTTCAGTTTTTCTTTTGCTGCAAACCAGCGCACAAAACAGCTTAGAAGGCTTGTTTCTTGCAGAGAGTGGAGATCTCCTGGTGAAAGTTCTTGTTGTTTATGACGCCCTGTGGCTGAACAGTCATGTTCAAACCTGAATCATCTCTAGATTCATAGTCACAAGGCAACAAGTTGTGCAGTGAGAACAGTGCAGCACTCTGCTGAATTTGAAGGTCACATACTGGCACATGTCGTAAGTCAGGCTCAGAACCAATCATGTAGTAAAGCCACCTAGTGGTGAAATGTAAAAGTTGTGGTATCTGATCTTCTGTTGCAGTATGTCTATTTTAAGATCAATTTATTCAAGCTATTGCAGACAAAGGAGTGTATTAGAGTGTATATGAATCAAATACCTTAAACATCTTGTCATGTAATACTCCAACAGTCTGTATGTATGTATCTGTTTCTGCTGGGGATCAAATGCAGCCAGTTCTATAGACCTATACTGTACCAATTAAGGATATTAGTTACACAGCAGACCATTAAGGTGGAGGGTGCATGCTACAGAGCTGTGGTCAAACAGCTTGGAGCTAATAACATTTCCTACACTCTGGTCCAGCAATTACTGCAGTGCAGCCATTAGCACCCAGCATCATCAGTTACACCTCTTTGATGAGGTGGAATCAATCTCAGGTGCTGGCAAAAAAGTGACCTCACAGTGACCTCAGCACAGGTACAAGGGTTATTTAGATCAGCTGTGTGACTGACCTGTGATCAGACGGAACAAATGTGAATCCTCTGCATGCTTCCTCCTTCACTCCTGGACAGCTCCAGTGAGCTGCTCCATGCTTTCCTGTGTCCTGACCCATGGAGATAGATTATATTCAGAGAACAGAGGCTCATCAGGAAACAGGACTCATTAATTCACTCTTAAAATCTGAATAACGGTATGTAAATGGAGGAAGGGTCCCAAACAGCCAGAATACAACTCATTCATCTACTGACCTCTAAAGGGTCATTCTATTTATTTATTTATTTACTTATTTATTTATTTATTTATTTGGCACATTGCAGTTTTCATCAATTCGTCAATGACACACATATCATACGTGTGAGCAGAGTTTTTGGAATAAAAATCAGGGTAGTTGAGAGCCATGCTTTGTTGTCTAGATCCACTTTAATCCCATTTCATGTTATATCCCCCTGACTGCTAAAATTAAACCTGATGTGTAGGTCTCTGTTTGATCTGCAGGGGTGTAATCACAGCATCTCTAATGTTATACCTGAGTGTGATAATAGCGATGAAGAGGAGTCACAGCCCTCAGGCTGGAAAACATCTGAGCCTGGGAAATCTGTGGGGGTTGGTACAGCTCTGTCCCTGCCTTTGAGAGAAGAGGAGGAGGGTTATTTTGAGGACCGGGGCTAAGGCGGGTGTGTGATCCTATTCCTTCTTCCCCAGCTCTCATACCCTCTCATGTGCTCTCAGACAGTTTGAGCCACGAGCGAGAGAAAAAAAATGTAAGAGAAGAAGAGAGAAGAGGATGCTTATAGATCTGCAACAATATCCAGCCAATCCAGTGAGAGTCGCCTGTGTCTTCCTAGAATGCACAGAAATGTGTGTGTTATTGCCCTTTACCATGACCAAAGGAATTAGGAAGTGATTTAAGAAGCTTTGCTAAAGCATAGTGTGCCAGTGGCGGAGCTTACAATCCAAGGGGAAATGTGCAGCCTCTTTATATTCCATGCAGATATCATCTTCATGTGCTAAGATATGTGTAGTGTACTGAAACATTACTCAGGTTATCTTGGCCTTGGTATGGAGGATTTAAACTGCCTGAATAAAATGTGTTTTTTTAATCAGGAATAAATAAATAAAATAAAACACACCACATATGCGTTTTCTTTTAAGGGATTTATTTACCAAAGGGCAACACCACTGAACACTGAAAATGAAGCCAACATGGAAGTGCTGGAACTGCACTTACTGTTTCCCTGAGGGTGTTGGTTTGGTCTCAACATTAGTGGTGACACAACAACTTGGACCAGCAGGTCTGATTTTCTTTCTTTCTTTCTTTCTTTCTTTCTTTCTTTCTTTCTTTATGATTAAAATTTCATGAATTGAGGATGTGGCTGATTTGAGTGACAGGTGGGTGAGGAGTTGGGGAGAGCTAGCAGAGCAGGCCACTCTGGGCAGAGGCTGCATCCATCTGCAGTCTCTAGCATTTACTGTGCCATTAATAAATAAGATTACAATTATTCGTGATCATGATCAATGTCTTGACTTTAATAACCATAAAAAAGTTCTCTAGATCCTGTTTTCTGACATAAATTTTCCATTGCACAGTACAACTTAATGACATCAAAAATTCAGGAGCCATACAGATGTGGTTCCATCAGTGAGATTCACACAGAATCAGAAAACAAGCCAGCATGACTGCAGAGCTCATATGGAAATCAACAATAAGTTGTTTTTGTCCCTTAAACTGAGTGAATCACAAAAGCAGCGGGTGGAAAATTTTCATTATCTCAAAAAGGAAACTTCCCAGTTATCTCAGAGTAGCAGAAATAGCTTTTAGCTCCAGTGATCTGGTCAGAGCCATGGGCTCTAATAAACAGAGGTACAGTTTACACCATTGGAGAAATGCCTGTGTCAAAGCTGTGATCTAGAAGATCTTCATCCAAATAAACTGATGATTTAACTCCTTGCAGTCTTTCACTTATTATCTGTCTCTCTGGAGAGATGCAGCATGTTGCCTGAGCCTTTGTCCTGCTGACAAAAATACTGCAATATTAATATATTTAGTGTTGATGAAGTGTGGGCTGTGGTGCATTCATGGACAAAGTGCTGTATGAAGTTCCTGCCAGTACAAACTGAACTTTTCCTCTGTCTACAGCTTTACATTAATAGCATCTAACTGGCAAAACACAACCTGACTTGTATTAAGAAGAAGGCACAGGGAACTCTTTGTGTTTGTCAGTTAGTTAAGTGCTTGATTAAAAATGTGTGTACAAAACAAGACAGCAGCTATATTTGGCAGATCAGCGTGAGATACTGCAGGGAGTAAAGGAACAAGGAGCAGCCACAGAGAGCTGTTAAGAGGAGCTGCAGGCGACAGGCAGCACACCTCTGACTACTCACTCAGGCAACTGAGCCCTGCTGCTCACAGACTGCTGCCATGTGCAGCATAAAGTATGAGTTGCCCAGAATGATGGAAATGGAAAAGGCCAATTATTGCCTGACTTTATTAAAACAGCAGAACTTTATTTTACTCTGCTTTCTGTGGGTAGGGCTGAAGACTGAGTGTTTGTCAGAATTGGTGGCTGTATAGTAATCTTACATTATAATGACACAGATGTAATGACCAAATGAGTGTGTCAGCAGTCAAACAGCAACAATATCATGCTAATATTCCTGTTTACACTGTTGCATGTGTAGAGAATGGGAAAAGTGGGACTGAACTGGAACTGAGAAATTCCCGCCCACCAACACTGCTGACACCAGACAGGCAGGTGAAGCATCATTGTGTTAAGATGGTTAGAGGGAGAAACATCATGGAGGCTTCACTTCACAGTCTCCATGATGTTTCCTCCCTGCCACATGTCTGAGCCTCAGTCAGACTAGTTTGTTGAAGAATGAGGAGTTAATGAGCACAATCAGAACAGTATTGTTATTTCTTTATATTGTTTGTTCACCTGTAACTGTCAGTTGTGCTGATTGAAACTCTCAGTACTGATAAGGTTTGAGGATTTGGTCTTTTCTTGGTTTTTTGAGGCCCTAGCTGAATCTGTGTGCCTGAGACTGTTGCTGTTTCGCTGCAGTTGAAGGTGGAAACACTCAGCCATAATGCTGCCTTATTATTTAGCTCATGATATATCTTTATGTTTATTTAAAACATGCATGTTGCATGTTATAATCCTCAACCCGTGTTGTCCATTTATGCATCACTAATCTCTGCAAACATGCATTACCAGCTGACACTCAGTTCAAGCCAAAACATTTTCAGCTGCCTCACTAAATTCCACATTGACACACTTGTGTCATGATTATGAGTCTATTATAGCTCTAAGCCCTGATTGGCAGATTCTTAACTCTGGTCCTAATTCAGCTGTCTCTG
Source organism: Caranx ignobilis (assembly GCA_021432705.1). NCBI lineage: Eukaryota > Metazoa > Chordata > Actinopteri > Carangiformes > Carangidae > Caranx > Caranx ignobilis. Next base: position 31,648,788 of record MU270014.1, read on the forward strand.
GATAAAGGACATTCAGCGCTTATTGCAGCAAACCACTAATGCCTGGAGAAGATGAAATTCTCTCTCTGCATACAAAGTGGATGAAAGTTATCAGAGAAAGTAATGAACATGAATCAATTTTTAATGGCACATTAATAAAATATTTTTCGCCTCACAATTTCCTGAGGCTGAAACACAGCCTCCCTAAACTTCCCCGAGGCCGACTGCATGCTCTGTTCTCATTACCGGAGCAAAAAATTTTACATACAGTGTGATATTCAGGGAGGGAGTGGGAACATGCTGCTCAGCTTGTGCTACCACACCTACTGTACAATACACACAATGTAGACCCGTATTACATCCGCTCAGACACAGAGATGCTCGGATACAAAGACATAAACCTTGGTCAGGAAAAGTAAATCACTTCCTTAGTGTATTCAGGATGACACACATGAGAAAATGTCTATGTTACAGAAATATAATCATGGTGAATTATCAACAGCTGGAGGCACCATTACCTGCAACTTTACTAGACCAAGCAACTGGCTTTTCATTCTAAGGGAAATTGTTTCTTTTTATATGCAAGTCTGAAAGGCCTGAGGATAGTGTCAGTGTGAAGTTCTGTTTTTTGAGCTTTATGAATCTCATCAGCCAGAATCTGTCATGAAAACAACCTCTCATGTTGCAGCAGAAATAGAATTGATTGCTTCATTTTGTTTGCTCCTACTTCATTCTTACCTTGTCTTATTTTGGACACACCATGGACTTACAAGAGACATGATAAGAGAAAATATATCCATTACTCAAATGCAAACATCTCAATCAAATGTCTGCTACATCCAATCTTTAGTAGACAAATTTGTCCTCTGAGGGAAATGAATTTGATTTTTTTGAATCTTTCACATTCCTGAACAAACTTTAAGGAAGGCTGGATGAAACTTTATGAAAAAGAAAAAAAATGAATGTTGCTTTGTTCTATTTCTGTTTCACACACTTGTGGCATGACTAAATGTTCTTTTGATATTTAATTCTTTGGATCAGTCCTGATGATGCGTGGAACTAAAACTTATTCACAGATCATTTTGGATGAAACTTGTGACAGGAGACTGACTGGAATGGACATGTAGTTACATTTATTACAGCTGCGTCCTTTAGTTCAAAAGCAGTCACGTTCCCAAGTTCCATCACTGCTATTACATGAGTGATATAAGATGTGCTCTGGACAAGGCAAAATTGTACTGCCCTCAGTGAAACCATAGACATCACAGTATTTTATATGAAAAGTTGGGGGTGGTAACTTGATAAATTACTTAAGTAAAACATTTGAATTCCTCCTCTGCTGTAAACCTCTAGTCTGGTCTAGTCCCCCTGTTCACTGTACATCTTCATGGGCTGAGTGTGTGGCCACTACCCCAAACACTGTGTCATGCTAAACCACTGCTGACATCCTCTTATTTACCTCATGATAATGACAAAGAGCATCATGTATTCTGTGGGGTTCATTTATTGCGAGGGGTTCCTCTTTCATAGATGGCGAATGTGCAGTAAAGTGTATTAAATTAGAAATCACTCCATTTCCCATGAGTCACGTGTTGCTGATAATCTATCCAGGGAGGAGAATAGATTAGCAGCCTGTCTTATCCACTTTGCTGTTGCATGGTTGGACTCCGAGAGGAACTCTGGAGGGAATTCAGCCTTGTCAAGGTATATCTGCCCACACATCATCCTCACTCCCGTGGTGCCTTCACATGACATATAAGTGAACCTTGCTCATAGTAGAAGTTACTTCAGAGGAACTACAGAGGAACAATATTTTGACCTTAATTAAACAGCTATAGAGTAATTGTGATGGTTAAATGACTTGTTACAGGGAGAATGGAGGCTCTCTGCCTTCCACCTAGTGTCACTTAGCTGAAAACCAACCTTGCAAGATCACTGCCTCCGACCCAGTGTCCCAGATCTCAACTTGTGAGAAACATGGACTGCTTTATGGCACTACGACACAAACACACCCTGTAATCTGTAATGCTCTTGTTAGCCTAACCACCTCGGTAGACATCACTCCACAGTTTGCCTTCTCCCCAGCTTCATTGAAAACAAATGCACACGGATGGGGGGGGGGCTTAGTGGTGAGTTTTTACCACAGTGAAAATATGCACTCTGAAACTGTAGGGGGAGTTCCATAAAGGAAAAAAAGGGACCAAAACAGTGAAATTCATAGTTCCCCTTTAAGTGTGAGGGTACCTTTGAAATGAACTGTTTTCTTCAAGCTGATTACAGTGTTCAGTGTTTCCCGAGAGCTGGCAGACCAGTGGGATGTTAATGACTCAATGAAACATAATGTGATAATTAATAAAGACATTCTGATGAATGCTGTGGAGGGTGGGTTTACAATGTCTTCCCCAGACAGCAGGTATAATTATTTCTCACTCATCAAACTCCAACACAAGCACCTCAATGAAAATAACAAACCACGGGCTGGCTGACGTCCAGAGCTTTTCAAACAACCACAAATATTATCTTGATGTTTTAACAGTTCTAAATTGTGTCATTTCAGTTATTGAGATAGCCATAGAAGAAAACTGTACATGACAGACAGATGTGTATGATTTTTTTTTGTATCCCTATCAAACATGCATCACCCAGATGCTCATCCTGAGGGTGTAGACCTGTCAGGGCAGCTTAGTGTTTGCAGGTGGGTTGTGTTTTGCATGTGTATGATCTTGTATGTCTGAGGTAGGGCTGTCAATCAAACAGGCTGCAGTGGAGCCTCAATCCTGTGGCTAGCGTGGCATAACTCCCACACAAGGGAAGGCCAGTGGCAGTATGCACGGCACCCTGACCTTCCTTTGCCATTCGACCATGCAACAAACACATCTGGCACCTTGATTCAGACTCTGTGAAGCTGCACTTAGCTACAGTAATGATTTGAGCTCAATGCTGCCATTGACATGCTACCATGCTTAATGAGAAGGCTGGTAGATTTGCAGTTTTTCTGAACACAGATCCTGATCTTAGTGACAATGGCAGTGAGAACTAAACTTTCAATAGTGCATTTATGTCTTATTGTGCAGAAACAACCAGTCCTGCAAACCCCGTCACATACAGTTGTATAGATGTACAGTTTTTGTTGTTTTTCTGTCACTGCACCATGTTTGTTTTATATGCTGGCAACTTGGAGTCCACATGTTACAAGCAGGAATCTTCACAATCATCATGCCTTGGTTGAAGGTTTTCCACTGTCACTATGATAAGTACCCTCAATACTGTTTCTTTAACAGTCGGTTTGGTAGTTATTGAGATAATTCAGTGGGTAGATTAAAACATTGATCTGCTGGTGGTACTAAAGCAAAAGTCAGGCAATCATTAAGGTCATCAGGATTTATCCTCTTAGAATTAAATCCATAATTGTTAATCTGGACTCAAGTCCAATCAACCAGTAACCATCAGGACCATTCACAGCAAAGTGGTGAAGAGAAATCATAAAACTGTTCTGTCAACACTGAGCATCCAGTGTGAAACTCAACAGTACAGAGAAAATCACTGAACCAAATCACAGCCTCTCACAAACTGTCCATCATGTGGAAGCGATACTGTATATCTGAGAACAGTATTCTGTCACATCCTGTCAAGGGTCTGTTTCCTGTTTGCATTATAATTTACTGCCCCCAACCATTGTATTAAACATGTTGTTTTCATGGGTGTGACTGTGTCCTGTTGAAAAAAGCTGGGGCTTATCAAGCAGAGCATGGAGCAGCATTTTTTGGACGTTTGCACATCATGGATAATCCTGGGATCTTTGACGAGTGAGAAGATACAGCCAAAGTGTGCTTGTCAAGCTGTCCCACTGTTCTGAGATATTGCATTTATTATACACATGCACAAATGTGTGTGAAAGCTGAACTGAAAGAAAATTACCCCCACAGTGTAATGTCTGCCCACATTAAGGCTTACACTGAGGCTTCCTGCAGCAGGAGAAGGTAAATGAGCAAATTAGCTTTATGGTGATTTATCATCTTTATGTGATATATGGCAAGTTTGGGAAGTTTGTGACAGATTGTTGTTAAAGGAATAGCACTGATGCTTTCAGGAGATTGTGTACATGGTACACCATGAATGAATGAAGCAACCGATATAAAATAAATTGAAGATTCTTTAATTTAATTCTAATGAGAAAAGGAAATAATCCGATTTAAGAACATTGCATGTACATGTAACAGTTAAAACAGGGGTTTAAGGCCATGAACAATATAAAACATATTAGAACATCAAACAAAAGTAAATAATTTGAGTGTTAGATTTTTTACAAAAGAGAAAATATTCACTTAACATTAAATGTATTCTCAAATGTATCATCTCACTGTATCTTAATTTCTCCACATCTCACTGTGTCTTGGATACAGTGTGGGTATCTGTCAGTTCTGGCAACTGTAGGCTTTGTGGCCCATTTCAGTGCATAACTCATGTTCATTGTATAAAATTATGATTAATCACATTTAATATATGTATTGCATAGAACCTGTCTTATCAAATATGTAAGTAGACATTTCATTACATGTGCCAACCAACCCTGCTCCCAGTGGAACCCACCTTTATATGATATGATATATGATATATGATATTGCCCAGTTAACATCACTCATGACAGACTTTCAAATTTCAAATTGTAGCTGACTCCTATCTCTATGAACTGGAAGTAACAAATCTCCAATATCTCTATTTAATATAATTTTATGACACTTTAAGTGTCATAAAATTGGTACTAAAAAATGGATACTTTGCCCTCACCAAAAAAGTGAATGAGTTTCAGATGTTTTAACATAAGAGATTAGTGCAGATCAAAATTGATCATTTTGATGTCACTTTTGTGAATCTGTGACCAGCAGAAGGTCAGGGGTGTGCCAGGGGTGTGCCAACCAACCCCAGTCTCCCCTAAGTGGACATGAGATAGGTTCAGATAATTCGGGCTACCAAGCGTCCATCCTTGGTCGTGCTGTGGGAGGGGAAAGGGGGCTTGTTACCAAGATTGATCAACAATGTGTGTACAGTATGTGTCTGTGCATGTGCATGTGTATGTGCATGTGGATGTGGATGTGCATGTGCATGTGCATGTGTATGTGTATGTGAATGTGCATGTGTATGTGCATGTGCATGTGTATGTGTATGTTTTTCCTCTGTACAGAGCATTTGATATATTTAGTGTCAGTTCAAAAGAATCATCCTAAAATGTCAGCAGTCAAGAAGAAGTGCAGAAAAGTGGCAGGACAGAGTGTGTCAGTGCTGGAGAGACAGGCCCTGAATTTAAGAGCCATTAGTTGTTGTTGTCATGAAAAGCTGTGACTGAGTCAGGCCCATGTTTCTGGTCGGTGTAGTAAAAAGCTGAATCACAGAGAGGTGGGGCTGGTTGGTTTGGCTTTGCTTGCCTGTAAAAGTCACTGCACACCACAGTTCTGAGGTTGTAAGATGTGTTCAATTATTCAAGGTAATCTTCGTTGATGTATCAAATGTCTGAGATTGTTTGTGACAAAAGCTGATTTGCTGCACCCTGGACACAAGTCACCAACAGGCTCTGGTTAATTCAGCAACAAATGTTGCCCATTCATAATTGATGGGCCTAAAGGGCAACAGGATGGTCTCCCTCCCATTCTCATTCAAGCTCAAACCCCCAGAGCTTGAAAACATTATTACTGGAAAGCATCATTGAATCTTTTCAGATTGTTGCAATAACAGAGCAAAGCCAAAAAGGAGGAATTTGACCTTTAGCTGAGGATGATTTGTTTCAGCTGCCTCATAGCTTGAGAGCTGTCCTTCAGAGATTCATCAAGTGGTTGCTGATGAAGACACTGTCACATTTTCTCATTACAGCAGACAGAGATGTGTACATAACAGTACTTGACAGAGTCAGTTTTGCTGAAACATGTGTAACTGTTTGTTTTCCAGTGAGTTGACAATGCTTCTGGTTAAATATAATCATTTGCAATGAGCTGCATGTTCAACAAGTTTAATTACATAGTGCTGGGCTTTATGTTGCATGTACAGCAGCACGCGACTGCACCTCCAGGGTTTAGAGTAATTTATGCAAATTTACAGGCCCTCCCATAAGCAGAGCCATGTATTTTTAATTAGCATTTCACTCTTTTTCTCACTTTTTGCTGGAAGGCTCTATGTGCGTGTGTGTGTGTTAGGTAGGCTATGTTGTGATTTCATGCCATTCATCTGCGTGCAAATGCTCATCAGGGAGCCACACTTAGCAGGGGAGGACTCCTGCCTTACTGACTTCATCAAAGATTAATTGCCTACACTCATTTGGCACAAGTTTGTCCCATCTTGGCACTTGTCACTAATTCTCATACTCCTTCAACACAGAGACCTGCCCATATAAACCATGTCTGTGGAGATAACAGTCCATCCAGTGGGGAAAGACTTCATACCAGTGTATGAGGTTCAATCCAATGGTAGGGTTAACCCTAACCCTAACCCCCTAACCCTAACCCTAACCCTAACCCCCCCCCCCCACACACACACACACACATTTATGCAAAATCAGAATACAATTCAATTCAAAATACTTTATTTGTCCCCATGGGGCAATTGAAGAATATGTGAGGTTTTATCCACGTGTTTGTGAAATCTTCCTGATCACTCATGATCTTTTGTTTTGTATATTTTTATATTCCAGTATGCAAATGAGGTACTGAAATCTGAAACTAAAACCTGAACACTTGTTAGAACCAGGTTCAAATTTCTTCTCTTCTTCATTTCTGTTGACATATTTTATTGAAAGGTTTTTATTGAAGGGTTTTCTTATTATATATCATTGTATAATGATAGTGATGAGGATAGAAATAAACTTTTCATACAAGACAGCTAAAGGTACTTTACAGTAAAATATATGAAATAGCACAATAAAATAAATGTGAACTGAAGGACGGTGAAAAGAGACACAAAAGACTATTGGTGGTAAAATTTATAAAATGTGTGAATGTTAATGTAAATAAAAGCAAATACTGAGAATACTAAAATTCTAGAGAGTAAATTAGGTATCAAATGTATTAATTAGGTGTTCAGCTGTTTAAAAGCTGCTAAAACCAGGGATATGATGTGTCTTCCTTGTTAAGTGTTGCAGCACTGTTCTGAATATGCTGATGTTATATATATATATATATATATATATATATATATATATATATATACATTTATCATTATATACATTTTTACAGCAAACCACAGTTTAGTCAGATCCACATCAATAACAACACAGAGCTGTGTTTTCGATCAAACACGGAGGGCTCTAATTTCGTAGACCAGGCGGAAGCGCAGCGCAGCTCTGCCGCGTCAAAGGGGCGTGTCCACGCGCACTTTGCAATTTTCGTGCACCGCACCCCGGCACAATCCTCCTCTTTCCTACCTCCGTCCCTTCTACCGGCGCAAGTGGCAAAGAGGGGGAGAAGGCGTGGAGTGGGTTTAACACAGCCGATTCAGATCTTCACCAATCAGATGAGCTCCTCTGCTCACCTTTGAATCCTCTGTGGGCTGCAATTTTGTCTTTTTATATTTCGACATGGACGAAGGAGACAGCGACGCCAGACGGCCAGACTTCTCCCAGGAAGAAACTGATGTTTTGGTCTGAGAGGTCCAAGCTCACAGTGGCCGAACATATGGTAACACGAACAGACCTCCACGGGCTGATGGAGAAAAAGTAGTCCGAGGAGGTTACTGATAATCAGGTTTGTCCTGATACACTGAGAACCGTTCCTCAGTGGAAAAAACAAACAAAAAAAAAAAAAACAACACTCTTTTTCCACTAATAAAGACACTCATATTTAGAAACCTATATTTAAACCTGTGTAACAAAGATGAGCAGTGTGCACAGATCACAACATAAACAAATACCATGTGCAGCGGTGACGGGTGTCTCTCTTTTTCTCTTTTCTTTTGAATTTTCTGAGATGAGAGATCTTGAATATATCCTCACTATCTGATGCCGAGGCTGTGTTCATTCAGTCAGGTTGAGTTTCCATCACGCGCCAACCGCCTTTGATCTGACATCAGATGTGACAGGACAATCAATATAGATATACATTTACGTGCTGATTCAGATAGTTACATTGAATAGTGGTTGTTGTGATTATCTATTGCACTGAAATGTGTCTGACATTCTGGAAACCTGCCTGTGACGTTTTGGTGACGTGTGCACACTGTGCGCCGGTCAGCCAAACTACCACTCGACCAGGCGCCGAGAGTAGACCAGGTTGGAGCTGGCGAGCTTTCAGCGCACTGTTGGCGCGGCCTTTTGGCACAAAATTGTCACTGCACCAAGCTGAATCTGTGGACACCTCCCCCGAGAGATGGGTGTGCACCGCCACACCCATGTGCCACCCATGGGTGTGCACCGCCACACCCATCTCGGCGCACCTCGGTCTACCAAACTGACTGCGCGCCGTGTTGCGCCAGAAGAAATTACCACTGCACGGAGTTCGCCACCGTCCTCCTCGTCTGCGCCTGGTACGAAATTAGAGCCCATAACGTGACCATGAACGCAACCAGAACAACACAAGTCCCAGGGAAAGGTAAACCAGGAAGTGTCAGAGCATGTCTTTGATCATTGGCTGCTGGTGCAAAGGGAGCAATGATTGGACTTGATATGATTGGACAGGAGTGAGACACAAATAGATCAAGTGTAATAAATAAACACCTTAATGTGTATTCTAGACATCACCTTAACAGAAAATATGTTATAGATACAAAATAGGCCAAAATTCCCAAAATGACCAGCCTACCTACCATGTCTCAGTCTCAGCTCAAACTGCTGAGCTGGGGTTCCTCTGTAACCAGGCAGAAAAATCTGCACTCAGGCATTGTCTGGTTAAGTTTTTACACTGAGCTTGTAATCACTGTGCTTCCATCAGCACTGACTGCAGACTGTGCTGATGACACTATTATGTGCTCCCGGGCCAGAGGCAGCCAGCATATTGATCTATCAGCTGGGGGGGTCAGCACTGCTGGAATCCTCTAATGACAGTTTTGCGACTGCTGCAATGGAGGCACATGCCCATGTGTGTGTAGTGATGGAGCACGGACATTCACAGAGCAGTCTCCAGAGCCCAGAGTCAGAGTGTTGTATATTTTTTCCCAGAGAAATACTGGGCCATTATTTCATTGCATGTCTTCATCTCATTGGCCTCTTTCTGCTAGATGTGGGTTTGTGCTGCTGGAATTTCAATTTGCATCTAAAAAACTGGCGAGAGATGGGCTGATGGAATAACTACAGTGAGGGAATATCTGCAGAGCTGTTCCCACGCAAGATAGCCACTGAAAAAAACATGTGACACCTACTTTGATTCGAGCTCCCATGGCATGGAAGAAGCTTTTAAAGGAAATAGTTGACATGAAGGATACTTTGAAGTACCGAAATAGGTTGAAATTGTAATAATTCATATATTTAATGATAAATAATGGATTTCAGATTGCCAAATACGATTTACAATGAAAACCTCTGGTGCAGTATAAATCTGGATAAATCTGTTTTGCACTCTGTTTGGCTTTTAATGTGAGATGTTCCTGCTAATTCAATTAAGAATCATTTAAAATTGTAGAGATTATATCTCATAAAATTCCCATGAAGATTAATCACTTCAGTTGGCTCATCAAAGCAGTGGTTGAAGATCGTCCAACTCCAGCTTTTGACACTCTCCATGGGGTAAATGGAACCGTCACTTGGAAATCCTGAAGATAAAATGACAGGATTGTGTGTGTACAATTCAGAGGGAGTGAAAGTGAGTGTGAGCAAAAGCCACCCCCCCAAAAAAAATAAAAAAAAATTGAAGAGACCTACTGCTGCTGTTGCTTAGATTTACATCCAATTCAAAAGAACCATCTTTTTGAGAAAGAGAAAAAAAACTAAACTAAACAAATCAAATAAACCATCCATAGTGAGAATATTGGCTGTCTGGGTTGTGAATGGCCACATCCCAGCAACAGATAAATTCAGCCATCTAACTGCCTGCATTCAGAAATGGTCCCTGGAAAATGTGAGACTTCTCATCAACAATTCATGGCGCTGTTATCAGCTAAAAATGAAAGTGCAGATATAAAATGTGAATGAAATGTTCTATTTTCTTGTTGCCTTTTATCTGCACTGATATTCTACCAGGCTGAGAGGATGCAGCTGTGAAAGTCACTGACAACAGTGACCGCAACAACAGATGATAAAAATGAATGCAAACCTTTAATCATTTTGTGCAACCTAAACAAACTCTATGTATGTACATATGTTACCTGCCTACCTACCTATCTTGGAACACACACAACAGCTGCGTGTGTGTATGTAAAGTATGTGTACGTGTGTGTGTGTGTGTGTGTGTGTGTGTGTGTTAGTGGGTGCATTATGACAGTGACTGTGATCAGAATTCCTCCTGTTCTTTTCTGGTGCTGCCAAAAAACCGAAGAACAGATTGTTTTACCAGGTTCACTCACCTCATGAACAGGACAGAATATGGTTTATTAGTTTTATTGCCATGTACACAACAAGAGAGGACAAGTGATAGATGTCAGTCTTTGGTGATTAGACACCTTGAAGCCAGTGACAGCCGAAAACAGATAGTTGCATAAAACTAAACTTGGTCTGCCGCTCATCCAAGTGTGTGCTGCAGGAGCAGGAGAGCAGCCCAGTGTGTTTTAAACTCCTTGTTTCCATGTCCTCGGGCGTGGTCTGTCTGCCTCAGGGTGTCCTTCAGGTTAGACACCTCCACACACAGGGAGGTATATCCAACAAGGCATCCTGTCCAACAGACCTAGCTACTGAGGCTGTTTGACATTCCCTTCACCTTGTTCCATGTGCATCTTCAATGAGGGTTTGAGAGAGAGAAATGGTAAATTTGATCAAATTAGTATAAAGATTTACTGCTCATGTTGAAGGCAGAAACTGGTCATACATATATATTATAAAGACAGCCCTGTGTTGTCTCAAATGCTATTGCATGTTTTGAATTTGTAAATGTTTTCTACACTTGGACTTGATGAACTTTGCCACCTTATCCTCCTCCATACTGCTTTTAGACCCTTGTTCATTTGTTGATGTTCTCTCTGTCAGAGGTTTAGATGTGTGTGAGGCCCTCTGAATTATTTAAGCCTGTATATCATTTGCCATATTTCATGATCATATACTTCATATAACATATGACATGAAAAATACATATGCACATTAGCAACATTAAGCTTAATGCACTGAGGCACTGCATCACTGGTGCTGTCCACACTGTTTTCACCTTCAAAACCAGGTCCGCAACCACATAGAGGTATCTACAGTGCCCATAGAAAGTCATCATACCCTGCCAAAACTTTAACCTTTCTTCAAATGTTTTCTGAAAAAAGTGCACAGCACACACACCATACCTGCAGTGGCTTCACTGTAGGTATGATGTGTGTGCTGTGTGGTGGCAACACCATGTTGGGGGGATGTTTCTCTTCAGCAGGGACTGGGCTGTTGGTCAGGACTGAAGGGGAATGGAAGCTGTCAAGTACAACCAACCTCTTGAGGAAAACCTGCGATGGGCAGGTCATTCACCTTCCAATATGACAATGATCTTGAACATACCTCACTCTAACATTTGAACTTTCAATAGATTTTGAAGTATGAACATTATTTTCTCTTAAGTCAAGAAAAACAAAATGCATGGAGTGCTGCTTGGGTGTAGAAAAAGGTGTCCCTCCGGTGCTCTTCAGTTTAGGGATCCAAATAAAACTTGTAGAAGTTTACTTCTACAAGTTGATAAAGGCTTTTTAATTATTACCATCATGAGTGCTTCAGATCTTTTTCTACATTATATTTACTTGTTTGGAGAAAAGTGTGCAATGGCACTTAGATGAAAGGCTGCACTTCAAGTATGTCCTGATTATTTTTAAATATCCCTGCACGCTTGGCCACTTAATACGTGCTGCACACTATATGTAAATGTACGTTCCACATAGCAAAACATCACCAAAGTGTGTGTGTAACTAAGCGCACTCAGCCAAGTGTAGAGAAACGGGACAGCACCATAATCTTGTTATTTCAAAGAGGTATGACAACTTTACATCGGCACTGTACATAGCGTATATCACTGTTAAAACAGGTGACGGTTCACCTTGCACTGCAGTGAGAATGAACTACTCACACTGACTGACCTGATTCTGGAAAGCTGGAGCCCATCCACAGTGTACAATGTGTACAGAAAAGCTCAGCAGAATGAGATCATGGACGTTCTGTTGTTGTTTGGTAACCATTAGATTGTTTCTGACTTCAGTTCAGTAAGCTGTCATAAGATTAGCTGCTAACAAGAACATTTTGAGCGTGAGGAGAAGCAATAGTGACAGAAAGGTCAGAGAGTTTCAAGGTTATATTTCAAACCTCGTGATGTGGTTTTGAAGCAGAGACACTGTGTCTAATACAGTCACTCTCAGATACCAGACACCCACCATCAGTGACTGAGTCATGCAGTGTGATCCAGGGCCACAGATCAACTGCTCTGACTTGTTCAAGGAAAGTTTCATTGTCATTAAGAGTAATAACTGTCACTGTCACTTGCATAACTAGTTGATTACTAGGTATGGTGACCCCAGCTCCTGTGCTCACTGGGACTGACTCCTGTGTCCTCTGTCAAGGACTACAGCAAGCTCAGTATCACTTTAAATAAGACCAGTTCTAATCATGCCAGCTAACACCTACCCTGCTCAGGCTCAGGAATGAATATATTGTGATCTGTGCTGATTTTTACCAGAGATTTATGTTTTCATACATCTCATCTTTCATGGAATTAACTGTAATTAAACTATGGCTGGATATTCTATCAACCTTTCTATCTCATGTTCATTAAGAGGAGGTGTGTCTGACTGTTTAGAGACTTTATGGGATGCAAATTACAGTTGTTTTCCACAGCCCCTGTGTGATTGTCCAACCACATGAGGGGATGGATATCAGAGTTAATATGCAGTATTTTCTGTCGTGTTCTGCCACCTACATGGTACGTTGTGTCTTCCAGCTAATTATAAATGTAATTTAGATAACCACAGAAATATGTGATGATTATCAGCAAGAAAAACAAAAAACAGCCTTCAACCAAATACAAGAGCTTCCCTATAATAAGGATTGATGACCAAAACCACGCGTGTGGTAGTGTGAGTGCTGATGTTATCAAACAGGTCTATGAACACTTTAGACTAAACGTCCTTGTCTTTATGTTGTCTCGATGGTATTAGCACAGGCTTACAGTTTGCATTTCAGTTCCATGAGATAGTACATGAATAAATATCTGATTAGGCCATAGAGAAATTACAAACTAATGTAAAAATACATCCATGTGTCAGAGTCTAACCTGAACCTCCGTTCAGAGGTGAGAAAAAAGTGATTTAGAAGACACAAACCATCAGCAGTGTTGAGTCCATGACTCATCAGTTGTTGGCCATTTTTCCAGGATGGGTTGTGATGGCATCAGGCCAAGTAGAATAGTCAAGATGGTCCTCCCCCCTGAAACATTATCCAGCTCCTTTTGGGGATTCCAAGGCATCCACAAGACAAATGAGATAAAGAATCTCACTAGTGTGATCTGGATGTATCCAGTAGTCTCCTACCAGTGTCATGTTCCTGGAAAGCACCCAGCAGATGTTCTGATCAGACACTTAATCCACCTCATCTCGGTTCTTTCGGTGCAAAAGAGCAGCTGCTACACCACAGTGTCCCAGTATGAACAGTACAGTCACGTTCACTTGAGATCAAGGCCCTGGTGCCTGACTAGATCATGTTCGAATCAGTGATATGAATAATCAGGTGTTCCATATCAGATCCAGAACAGATTAAAACCAGATTAAAAAGAGATAAAGACTGAATATATCATGGTGATAATATGAAACAAAACATAAACTGAGGGAAGTTAAAGGTGGAGTCTGGAGGTTTGTTCGTTGCCGTTTGTAAACAAAACATTCAAACTGGGCTGCTCCTCTCAGGCTCAGCTGTGCAGCCTCCTGCAGCAGCGGCAGCAGCAGCAGCAGCAGTTGTCAGGACTGGAAAGAACAGGAAATACAGTCTGAGTGAAGCACTGGAGCTGCGGTCCAACACCTGGCCATCACCGATAACGGGAGCCTCGTGGTGAGCTGGGAAGCGTGTGCTAACTGCAGATGCTAGCTGCTACCGCTAGCGGAAGTTAGTGTCGAGCTAGTGGGTGTTAGCCGTGGTGGATAGCATCCGCCGCTACCGCTCGCTTGCATCCGGGACAGCTAGCGCGGCTAGCAGCCCTCCTACTAGTGCTGCACGGAACTTCACCTGCTCTGTCATTGGCTGGAGAGAAAACTCAGACTCTCCACCCAGAAACATCTCTGTGCACAACAAAACAAAGCAACAGACCAAAAGACAGGCGGGGGCAGGGGGCTCTGCAGACACAGTCACCACCACACGGGACTAGAAGCCCATAGGTGATGATTAAGCTGGATTTCATTTGTATAAGTCTAGCAGTTATTTTGGGGCAAAACCTCCAGACTCTACCTTTAAATTTAAATGGAACTAAAATTGAAAAAAATGTATTTTAATCATCATTATTATAATGAAGTGGTTGATTCCCTCAGGGGCATCAGTGGACACCAACTTAAAAATTTCCATTAGGAAAATAGGGTTAGGGTTAGGGTACATCTGATGACAGCAGAGTATTGTGGTGAGAGGATTATATGCACACATAACACAACTCTAACAATCAGACCTCTGACATGCTGCATTTGACCTGAAATGTGAGTCATATGCTAATCCTCTATCCTGCCTCTATCCTGCCCCTTTCAAATGGAAAATACTGTGAAGGGGAACCGGAGGCAGATGATAAATCCACCAGCTACATGTTGAATTTGTCTAGCATTATAGGGAACAGTGATAGCCTGAAACTGTGATTCAGAGATGATGAGGGGCTCTGTCTCTTCTCATTTTGTCCGCTCAGCAGTAAATTTATCCTGTTGTCTTCTTTTCTTCCTCTTCTGAGCTTTTTGTTTTTTTGTTTGGATTTGCTAGAATTTGTCCTACTGACTGAAGTTTTTCATTCATGCTAATGACAAAGTGAACTTAAAGGACAACAACTCAAAATAGTGTGTTGGACCCTTGATGTCTGACCTGGTGCAGGTTACCTACTGCACTGTGGGTGCTGTGTCAGTGAATTGCCTGTTGGCCTGTTTAGACTGTCCCCACCAGTTGCCCAGTTTCATCTAGGACAGGCTCCAACATGGTTGTGATTCTTTAGTCCATTTTCACAAACAGTTTGTCTCAAAAGACTTTACACAGCATCATTACAACATCTACCATCCATATCCATGTCCCTAGACCCTCACACTGACATTAAGGAAAAACTCCCAAGAAAACCCTTAACAGGGAGAAAATGGAGAAACCTCAGAGACAGAAGAGGGATGCCTCTCCAAGGATGGGCAATAGATGTTGTGTACAGACAAGAAAACTGTTTACAACATGGAATATAGACTAAAGAAAGGAATGAAGAGCTGATGGAGGCGGGTTCTGGTGGACAGGCTGGGCCATATACAGGAAGGTGAGGTTGGTTGGTTGATTTCCTCATACATCTCAGTCATCCTGAAACTGTGCACATGTGCATGAGTCTTCTGACCATGCCCACGATTCACCATAGATGGCTTCTGACACACCCCCAGTTGCTTGTTTTGCTTATAAAAGGCCAGGATTTAATTTGAGGTGAAATTGCAGGAGCAAGTTTAAGATCCGGCATGACAAATAAAACCAAGCAAGGTGAACTGCAGTGCGCAGGAAATTCAGTGAGTTTTGGGCCATGGACCCTGGAGGATTTTTTTTTCCTTTCTTAAAGTGGTCTGACTAATGACGATGTGTGTGTGCGAGCTACTGGAGGAAGAAAGGGAACCCCAGCGTCGAGCTAGCTAGCTCGGCTTGATGTGCGTACAACATCTATATCCTGATCCAAACTGCCATCAGTGGCATTGTGCCAGAAGAACCAGGAGACACAGATTCAGTTTCAGTCTTGTACATTGTTATTATTGTACAGATTGTGATGAAGACCCTGGTGCCTCTGGTGCCAGTGCACCACAGCTCGATGCACGCACGTGTCCTATAATCACAAAATGAGATTATTATAAACTGTATTGATGGAAGTGAGGGAACTTAAAGTGATACTGCAGGAATCATCCAATGAAATAAACTGTGGTGTTTGTTTTTTCCATTTCCTCTTGTGTCATGAAACAAACGCTGTTCACTTGTCTTACCACGCTTACAGTCACAGCATCACATCAAGACACAGCTGGACAGCTGCTGCAGCTGGTTGGTGATCATCATTATTATTAACACAACGTAATGAAAGAAAAAAATATCTAAATGAAATTCTCACATTTATTATCCTTTTTTGCCAACTCGCAGCATCACAATAGTCTGAATCAACAGTGTACACGTGAGGCTACGCACAGTGTGAAAGATGTGCACCAGCACAAACATTCTGACTGTGGACTGTTAGACATTTGGAAAAATACATGGTAAGTGGCATACGCACACTTCTTATGGATACACTTGTTTTGTGTCATGTGTCTGCCTGTTTCATTGCTGCTACAGTCTAGAACAGAGGAGCTTGAAATACTTTTTGATGAAGCTGGATAAACCAATCAAAGAGCTGAGTTTGGGACTTTAAGGTCAAAGAAAGAATTACCTGCCTGTCGCCCACTGTTAACACCAAACTGCTGTAGCCAACATTAAAGGGCACAGTAAAATCTCACGCTTCATTTTCATTTGTGGAAGATTAAACAAATCCATGAATCATCATGTGCACATTTTGAAAAATAACCCAAATGAACTGAGTCTGTAACTTGACTGTTTAAACCAGTACAAACCAAACCTGTATCTGCCAGCAGATCACTTTACTAACCACGTGATAATTGGGACAGATTTGAGACAAATTGAGTCTTGGGGCCCACCTGATGGTGCTCCTGTCTCTGAAGCTCATAATTGTTTAATTACTTAAATGGCTGGTGAAAGGACTGCTCCTCACTAACACTGTCCCAGGTGTAAAGAGCTCGGCACCACAGGGGAGAGCTGCAATCCTAAACCAACCACTTCCTAAAAGCAGGAAAGGAAGGGAGGTGGGAGCATATTTAACAACAGTCTGACATTGGACTGGTGCTTTTTGGTTTCCCATGGTGGAAAGTTACATATGTATACTGTGTAAAGTAGGAGTGTACAAAGCATCCAGTATTTGTATTTGTATTTGAATAAAATTCAAAATATGTGTAAAAATCCAGTTACACCTCTAATGTACAATACGTAAGTGTAAAAATAAGTATTCTCTAATCAGCCATTATAACATTTATGGATGTATATGTAATATTGGTTGATGGTTTCATGATTCCAGCTATAAACAGGAACATCACTGAAAGGGAAATACCATACTAACAGCCATTACCTCATCCACGCTTCAACCAACAACTAATAAATACCATTGTGAACATTGTGAACCCCACCACCACCCACCATTGCTGGAGAACGCTGAACAGACAGAATATAAACAAATGATTACAAAGCTAAAAGACGAATGCTAACATGAGAGAACCCAACTGCAGATGTCTCATTCTGTCACGTTACTAATGTAACATAACGGAATAATCTCATGGTCAAGTTATAAGATGCCTCCTCAACCCAGTTAAAGTAAAAAAAAAAACATCTATTCAACAAAAACAGTGATGCAGTTAAGTGCTGTTTGGTCCAGACAGAGCCTCCTGTGTTGCTGTGTTGATCAGCCTGTGTCAGTCTGACTCTTTTTCACTCTTTTTTCTCTCTGACTCCTGAACATCACTCAAGCTTCCGGCCAGGTGCACAAATATTCACTGTGGTCAGGAGGAAACACAGCTTTTTGATATGATGTTTTTCTTGTTCTCGAATACAAATCATTTTAAAAGTATTTGTTCAAAATAAATAATTGTAAAAAAAAAAAAAAGAAAAAAAATGTTATTTGTCCTTTTCTGATTACCATATTTGGGTTCAGCTCCACCCCTAGTGTAAAGTACATTTTTTGGTGTATAGCTTAAAACCAGATGGCTGAAAGTTTCCGATATGTTTCCCCTCTGATCATTCCCAGGATGAGTTACTGTAGGTGTGGCTGGGTGTGGTCAGAAATCAGTCCCAGCAACCACTTGAAGGACAATGGAAGCCACAATCCTGACAACTGCTGTCAGGGGCAGGGGGTGTGCACAGTTGAGGGGGAGGGGCCCAGTTTGAATGTTGCGTTTACAAACCTACAGACTTTACCTTTAACTAATCTAATAATGTCATATACAGTATTAAATGACTGATGTTGAACCTTTATCTGCCCAACCTGTATTTTAGCAGTTCATATGTGAAGTAGGCTGGTAGTACGGTAACTTACAGTAAGTATGGATGTGATACTGGACCTTGTCTGCATGCTACATTTATTTGCATGCATATATTGTTTCTGTCATTATTGTACTTCAACTCCCTTTTAATTTGCTTTTCACTTTTTATGAGAATATGACACATACTTCTCCAGCCTGATGTCACAGTGTATTCTGCATTTCTTCTGATGCAGAATATGTAATAGAATAGATAGATATAATAGAAAATATCATACGTTATTTATAAGACAATTGTGATGATGGACCAATGGGTGGAAGTGTTACCTCCAGCAAAGTTAATGAGATCAGTGTTTGATGCCTAATGTAAAAAAAAAAAAAAAAAAAAAAAAAAGCTATAGAGGGTGTGTCCAGTATGTGGTATCAGTGTACATAGAAAGCATTGTGGTCATTCCACCCCTCCACACACAACACAAACTGTCAGCATCTTCCATTGTGATCAGAATCAGACAGTGAATAGGTTTAATAGATTTTTTTTTTTCAACTTCATCTTTGTCTTCAGTGTCCGCCACCATTAGCAGCTCAGGTAACACCATGTGAAGCCTGGTGATTAGATGTTTCTGACTGACATTCACCTTGGGAATCACAGACGACCTCTTTTATTTTGTGCACCCACTCGTCCTGTTTTATTAAAGGACCAGGTGTTTTCTATTACAGGTTTTCATCCTTTATGAAACTTTCATGTCCTTTCATTCAGACCTTGAATGTGCTCCGTGACTCATCTAACTTTTTTCTGTAGTGCCAGCTTCTAACCTCATCCAACTGCCAGCCCCTGTAAAAATCTCAAATGTTGTTGGCCCACATTGGATTTTCTTGCCCTTCTTCCTTTTTATCAAAAGTTTTTCACCCATGTTTTCTTTTTTTTTATGAAAAAATACCTTGTCTTTTCACCAAAACTGTACTTTTTTGGTCCAAAGTTTGCTCGTCAGTGGTTTAAAGGGAAAATGAATGGCAGTCTCACTTGCGTGCACACATTCAAGAGTCTAATTGAGGAATTTGATGAAATCCTCTCCTAATTAGCCTGCTCACATATTTGGCTACACTAAAAATACATCAGATCACTGAAGCTTAAGATACTGTTATCTAATAATCTCATTTTAATCACTGCATCACATGAATGAGGTGTTTTGTAATAATCCCACATATTTCATTTCATTTCATTTCGTTTCATTTCATGTCTTGTCAATAAATTTTATGAGTCACTTTCCTTTGCACCAGTCTACCTGCACATCTACCACCACAGCCCCGTCATTTCTGAACAGAAATGTCCAAACACACATGTATGTGTGTGTGTGTGGCGTGTGTGTGTGTGTGTGTGTGTGTGTGTGTGTGTGTGTGTTACATGTGAAGTGATGCATGTGCTGCCTAGGAAATATATGAAAGCCCCTTGTCAACAGGATCTCAGCTCACTCGCTGTCAGGCTGAGCAGCTGGGTAGCTGATATCAGACAGCACCCCCTCAAAGTGTTTTCTGAACCCTATCAGGTTGTGCTCATCAGCTGAAGTGAGATGGGACGGGCAAGGAGAGAGTTTCTGTCCCACTGTCAATCCTCTCCAAGGACGCAGGACCATCATTGGCCCCAGCCTGTACAAAAGCTGTCCTGTTCTGGATCCAGTGTCAGTTCAACAGACAGGCAGCCCATGCTGGCGGCCAACTGTGACAGCTCCGGTTACAGCTGCTCTCACTGTATCATACAGACTTTATTTGATTGTCTTTATTAATCAACCTTCACCTCCTCGCAGCAGGCGATCTACACACTGTCACATACAAGATGATATTTTAGTTGTTCTTGATCTGAAATGGAAATATGAAATATTCATGATAATCTTTTCATTCAGCAACATAAGGGATCCAGCACAGACAAAGCTAATTAAAACAAATATATAATATCAGTTTTTGACTGATTCTAAGTTAAGGGTTATGTATCCTGGCAGTCTTTTCTTGACTCAGTCTTACATGGTTTGTACATAATTAATCAGTGGAGGTTTTGATAAGTGCATGAAGATCATTTTGATCTTGTTC
This sequence comes from Caranx ignobilis, assembly GCA_021432705.1. Taxonomy (NCBI): domain Eukaryota; kingdom Metazoa; phylum Chordata; class Actinopteri; order Carangiformes; family Carangidae; genus Caranx; species Caranx ignobilis. Next base: position 31,669,188 of record MU270014.1, read on the forward strand.
TTCAAACACTAGAACATTGTGAAAAAATTTTCAACACAGAGAACAGCTGAGTAAAAGTGCTGGGGATACAGCTCATTGTTTTGATCTTGCTGATTTGAGCATTCATCTTAGTTTTAGTTTCAGTGAGCAGTTGGTCAGCACAAAGTGTGTGCAACCTGGGGAGGTTCACATGGCAGAGACATGTGGTCAGTGCCAGTGAACGTTTAGCAGCTAAAAGCCAAATATAATCCTCAGGAGTTGAAGAAGTTGCTGCTAATTCCTCCTTAAAAAGAGAAAAATGTGTTGCTACCACATCGAACACACAACACAGTCAGAAAAGTTAAGACAAGTTAAGGACAAAGAAACACAACATATAAATGTAGCACTTCACCACTACTTAAAAAAAAAAATAATAATTCTTAAGGAAATCATTGTTGGCTCTCAGAAGAACTTCAGTAGGTATTATAGAAGGTTCAGCTTTCTATTTTGTTTCTTTAACAGTTAAGTTATTTCTTTAATGAAATGCATTTTATTTAAGTGTTTTCTATCAAAGCCATTTCCTCTGTGTGACTCCTGCAGGGCTGATGCTGCTTGTTCTATCATCATCACTTCTATAAACTCCTTTAACCAGTGGTTCAGACAAAAACAGTTCATCCAGCTGGTGCTCTTCCTAGAAAAGAGAGCCTGTCATATGAGGCGTTGTGTTACAGCTGATTTCATTCCTTCCATTTAAACTGTGAGGAAACACACTTTTAGTCATCATGACACAGCCACATTCAAAGTTCATGTTCAACTCTTTTAATCTGTTTCAAAGGGATAGTTCAACATTTTGGCAAATTCACCCACTGCCATAATCCCAACGCTATGAAATAATAATTACGAGATGGAGTTTTTTTTTTTTTGAGGCAACTCAATTCCAGACACTCAAGAAAGTGGTCCTGAGTATTTGCTTCATGTGTCACAATATAATAATTAAATAATTAAATAATTATACATTATTATGTCATAGCGTGGTGAATGTGCAGGTCACAACTTGTGCGCAAGAGCGTTTTGGAGTTGTTGGATTGTGTATTTGTGGAGAACCGGAAGTTCCATGAGCCTCCGTAGTGTAAACTGAGCAGCTCGCATCTCTCCCCCGCCAATCTCAAAACAGCTCGCAGTGACAAATAAAGGTAATGAACCTAGTCCTAAAACTATAGGGATTATGGCAGTGGGCCAATTTGCCAAAATGTTGAATTATTCCTTTAAGAACCAAAAAATGGCTAAACGTAGTTTTACATTTCCTTTCGCAGTAGTAACAACGGGTTCTGTGAGCCAATCAGAAGAGAGATGACTCTCTTCTGAATGCTGTTCTCTGAATGCTCAAATAAAATGCAGATTTCAGGCAGATATTGTAGGTTAGATACAGGGTTCAGGTGGGTGTGGCTGAAAGCAGTGCCTGCTTTGTTGTGACATCACAAAGGTACAGAGGTCTCAGTTTCTGATTACAGGCTGTATGCATTTCTGTGTGGACTGGGGCACATAAAGATTTTTGCACTGAAACCCCAAATACTTTAACATTGTGGAGTTGCACAGTATAAACGTGATATAAAAACTAGATTTATTCAATCTATATCTAACATACTTTGATAAATAATTAGTATGTTGTGTTACACTATTTGATCTCTCTAGTGCTGGTTCCCACTGTAATTTAAAAGAATCCACTTTAACTGTTACAGTAACTTAACTTGTGTTTTGAAACATAAGCACATTTCACACAATGCAAACTTTTCAATAAAAAAAATAAACTGCATTATGATTCAATATGTAGCAAATTTCAGTGATAATATAATTGCAAGACTGAATTCTCTGTGTCCCTTAAGCCAAACCTGTGTGGAAAAGAAGAAGAAAGGCCACACTCACCACCTACCAGTTTATTATAACATTAGAAATAGTGGATTAAATACTGCTGAATCATTTACTCTTCTTCAATAGTTATATTACCCAAGAATTGACTTATAGTTTATGAAACAGTGTCTCTGCAGGGAAATCAGTGCTTATGTGTCTGAATGAAAACAATATCTAGATGTAGGTTACTTTATGGCCCAGCCACATAGCTATTTGTATACTGGTGGGGTTGAAGCCTGCATTAATTCAGCTCACATGAATGATATTGATTGTCTCTGCAAAGGTATTTTGGTAATTTAAAAGTTTTGTCAAAAGTGTGAAGCCTGGGGAAGGTAAATTAAATTCCATCTGTAATGTCAAATGCAATTTAGATGTGTGTTGAAGGATTTCTCTCAGCCTGCTGAATCAACACTAGAGTAAACACACACACAGACACAGACAAAAACAAGCAAATGCAGGTGCACGCAGTGAATGTAGTGGAGAATGTCAGTTTATCCCAGCTTTGCTTGATGCACTGTCATCTGAAATGTCGCTGACTGTAGCTGACAAATTACTCCCACGGAATAGAAAAAATTGAAAGAAAAAATCTATGAAAATATTTCTCCTCTTGTAATACGTGCCCATCAATCTCTCTGTGGATAAATGCTGCAGAGACAGCAGTATTTAGGAAATGTCCTCTTCAGTACTGCAGCAGAAATTCTGCTCAACCCATCCTGAAACACTGGAAATTTGTCACACTTTGCAAAAACCAAACCAAACTCACCGCAGGGTCCTGCTGCAGAATCAACTGCAGATTGACGTGTGGATGATTTACTGTTGCTGTGAAATATATCAGACTGGGATAACATTTTTTGCAGAGTATTAACTGAACATTGACAGAAATGGAAAGTGATTGCTTTACTTGCTGAGTGAAAGAAATGCACATGGCCTTTTTGCAGATATGTATTGATCGCTGACAGACTGCTGACACACATGGCTAAAGCACAGTGGGAGCTGACAGTGGAAAGAAACAGTGTCAGGCAGTCTGGGCAGTGTCACTTTAGGACATTAAAGGTAGAGTCTGTAGAGAACTAAATAAAGACTACAAACAAATCCATGCTTAATCATCACCCATGGGCTTCTGCGTGTGTGCTGGTCACCTCTGGAGTGGAGTTTTCATGTTGACTCTCAGGTGTGAATGTGAATGTGTGAGGTTTCAGTTAGCGTGTTCAATACTTTTTTCCTGTGTCATTCCTCATTATAGCACATAAGTTTTTATGGATTGAAAAGTTTAAATCTCTTTATTAGTTTTACTGACTTAATACCAAGGTCCACATTTATTATTTATTCACTTATTTTTCCCAATCTACTTATTTCTGCTGTCAACATCCCTTTCTGCAGATGTGTTTTCCTACATACCCTGATAAGACACTGTATGATGACTATTAGGTGTGACTTTTATATCACCTAATTCTCATGCTTTTTCTTTGGGTTGAGACATAAGGCATAGAAGATGATTCATAAAATAACAAGACGAGACATTCTTACACTCTGGTTTCTATAACAATGGACATGAATATTTACAACCAGAATATTTTATGGCCAGAGAGCTTTAGAGCCAGAACTGCAAAATAAAGCAAGCTGCAGCCAAGTTACATTGTACCTGGTCCAGGATTTCCAGTTGCACAGAATTGGGCTACTTTTTAAGTGTTGTCCATTGGTTGGGCTTGGGCAGACCTATTGCATACAGATGATGTTAATAATGCTTATGAATAAAGATTCATATTTTAAATGACAGATGTTTATACGCAAATCCTGTCAAACTGACTCCAGGCCAGATCAGCATACTCACATACATCACCTTCATGCCCCAAAGACACACAAATATGATGTCACTGCAGCACATAACCAATCACAGCATCAGCACCACCAGTGCCCACCACCTGCCTGAAATAAGGAATGAGAGTAAATACAGTCTACTTAAGTATATGAGCTTGGGTTTTACTTGTTAGCGTAGCAGCAACTCAATACTAATTTAATGTGCCATCTCCTCCGGTCTGAGCGCCGTACATCATTTCATTGTCCGGTGGACCAACCCGTCCACTGCCTCCTGAAGGTACAGAGATAGACTATTTAGAAACAGCTTATCTTCCCACTGATGGCCTCATTTGCTGTTGTAGGTCACAGAGACATCAGCAGAAACCAGAGACATATCCAGTTAAAAGTTCTTTGTAGGGGCTTTAAATGTCCACTAAAAATCACATATGTGAGAGACTTGTGAGAGACTTAGACATTTTTAGCCCATGCCGTGCCACTGTGTAGATTAAAATCATATGAGAGCATGCTGAGAAAGTCTTCCATTGCAAAAGCAAAATGGTCTTCACAATATTGTTTAAATGTGAACCAGGATGCTACTTAAATATTTCTACGTCCTACATTAGTGAGAAAAATTTTGTTGACAATTGCATTCTGGGAAATAGGGCAAATATACAGAATGTGGGAATAAGACATCTCTTCTTACCCATGACTTAGAAAGCAGGGCATGCATTTAAATCTTTCCTGCAGTTTCCTTATATTGCACTGTATTGCAATGTTGGCTCATACACACATATATATAAATTTTACTCCCAGTTTTCTCTTTTTCCCACTGCCTGAGTTTGGCAGCAGTCACTAATAATGATTTTCTGTTTAGCCCCAGGCAACTCTGAGCTGAGGGTTAAGAATAGCTGGTGGCAAATGTAAGCTCATTTTATTTTGCATCATTTAGCTCTGCTCTCCCAAGCTGGAAAGTTTGAGCTCAACACACATTCTTGTGTGAGTTTAGACAGACTTAAGCCAAAAGTTGGAAATTACACTTTGGCTGTTAGTTGCTGTGATAACTCAGTGTTCCTGGTCCAGAATCTCTATGTGCAGAAAAAAAGCTAAAATGATACAGTAGGAATGTGTCTTATCAGGTATTGCAGTTAATGGGGCTGTAATCTGTGTGTGTACTGCATGATAAATATATAACTGATGTATTTCAGAAAAGGGAGAAAGCTCTAAGTTCAGGTGTGAGAGAACACAAGATGTCAGACATGTGTGATATTTTACTGGATGTGGCCTGGACCACATGGTGCCATATTCTCTTAACAGTCCCAGTACAGTACACTGGAAATAGTTTTGCTATTTCAGATGGATAAAACTTCAATTCATTGCAAGAGCTGTGTGCAGCACATAAACACACTCTGTGCCTTGCCAACTCTCATGCATGTTAAAACCAGCACTGAACAAGGTCTTAGGGCTATGAACAAAATGCTAATGTTAGCCACAACAATGCTAACAAGCTGATGTACCTTCTCAGTTTCACACTTTAGCAAGCAAAACTTTCCTAATTAGCACAAAAATGAAATGTGCAGCTGAGGCCCGCAGGTTTAGGTTGTAGTTTTGGGGGGTATTTGGTTGTAAACAAAACCTGTCAGACAAAACTGTAAATTTTAATGGTGATGCTGGTACAAGTCAAAAAGAGGATCAGCAACATTTAGTATAATCATTTCAAAGTCAGAGGATCCCCAAAGTTAGAAATCATTCTCTGGAGAGTCAGCACAGCATCCAACAGACCAAGCACAACAAACCAAGCAGTAGTTGAAGAGACATTTCAGTATAGATACAGTGGTGGTTTGAATGAAATGCTACTGGAAGTCCTAGAGAGTTACCAGGAGGTCCATATGAAGATTATTGGTCTGATGTGACAGCCATTGACAACAATCTGAAGAGCTCTCTTTGCCATTTTTCATTTGCATATCATTTCCATGTCAAGTTCCACAAAGAGCCGGGTTTCAGTATCAGATCAGGAGGTAAAAATACCTCTGCAACATCAGTCAAGCATCCTCCTGCAATGCAGAGCAGATCTGGTGAAAAGTGATGAAAGGTTGGTGAGGGTGCATCTCACTGAATGTCTAAATACCAGTCTGTTATTTTATAAGAGGTTCTTTTATGATTTCCAGCCAGAATAGAGGCTGAAAATCCTTGGTCCAAAATAAAAATCTCACTTACGACTCAGGGGGTGAGGAGTGTGATGTCATTAAAGCCCCTACAAAGAACTTTCACTTTGTGTTGATTTTGGCGCCCCCTGTGGACAAAAGCGGTAGGTTTCTCTTTGCGGATCCCGTCCCAATATCAGCCATGAAGAAAATATAATGATGAAATTGAGCTCGGGTTTTACTCATTAGCATAGCAACAACTCAATGCTAATTTATAGCCTCGTCAAATGTGTCCTGTCTGAGTGCCGTACATCGTTTCGTCATCCAGTGAACTGACCCATCCACTGCCTCCAGAATGTAAAGAGTTACACTATTTAGAAACAGCTTCCCACCGATGGCCTCATCTGCTGTTGTAGGTCACACAGAGACATCAGCAGAAACCAGAGAGACTTTTGCATATCCAGTTATAAGTTCCTTGTAGGGGATTTAAGGTTAAGGTAAGAAAGCTTGTCCAGTCCAGTTGAGGGCAACTGGACTGGGTTATAGATACTTGACAATGTTTTTTTTTTTTTCTCAGCCAGAATGCTTCTCCAGTTCTGCAGAGGAAGACATGTTTGGAGTCAACTCTGTTCACATGAGTGTGTGTGTGTTTGTGTGGACTATCCATGCCAGCTCCATCCCCCCTCAGACTGCAGTTACGTTGGCTGACTTTTCAGCAGAGATTTAGCACACATTCTCATAAATATTACAACGGCCTCTTTGGCTATACTTAGCCAGATGAATCATGCATCTTGTACAACAGATGTTTTTTCATTTCTCCTGCGTCTTGACTGAAGGATTGTGGACACAGTGGTGGACAGGCCTGATACTGTTTCTGAAAACGGCCTGGCAGATGATGAAACCTTCAGATGCAAATCTGAGTTGCACGTCTTACCCCACAAACTATGTTTAAGGCCTTTGTGCTCAGTATATTTTCATTCAAGGCATTCATTTGTTGATTGGCAGCAGTATTTGTGCTAATGTTGTCTGCTCTCACAGCATGTACTAAATATTATTTCATCAGCCATAAGCTCCACACAGAAGTTTCAAGAGGCCAACCGTTAATGCAGGTGGTATTTCATGAACCAAATGGTGCTTCTCAGTCTGGCTACAGTGATATTTGTTCTGTAATTGGTTGAATTTCTAATCAACTGCAGCTTTTGTTAGATATATTAGCGAGCATCCGCTCTTTTGTGGAAACTCCTTTCCAAACGAGCGCTTTTCTCTCTCCAAGCCAATCTACCCACAGCAGGGGGCACTGAAACTTGAGTCCCACGAGGGGCCAGTTTTGGCCTGTAATCATATCATTTCTCAGGCGTTGCAGTAAACACAGCATGATTCACAAGGCCTAATGGCTCTCTAATGCACTGCAGAGACAACAGTGTATGAACACTAATGAATGGACTCGAGCAGCTTTATTTATAGGGAGACGATTCCATTTTTTCATTTCTGGGATCAATCAGTGCACTGCGCTGCGAGTCCCAATCAGGCGGTATCTGAATCATTTTGCATTATGAAGCAGGATAGATATAATCACATAGGCAAACAAATTACATGGCGCTGCTTATCTGCAGAAACATCAGTAGCACCTCTGGTTTCACATTAGCAATTCATATCAGGTGAAGGTGTCTCCTTCTGATAATGAGATTAACAGAGCAGTTACAGATGTTATTTGCTTCATTCCTGCTATTCATCTGTTGTGTCCATATTAACAGCTCATTTTTAACAAGCAAGGGTCTCCATTTGTTTTGTTTTTTTTAATAACATTTATCAAACGGGAAGCATATATTATTTACAACAGACTGTAGGAATGCAATTCATATCATTTTCATAGAGCTTTTATAGTGCTCTAAAGGTATAAATGCATGCACATGCACTGTATTACTGCATGGCCATGGTTTGACTTAGGTTGTGTGATAATGGATGGTGGTTGCCACATATATGTGTTGACGATTTATGTGTGTTACTATAGTGGCACGGCAGCCAGGACTAAAAGTGGTCCAGCTAAACTTTTAGGACCTGCTAAGGGATGCACAGAAACTTTCTTTCTTTCTTACTTTCTTTCTTTCTTTCTTTCTTTCTGGAGATGCTTTGTTATGCCAGGTGTAAACTGATGTACATGTAGATCCATACACTTGTGATCAGATCACCTGAAATGCATGTTAATGCAGGTCTGAGTAAGGCCCAGAAAACTACTGACCCTTCAGGTTTGAGAATGAAGTGACTCTACACACTGAATGTGTTTCAATGCGTAGTATACAAATAGCAGTGCATCATAGTGTGCATCATTACACATAAAGTGGTGGGCCAACTGTGCTGCTACACTGCACCATACTCTGTAAAAACAATTCAAAGCTATGCAGCACTTACATTAGCTACTGTGTTTTTTCAAACATAATAAAATTAATTGAACATATTAAAATCCTGTTAAATACGTAGCAATGCCTGAGCTGGAACCAATGACCACAGCCCATGCATGCTGGCTGCTGGTCAGTCGCTCTCAGAAACACTGATGGAGAGCTGGAAACTCCAAAAAGTTGTGATCCAGTCCTTGAATTGGTAGAAATAAAGTCAATTTTGAGAATTAATTCATTTATATGTATCAGTAACATTTGGTTATTTTGTTTTTGGACAAAGAATCATCCTAATGCTAATATTAATATGATATGACATCTGTGTGGGGGCGTATGGGGTGGTGCCATAGAATATGATTAATATACTGACTGAAGCTACTGTATACTCATGGTGTATTGTTCCACATAAGGAATAATACTTCTTATCCAGCTCTGTGTGAGGTTCTCATTTCTAGCCAGATTACACACAAACAGACAAATTCTTCTTTTGAAATTCTGAGTATCAGCTCAGGATGTGCTGGCTACCATCAGTTATTTATAATCATGTTATTTTATCCACAGATGTTGCTAAATCAGCTTGGAGTCTGAGGGATGGAACTCCAAATACAGCGTTACTGCAGTGTGTTCTAAGCAGAGCAGGGAAATCTCAAACACATTTTAAAACTGTGAATGCAACAAAAGTGTGAAGAAAAGAAAGATGTTCATGTATCATTTTTATTATTTTTTATCCTCTTTGTCTTTCTTAATGTGGGATCAGAAGATGCACTGCAATCATTGCAGTTTCCCATAGACAATATTGATCAGAGTGGTATCGATCATGTCTATGCTGTCATTATATTCAATATATTATCAGTCACAGCCATAACTGATCTGTCCAATTTCCTGAAGCAGCAGTTATACTGATTGTGTTATAGTCTATATTCTGTTTAATATCAATTTTCTCTGCCTTTCAATTACTTGACAACACATTCAGCAGCATAATATTCATCTTCATCAGGCAGGCGTCATGCATGCTCCCTCATGCATTTATGCATTTCTATCCTTAGCGTGAACAGGTAATTACTTGAATACATCTCTCCAAGAGACGTGTTTCTGTCAATCTTTGCAGTGAGTCAGTGTTATCTCTCTCAGCTCTGTCCTTGTGCTGCAACCTTGCCCCCAATACATCACACATTCAGCATGATCTCATTTGACATTTCAACCTGAATCCATTTCTCTGTTATACTCGGCCCGCTTGTCAGAGGGTAATTGCATCAAACATTCATGAAGACCAAAGGTATCAGATATTACTGGGATGATTTCTCAGCCGTGTGACAGAGGTGATGGGCCAGGGGATAAACACCTCACACTTTCCTCTGGTTGTAAAGTTTGCAGGATGATTTCCAGATTCAGAAAAGAGTCTGTCAAACAGCAAGTGGTACAAAAGTCCCCAACAACATTGGTTAGGAGGGCGTCCCTGGCCTTTGGTGCAAAATAATTCATGAATGACATCAGACATCTCCCAGGTGATTATCAAGGTGAAGTGAAGGGCTTCAGATAGTGTCTGTTATATCGTAGTCAACAGCCTTCGATTTCACACATGGTGTATAATTACTGGAGAGGCAATCAAGTCACATTATCTGCAGGAGAAGCAGCAGATATACGACTGCCAGCAATCATCCTCATCTCCCACTGTAGATTGAATAATAGCATGGCCCACTGGAACACTCTTCTTAGCTGAATGAATGCTGCAGTAAATGGATCTAAATATCATCTGCGCTGTCACTTACACCGCAATTATTGTTAGAGTCACCTCGCTGAGGAAACATTTGCACATTGAACAGTTGTTGGCAGCTGTAAGACGAAAGGTAGACGATAGGTGTGATCACGCTTAGCTCCTACCGGTGACAGGTTTAGGTTTTGCAATTTCCAGCTGCACGTAACCATCTGTCAAATGTTTGTAGTAGTGGGTAATTTCTGCTTAGTGTTTTTTATGGTTTATTCTCATGGTGTGGGACAGCTGGGTAATGTAAATGAGGCAATATTGTCCAGTATTTACATGAGAGTCACAGTCTCAGTGACATTTCCCACAGTCGTACTAAATCAAGACAGAGCACTGCACATGAGTCAAGAGTATGGGTACATTGTATTCAGTGCAGAAGGATATGAGACTGTGTATCATAACATTACAATCAGCACAAATGAAGCAAATGTCCAGGTTTAAGGAGACTGTCCTCTAGCAGCAACTTATTATGGTTCATAGTTATATTTTAATATTAGGTGAACTCCAGTAGACAAAGACTGTAGTGTGTGGAATGGCTGCATTAGCAGGGGGTATCTGTGAATAAATGAGTTGACAAAAAACAACACTTTAAGAGGAGACCACTGTCCAGGCCTTGTTTCTGTAAGAACTCTCTATATAAGAACTTTAAGCAGTGACAGCTGTAATGATGCCACAGCATCCATATATTTCAATTCTTTGCTATAGCAGTGGGAAATAAAGATCACAACAACTACATTACTGCAAGAAACCAAGGTCACTCAATGCACAGCAGTTATAGGCTGTAGGTAGGACAACAATATTTTTACTGCTGGCCTGTTCTTATACGTCAAATTATTGTTGCCATAACGATGAAGACCTGGTGCTGGTAAGTTCTTATGGGTTGTATACATATGGTAGGGGCACATGGCCTTCATCATTTAATTTGGAGAACTTCAAGGAGTTTAATTTGTCCATTTAAACTTTAATTAGATTTGTCATTTCATGAATATTATATGAATTCTATAATTGTTAAATTCAGTTGAATTGCTGTGGATGAAGATAATGTGATGAGATGCATGGAGTGATGCACACAGTGAAGCTGTGAAAATTCTGTGCTTAGACAGTGGAGAGAAGAGGTGGGTGATTACTGTGCATTTATCACCACCTACAACAAAAGTGGTCAGTTGTTACAACAATACTATTTGTTACACTTTATAATACAGCCTGCGACCTACAGTGTAAGTGAGATAGAGAGCCTCCTGTTCGAATAATGGGAAGAAGCTTTTCGCTGTTCCTTCGAACACTTCTGTTGCCCTTCACAGCTTCAAACTGCCAACCTTTATTTCAACTGTGACTCTTCATTTTTATACAAAATCTATATTAACCTTGAAAAGCAGCCAATAGTGTGAGTTAAACAACACAAATATCTCAAATCCCACTAGAAAACTATCGGGAGGGAAATCAGCTGAACCTCCAAGCATGCAGGAAGTGCAGTGTAAGTAATAGCACCATTACCATACTCTTCTGTCTGTGATGCTGATGATGGCAGATATCATCCAAATCAAGTCCCTCTGTCCCCCCATGGATGTAAAAGAATGATAAAACACATGCTGAAATGATCAGGAGTGGAACATGTTTACCAGTTTATTCAAATGAGACAGCAAAATCTTTGAGTTTTATATCCATTATGCTGCCTCCATGACATCACATGAAGACACTGTGTAAACACATTTTTCACACACAAAACAAAAAAGCTCTGATCCCTGGAATGGTAGAGCATTTTTTCTGCGGGGCTGAGGAAGAACAACCACTTTATAGCGATACTGATAGTGTAGATTCATGTCTGACAGACATGAAACAAGAAAAAGCTTCATTGAAAGTCATCTGACATTTGATGTAAAGCTGCATGGAACATTTGTACTTCAAACACAAACGACTGACCTCTAATCAACAAAGCTTCAAATCAGGAGCCGTCCTGATCTGGGTCTTGCTAACAGCAGCTGAAGAAATGGAGATGGAGAGAAGAAGTTGTCTCTCAGCTAATCATTATCTGAGAATTGGGGATGTCCTTTTTGTGGCATGAGATGAGAGTGTGAGGAAGAAAAACTAGTCTAATCTTATCTCCACTCTTCGAACACAAACTGTAGCTGAATCAGTAGATCAAATACAGGCAGGAGAGAAGTAATTACCACCACTGTCTGACCTATGGAGGCACAGTGATTTAAAAGACAGCTTTTTTTCTTTTTGTTTTTTACCTCCACTGACACAGAGACCCTCATTTGCTGGAAAATAATCGAATTCTTCATGTAGACAGAATTACTGCAATGAAGTCAAACGGCAGTGTGTCAGTGTGTGCTTCAATATAAGATTCACTGATGTTGTCGACATTAGAGCTGTAGCATATCAAGCTGTTGGACAACTTTCTTTATAGGGACAAGTGAGGCTCACTGACTCGGTCTGGCTGATTGAGGTTTATTTTTAGTCATTTTTCCAGGTAGCTTCTGTATGAATGCATATATGTAAAGTGTTTTGATTGAATCTGATTGAGGCTCTTAAACAAAAAGGAAGCAATCATGTCATGCAAGCAATCAGAGCTCCCACGTTTGGTTTCTGTTTTCACACAGAAAAGCTGTGACTGGCAATTAACTCTGCTTGAGATAATGGCAGTGTTGCTGTGCTGTAAATGTCAGACTGCCGTGTCATTATATTCTTTATCCTAAGATATGTCACTGGAAGAAAAAGCTCAGCATTTCCAGTTTGACAACGCTCTCAGTAGCTTGGTTTAGTAAACCCATCCATTAACTTTATAGTTTATCACTTGCAGGGTGATGGGTGTCATCTCAGTCACATCAGTCTATCAGTCTAAGCAAATTACCTCACACACTCACATTCACATCTATGGGCAGTTAAGAGTCGACAGTTACCACAATGTGCATCCATACACCCAGGAAGGTCACAATTCCAGGTTTGAACCAAGAACCTTCTTGGGCTAACTGCACCACTGGTCCACTGTGCCATCCAGTGTAATGAATGGCCAGCCTTTTGTTTAAATCATGTAACATTTTGGGGCTGTGTCTTTGCCAAATCGCTATAGTTCATTTTTATTATCACCATGCACACCTCAGCGGGCACTCCCCTCTCATTCAGTAGAGAATAAAGCTATCACTGTTTTGGCAGCAGAGAGAGAGAGCAAGAGTGGACCATCAAGGACAAGTTCAACACACCTAAGAGTTCTTCTTGAAATAAATCTGGCTTCACTCTGTGTTAACATCCACAATCCTTCACCACATTAGCTGCCTCACTTACCTCTGGTATAACTAACCAGCTAGGAACACACTTATGTGAAAGAGGTGGAGTTGTATATTACAAGCAGGATTGTCAGAACCATGAATGTGACATTCAACGAGGTGGAATAAACAAACTGTAACAGAAAACACTATAATTTTCAGTGATGATAGTAAGGCTAAGGATACACTGTAAATGATTTATCACGTCAAGTTTCTTACTTTTTATTTTTTGCCCTCGTCTGATGGGGAACAAAAAACAAAAGTAATGTCAGACAGTTTCTGCTGCCAACACAGAGAGGAGAGAAGAGAAGCAGTTTATGTGTGATGGGGTGAATGTGACTCAAATATTCATTCATATTCATGAGATGTATTTAACACAAAAGATTTCATGTGGTTTAGTTTTTTATCTCCAGCCACAGATTCTCCTCATCTTATTCTGAGCTGCAATGATGAAGAGATGAAGAAAGTATCATCACTGTCAAGGATCAAAGAACCTTTGCTCAATTAAAATGAAGCTATAGTTACTACTATAGTTAATGCTGGTTTTGATCTGATCTAGAGCAGGTTAGGAGTTCATTATAAGTTGCCATGGAGATTTCCCCTGGTAAGAACAGAATCAGTGTTGTAGCCCTAAAAACTAAGGGTTTACCCCAAAGCTGGCTCCACTGTACGTGCAAGAGACAGTATACTGTGCCCATTGCATCTTACTTTTTGAAGGGGAGGGTATCACTATCAAGTTAATATACTCTGCTAGTTGTGGTGAAAAACACCACTCTGTAATCACGAACAATGTCACAATTACTCAAGGTAATCTATAGACAGTACTTCTCTCCCTTCAGACCACTTTCTTTTGAAAGATATTATGAGGAACAGAATGTCTCTTGGAGAGGACGCTGTGTTTGGAAAGACTCATTGCTTCTGTAAGATTTTAAATGTCATGTATCAACCCAGTGAGAACTATAATCAGCATCAAACTCATCACTCTCTTTTTTTCAAGTTCATCTATCTATCTGTTTAAGTTCAATATGCAGAGGCAATATAATGGCAACAGAAAACCTGCCATAGAATTGAGTGTCCTCAATAGTGTCAGCAATAGTGTCGGCCTGCTGGAGCCAGTGATGTGTAGAAGGAACATACATGGCTTCTTTCTCAACATGGGGGTTGTAATTCATCTTTAAACTACAGATCTTAACCTTATCCATCCATCAGGCCAATCTCTCCTTACTGGAGGAAAAAAAGTGATGTGAGAATCCAATACTGTGATACACAGTCTGAGCAGGAGAGGCTGGAAATACTTACTGTCGAGTTCACCTAGAAAATAAATGATAGATAAGATTTCTGGTTTTCTTCCAATCCACTGTAAGTTCTTCTGAGAGAAATTAGAGCCTCCAAAATGAGTCCATCCATCTGCCAGGCTGGACAGGGAAAGATGGTCAGATACTGCCTTCTCTATTCACTCTGTGGTGCCAGCCTCTCTGGGCCTCACACACATGGCTAATAGACACATGAAAAGATGATCCTGTGGTGCAATGGAGTGCAGAACAGTTACCCCAGTATCCAGAGATACCGTCTCTTATTAAAAATCTGATTATGAGTAGCTGGTGTTGTCCCACCTTGAAATTATGCAGCTTGTTTTACTGCAGGTCATTAATCCTTGTAATCGTGTCATTAGTGAGGTGGTAATGTTATTATTCTGTGTCCCAGGATCCATTACTGATTATTGGTTTCAGGGCCTTTAGACTGAAGACAAAAACTAAAGTTTGAAAGTAACTGTGGCCACATTGTTTTTTTTTTGTTTGTTTTTTTATCACTGGTCCAGTTCTCACTCACGCCCAGATACGCCTGCACTAGTGTTGTAGTCAAGACAACCTAACCCAAGACTGAGTCAAGACCAAGACCAGAGCATACCAAGACCAAGACAAGACCAAGACTTTGAGGGGGTCGCGACCGAGTCAAGACCAAGACCAAGGGGGGGCAAGTCCAAGTCCGAGACCAAGACCAAACCAATGCAAGACCATTTTCAATACTGTATATTCAGTGCCAGTACTCATAATAATGTGGCTTGATATTTACATTGGTCCTCATCAAAAAAGAAAATATGATTTTAAAATCTATTCTATATCTAATCAAAAAAAAAGCTTTTGACTCTGGGGAAACCAAGTTTCCCAGATTACACAAGCATACTTTTGTAGAACAATTTTAATCATCTTAAAGTTATTGAATTACATTACATAAACAAAAGTGAGTGAGTGACACAGACTTTTGCAGTAAAAAGATGTCACTGCCTATGTGGTCTTGACTGGTCTTGAGAAAAAATCCCAAGTCCAACTCAGCTGAGACCGTGACGAGGCTGAGTAAAAATGTAGTCAATTCCAAGACAAGACCAAGACCATGAAAATGTGGTCTCAAACCAAGACTGGTCTCGAGTACTTCAACACTAGCGTGCACCATTACATAGTATCAAACAGTGATAGGCCTAGATAATCCTGTCCAGGACTGCAGTTCTTATGAAGATGAGAATTACTCTATTAAACCCTATTAAAGGGAAATTATTTAATATCAATACATTCTATTTATTTATTAATAAATACAAAAGAATTCTTATATATTATATATTAATAATTCATAGTATATATAGTATAATATGTATTATATATTAATAATTCATTATTTATAGCTTGATGGAGTTCAGCAGGCTAACCTCAAAAAGAATAGAAATAGCAGGATAAGAGGATCTGATGCTGAACTTGAAATACTTTTCTCAACCAGAGTTGTTAATGCTAACAACTGTCATGGAGTGACAGCAAAATGTACAAACAGCTCTGTTGAAAAACGTGACATTCTTTGTTTTGGCCATAGCAGTATCAACTGAGTCATACTGTAGCTTCTGTTTTTTACATGTCTCACTCTATGACCACTTCTGTGGTTTGTGTTTCTCTTGACATCAAAGGAGATTTTCTTTCAAGGGTTACAAAATATCTGCATAAAACCTGACACCTTGAAATGTCACAGGCCATTTAGACGGTATTTGTGTTATCTCTTGGTCAAATGGCATTTTTCCAGACAGTTTTACAGCCTTTGCATTGTAAATAATCTCATATTAGAACAATTTGTGAATGTAGATTTAAGAAATGTGATCTGTTTTATATGTTGGTTAAATTAAATCTTAATTAAATCTGGCTGTGTATTAAATCAAATTTAATCTGAGGCATGACTTTGCAAAAGCTGACACAGAATGACTAAATATAGACGATTAAATATTCATTTCAGCAAATCTAAAAAGAATCCATAGTCCATCTCTGGGTATTGTGTGACTTTGTGGGTTGGATTGGATCTTGATTGCTCATAGATGAGATCTCTCTGTCAGGGAAGATTTAACCGTATTTTAAATGGAATGTTTGGAGCAGCAATGAAAGTTAAAAAGAAGAAGTGGCAGCTGATTTGAAGCAGGAGATAGGTGCCTTGTGTTCAGCACCTTGATCCAGAGATGTTACTCAAACAGAGATGACCCTGTGACATATCATTTATCTGCAATGCGATAAACACATTTCACGGAAGGGATTGGGAGCCGGTCTTCTTTCAGATATTGTTTCATTAGAATCTGTAATCTCTGTCTCTTTCTGAACCTCTAGGTTTAATGGATGAGTGCAGCAGCACATCAGTACAACAGTAACACCCATTGGAATACATCAAGTCACATTATGCAAAGGTTTTTGGAGCTTCACTCATATTAGAGACTAAATCACTGCACAGTTTTCACTCCATTCCAAATATGTCTCTAGAAAGTTCTCTGACTTCATGAAAGTGTGTTACTGAACAACAGGAGTGTCTTTCATAATGCTACATAACATATACAAAATCATTTTCTCTGTCTTTCTCAAGTACTGTATAACTCCTCCCAGGGGTATAGCTGCTGATCAGGTAATTAATGATAATAGACACATTTCAATGGACTATAAGCTTATGAAATGTTTATATTATAAATTCTAGATATCTGGATTTTGGCATATTAAGGATTAAAGTGTAGTTCCATCCATTATTCAGAAAAAACACTGTATTCAAAAGCTACGCATTTTAAGACCAGACTAAAAAGATTCAAGTGCAGAGATCTGACTGCAGCATGCAGAGCTCAATGATGCAAACCCGAGGCAAAAGTACAGACAAGAGCTAGGCAGAGGCAGAGTCAAAAATACAGTCCAAAACCACTGGCAAAGGTCACCAACAGGGCAAGGCAAGAGCAGAGTCAAAAATCAAGCTAAAGGTCAATAAATACTGGAAGTGTTTCTTTCATCCTATCCCTGTGTAGTGGATATCAATGTCTTATTTGACAAATAAGCAGAAGAAAATCCTGTCATTAGTTCTTCTGAGAAGGAGACAAGAAACAAACACAAATAGGGGAAGGGAGTGGGTTCACAAAACCCTCAGCAAGACAGGAATTAGGAGAGTTTCATCTTGTCCAGTTTCATGATGACCACTGGTTGTAGATTCTATCAGGAAAATGAGGGAGTCCGTCCTATTGGAAGCACCGAAGTGTCGTCACAGAGTGCTGCACCCAAGTTGAGCCTGGCTCAACCTAAGCACAACACACAAGAGCATAGTGCACTGCAGCGCAGAGCTTTGAGAGGTGCAACACATACACAATTAATGGGAAGCTGTGCGCAGCCTGCGCACACCACATGTGAAACTAAGAAACTGAAACTAAGAAAATGAAGCATAGCAAAGTTGGAGCTGTATTCTTGAGCATCGTAGGTCAGAATATTAACATCTGATTATATATGCTCTTATAAATTGGTGATTTTGCCGACATGTTAGCTCTGTCAAGTTAAGTTAAAATATACAGTGCAGCCTGTATGTGCTGCTCCCAAGTGGCCAGAAAATGCAATGTGTCATGCAGCCTGCCTGTGAGGAGGAATGCTGTGTGAGTTGGTTAGTTCCAGATAAACAGCTTTTTATTCCGACCAGTTGATTCTGACCGTATGAAAAAAAGAAAAAAGAAAAGAAAAGTGTATATAACATTATATACAGTACATTTAAACCGGTCTATCAAGTTGAGATGGGACTTTTTGTAGGCAGTGAAAAAAGGATGTTAGTTTGGGTCCGTTCGTTTATCTCCCATATCTCTGTCCAGCATTATGAGCTGGTATGGATAACTGGAGGAGAACAGAGAGCTGTCTGCTGCTGATATTATACCGAGGGGCCATTTGTACGTCATACAACCCCACTTAAGAAACACTGAACGGTCTCTTTAAGATACTAATTCTGGCTCTTCCACAACTGACCACAAACTGCATGTTAGGTGCAATTTATCTTGGAAGGCTTCCTGTTGTGGTAATGACTGAGAAACAGTTAATTCCAAATTCATGACATCCATCAATGTTCAATGTACAATAAATGACTGGGCCAAATGAAAGAAGTCTAAATGTTGCAGCAGCAGCAGTGGGGTCACAGACTGGAACAAACTCAGTCCCTCTTTCCCTGTGACAATGGAGAGTGACCTTCACTGATCTAATCCAGTGAAACATCCATCAGCAGATGGGCTCCTGTTTTTCTGATAGGGCACCATGTCCATGCCATCCTGCTGTTTTAGGGGGATGAAAGTGAAAGCTTCAGAGACACAAAGTTCAACACTGACTTTTAAAAATAACCTGGCATTGTTTTCCAGCTAGCACCCTTCACAGCACCGTGGAGATTTTTGTAATGAAACATTAAAGGGGAGAAAAGGATTAACAGAGTAATACATTTTCAAATACAGCATGCCACTTTATTCCAGTGACTGCATTCACGCTGACCTTGCTTCATATCACTGAGCCATGCAGGGCAGTTTTCCACCTCAAAGGAAATGAAAAACATCCCATAGAGGCAGATCAAGGCCAGATGGGAGACTTGCCTGAACCTGCACACTTTTCAAATAAAAAAGGACGACTACAGTTGAATGAAGAATAAACCAGTGTGTGTTTTTCCCCAACACTGCAGGACATGACAGATGACTTGTTAAAACCCACAAGTTATGCTTTTTGAAAAGAGATCAGACAACAAACACAAACAACTCACCCCCTCATCTTTTACTGATGAACTTTTTAACAGACATGTGGTGGCTTTAATGGCTTCATTAAACTCAGATCAATAAAACACATTCATTTAGGTTTTTTTAAGGTAATTGTGTTTTTGTAAACCTTTGTTTCACATACTTCTCCCCTACTCAGCATGTTACTACAGCCTCCACTACAGACATAAGATCTCTTCTTTCTGACTCTATCAACCTGTTTTTTTCTGCTTTTATTTTGCAGTCTGTAGTTCAACCACAAATTACAAAAGTGACATCAATTAAGGTGAATTATAAGATTCCTCACAACTTTCTCTGGAGACACAACAAGTTTTACATGACTTGTAGAAGCTGTCATGCCAGTGATTCAAAAAACTGTGGAAAACAGTGGAAACAAATCAGTGGTGTTGTGTTTTATACTTGGCTTTTTATTTTACTTTATTATAAAGAAATAAAAATTAAACAGTAAAGCTGAAGAAAATTCAGAAATTAAAAGAAATTCTTAGAAACAATCACTGCACATTCTGAATGGAAATGAACCTAGTCTTGTGTGTCACTAGAAGTGTACAGCATGTCAATCCAACGCGGGGTGACACATCACCCACTTCATTACAATATTACATGTATCTTCTGATTCAGAAGGGAAATGTACAACGTAGAGCTCTGCAGCTGCTGTGGAGTCTGTTGTTCTTTCTTGCGTCTCAAGAGAAAGGCTGTCTGTTTTTTGAGGCTCACTTGACTCACTTGAACATCCTCCATGTTGTGCAGCAAAATATTGTATTTTTTACCTTTTGAAAGATGGAAAAAAAGACAGAAAATAACAGACCAAAAAAATCACAGTCCCTTCATAGACTTGTGTGTGTGAGTGCCTGTGAGCACTGACACTGAGGAGCTGGAGCTGGAGCTGTCAACCTGTCTGTGTATTTGTGTATGTGGGAGAGGAATGTGTGTTTGTTGGTGTGTGTGGTTGTGTTTCACAACTCTTCATATAAATGTATGGGAGACAGGGGTCAGAAGTAGATTAACTGCAGAGATATTAGAGGAGTTGCTGATTAATGAATTGACCTCAGCTGTGGCGCTGGCTTGAGGCTCAGAGGTTGCCATGGCAATATGAGTGGGTTGCCATGACAGTGGACGCACTAGAGGTGGAGGCAGGCTGAAACAATTGAAAGAGGGGATTTTTCTCTCTCTGGTCTCACATTTTGGCTTTGGCTTATCTTGACAAAACAGTAGCTTCTATCAGAAAATGAAGCAGACCGTGAGCGTCCAGAGGACTTCCTGAACATGTTGATATGTTTTTGGTGTGTGTTAGCCCCACGGCATAAATAATAATGGTTGGGATGGTAGAAATAGCTGGGACCCCTTGTCTGTCCCTCTCCCCCACACCCTACGATGAGGAAGATTTCTATGAGGCTTTAATTGTTTTTAATCTGAGTAATTTGTTTTGAGTGCAAAGGCTCTAGGGAACACACTGCTGCACATCAAATGGCAAACAGGAAGTGGATGGAAAACAGCAAGCAGTTTTTGTTGCTCATTCCACCAGACATTGGTAAAGAGTCTTGTCTCTGTCATCAGGATGATGGAAACATGACTTCCAAATGCTGATGTCGCTCCTTGTCCTCTGGATGTTTATGGATTAGATACAAATTAGCCAGAAGTTTCCCCATCTTAATTGGATAATAACAAAAACATCATGGATCACAATTTATTTGTCATTAACTACAGTCTCCTCACTCTGCCACGCACATTTGTAAAACAGAGCTGCAATGGCATCTTGTTTTCTCTAAGGACACAGACACATTCAAATGTGTCTGAGCCTATTTGACATGATTTATTGTAGTTTTGCTTCTCATCCAAGATTCTAGTGAGAATTTCAGCATGCCCCTGTGCAGGGCATCTCTTTCATCGTGTACAGTAAATGTATGGTCCAGCACTGAGGGGTTTAAGATCAGCACATTAAGAGGTTGATTCCAACACGTCCTCCTTCCATTTGCCAGTGCTTTCATCTATGACTTTGCAGTGCAAGTCAAGCCTGTGTCTGTGGGGAGCCCTGTGAAAAGACATTCAATTTAATTATTAAAAAGAGGCTGAGATTGTTGAGCAGTGCAGCGGCGGAGCTCGGAAACAGGATGTCATATGTGGATTAATCGACCTTTGCAAACTCAGCAGAATCATTGCGGAGGTGGGAAACAAGATAGGAAGCCAACAGAGAATGAAATTGTTGACATTTTGCTCTCTATTACTCTTTAATGTCTCTTTGCTTTGATTTCACAGTGATTGGACAGTTTCATGAGAGATGGTACTATATATAGGCAGCTTGATCTATGTCTTAACACTGAGGGTTCAGCTTTGAGGTGAAATGAATCTGTGAACTCACCTCTGCATCATTATGGGCTGGGTATGTTTTTCTAATGCTGAGGCCACAGTATGAGTATACAGTATGAACAGCTGTGTGTCAGCATAAAAAACTTCAGCATTATCTCCAACTTTTCCTCCCTAGTATTTTCCTCAGCGTGTGGTCTGAGAGCAGCTCTCTCCAGCCACTGAACGTTCATTCTGGTTTTACCTCAGTTTCTTTCACTTTCACTTATTTGCCCTTTCTAGCCGCAGGGATCTTTTTCAAGGAGAGTTTCCATATTAAATATGGCTGACTGTAACTTCAGTGGTAGCAGGTGGTCTCCTAATCGGAGGATTGGCTGTTCAGTACCCAGCTCGTCCTGCCTGCATGCCAGAGCCCGAACCTCAAAACATTCTGTGTGCTTGTCAAAGCAAACTGCTGCATGTCTGAAAAATAGGTGCTCTGTGGTCAAGAAGAAAGGCTACTGAAGAATACTCAGCAATCACTGTTTTGTTTCAGTTGTGCAGGGATCGGCTAGCATTTTTCCACCAAACAATTATATGGTGAAAGTACGACCACTACAGTGGTGGTGACCTGTCGAGGTCAGTGTATAGGCGCCTTGTTATCCTGTGCATTTCTTCTTATTAGTACTTTCAGCATTCACATTCATGAAAATGTGTGTGATGTTGTGTGTTTGTGCACTCCTCTGTCTCTCACACACTCACAGATAACTTTATCTGATCACAGTTACAGGCACACACAGGTTGACAGCTCCTCAAACTCCATGCTGAGAGAAAGATGATCGTGTGTCTATGTGATTAGCTCTCTCTTGACCTTAAGGTTGTGTGTTTGATTCCCATGTTGAGAGAGATCACATCCCTGGCAGAGGCCCCCGTGGCACTCTCAAAATATCTGAGGGAATTTTCTAGTTTTATAGCTTTTACACTGTGTCATAAACATTCACTTCATAATGATAAGGTAAAGCAAAAATACTGCTGATGGCAAAACAAACTTTCTGAGCACTCACAAAATTACAGAATGTAAGGTGACAATATAGGTTCCTGAAAGAAATCTAAGAGTTTCTTCACAGAACAGAAATTCATTTGCCTGATTATTGTGACATTCAGTGGCAGAGCAGTAATCAAAGCAAATGAGCCAGCTCGTTCTGACCTGATTACTCAGTGATGATTCAACTACAGACTCATTTAAGATTACTGTATACTCTGTACACATGCACACACACACATACACACACACACACACACACACAAACATTGACCCTATCAATGTTCCAATCAGGGTTGAAAAGGCCCCTCCATTGAAAATTTGCTTGGTGTTTGACACAGTCAAGTGGAGAAACGTGTTCCTGAGCAAATGTTCAAACTGTTAAGGTGTCAGAGTGTTAAACTGTGTTGTCACACAAGAAATATGCTCCATTTTACACTGTACTCTATTTAATGGATGGGAGCAAACAACCTTGAAAACTGAACAACTAAGACCATGATATCTCAGTTTGAAATTATTTAAAGTTCACTTGCCTCTCAATATTACATCTACTTCTTCTTCCTCAGTGAAAAGTCTAAAATGCATAAATAATATTTAGGAACAAGCTGTTTCCTCATTTAAAGAAAAAAAAGTTCTCAGTGTTTTGGAAGCTTCATATTTCTTGTGTAGCTGGTTTTCATATGAGATGTGGTGCTTCATGCATTTTGCTTGTTGGTGTATGTGTTAAATTTTGATATGGGCTCAGAGGAACTTTCCTCCCATAACAGATGAATCTGAAAACAGCGTAAATTATTCCGAAGCTTGAACATTCAAACGAAGGAACATAACACATTTCTGAGTTGAAGGGGGCTGTAACTATTTCACACTTGGCCTTTGCAGATATTGTTCAGAAAGAGAGTTTAAAAACTTTGCTGGCACTGGACATGAACATTGTTGTCACAGATGGTACTAATTCAGTATCAATCTATTCATCCATTCATTCGTGGTTAACATATTCACAGTCAACACTAGTTTAGTACCCATGCAGTAATAGCTTGATTTCTTTCCATGCCTCATTGTGTATGTGTCATGTTGTCTTTTATATTTTTGTACCTCTGCACCTGTGACCACCAGGGTTGGAGTCTCTATGTGTTAGGCCTTTTGCTTCCATCTCTTGTGAATGACAAAGCCTTGAGGAAATTTCTTCAAATGGATCAAAACATGTTCGGCTTTTGGTGTTGAAAGGTCCAAGGTCAAGGTGACATCACAATGCAGAGCTTAGGCCTATATTGTATCTTGAAATTGTCAAAGGAATCTCCTTTAACTTGGCACAAACTTTTGCTTGAACTCAAGGATGACCTGGTAAGATTTTGGTGGTCAGAGATCACAGGTCATAGTCACTGTGACCTTGTGAATATCAAATCTCTGCAATGTCATGTTTTATGTAGAGGACTATTTTAAGGGAGAGTCTGTAGGATTATCCTAAAAAATAAAATATAGATGTAATCACCTATGGGCTTCTACTCATGTGTGGTGGTGACTGTGTCTGCAGGGCTCCATGTGAACAACAGCTGAACATGGGTCAGTCCTGACAACTGCTGTCAGGGGCAGGGGGCGTGGCAGATGAACCCAGAAGGAGGGGAGGGGCCCAAATTGAATGTTGTGTTTAAAAAACTGCAGTGAACAAACCTACAGACTCTAAGTTTAACAAGATCATTGGAAAAATGGAAAAACACTTAGTGAATGTGACTTGTATCGGCATATCATTGAAACTGTCTGTAAAGTTCCTGCTTTCAGTTTGCTAATAACAGTTCACACAGATTTCAGTATATGATGGATTATATAAACAGTAGCCTGTGTGAATACAGTAACCCTTCTCTTAAGTAATTCTTTGGAGATGACAAATAAGCCCTATGACAAATAAGCATAAACGTCACTGAACCAACAAACCAGTCTCTTCTATGAGATCGCATCTTTGTGAATCTGCTGTAAATTCAATATGTGATTCACACCCATAAAATCTCAAAATGGCAAAGTCATCCGACACCAGAGGGCAGTGAAATTCTGTGCCATCTGGCTTCTCTTTCCAGCACTGTGATCATTGATCAGTTGGTATTAAAAGTGAATAATGAATGGACTCTGCAATCAATACTGGGAGACCTTCCCTGTTGATTTATGAGTTGAAGTCAAACACGGGCTACTGTGGAAAGATCGCTCTTTGATGAGCCTGGTGAACAGACACCTCAGACACTGGATTTGGCAGCACAGAGATCAGTGGTAAAAACTGAGCACTCTCACTATACTCTAAATCTTTGTGACTGATGGCACTTCCTTTTAAAGAAGCTGAATTTATGGAGCCCTTTCAGGTGCTTCATCATCCTCACCTTAGCGTGCTCATTTTCCTTGGAAGGAAGGTGGCAGCCCTGATAAGTGGAGAAGACTCAGCTGAATAGCGGCCAATATATCCCAGACATCTATAAAGTGCTAATCTGAGATATAAAACTGATCAGGGCTGGTAAGGAGCTGAAACAACAAAAGTGAGCATGCTCAGGCAGATGTATTGGAGTCACGGTCCTGTTAGCAATATTTATCACCAATAGTGCCTTCCAGAAAAAGTTACAATTCTAGAAAAAGTTTTTCCAGAAAAACTAATAAAGACTATTTTAATTTTCTGTTCTTAGATTTTAAACAACACATTCAACAGATAAACTTATCGGTTGGATCAGAGGATATGAGATACATGAGGAGGAAGTGAAGAGTCAAATGACCTCCCACACGTCTGGCTGGGCTGTCCTAACCAGACTGTTCCTCTGACACAATGGTGAAAGAGTAATTAGATGGCAAAATGAAACTGACCTCACAGTGCAAGATGATATGGGTTGAGGTCAGTTTAGGGTCCTCCTCTACATTCCTACATCGTGCACTCAGCCCTTGTCTCCATGTGTCTGAGTTTTTGCATGACTGGGATGTTTGGGGTCCTTCTGTCAGTGTGGAGAGTGGGCGCACCACTGGATTACAATGAGATTGCTCCCTGCCTGTGATTAGGTTTACATAAGTTTGGTGTCATAGCTTTATGAGGTTTGCTGTTGCCCTGTGAATGAGAATATGCCCTCAGCTGATGTCCATTGATTTAACATGTTGTCATGCTAAATTCCCCCATCACTCAAATATGTGGACTTACAACTGTCAGGGGTCAGTGGATGGCCACAGGGTGCCATCAGCACCTGGCAGCAAAGATATCCCCACCATGGAGTACCACCTATCATGACCTAGAGTGGAAGTATGGATGTTTGGGTCATGTGATGGCAGCCAAACTATCCTCATGACAACTGAGAGAACCGGTTGAAACAGTTAATAATTGAAGCTTGATTTCAGCAAGGTGATGGTTAACCTTCAGTATGATAAGGAGGATATCTGGAAGTAATCTCTGCTGTGGAATGTTGTTTCTCGCTGGAAGCTGTTGGAATGATTGCCACATGACAAGAGCTGCTTCTAATACTCCCTCTGTGTCTTCAGGGCACACTGTAAACTACAGTGAGTTACCATTTGAGAGAAATGAATGCAAAATTCAGATGGAAAAAGAATATGTCTGGTGGTGAACTTTGGCTGCTCAGTGAACAGCTATAAATGCTGAAGTCGATTATGTAGCCATAGCTCTTGATGTAACCCTGACCCACATGGAGCAACAGGAGAGCTACGCCAGGCTCCTCTTCATAGACTTCAGCTCTTCTTTCAACAGAATTACCCTTAATACCAGATCCCCACAAAGATGTGTGCTCAGCCCCATTCTCTACACCCACAACTCTACTCCATTCATCCAGGCAATACCATAAAATCCGCAGACAACACAATGGTAGTCAGGCTCATCTCGAGTGGGATGAGACTACATACAGGGATGAGGTGGAAAGGAGACTGACAACAGCCTGGTCCTCAACATCACAAAGACCACAGAGTAGGAGGGCCAAGTCTGACCTTTATCCTATCCACGCTAACATGGACTGTGCAGAGTGAGTTTAGGTTCCTGGGGGTGCACCTGGAGGATGACCTGACCTCAAGCACAAACACCATTGTCTTGGTAAAGAAGGCATAGCAGCACCTCTGCCTCCTGTGGATATTCAGTCAGGACAACCTGGCTGAGAGACTGCTGGTGTCCTTCTAGTGGTATCCATAGAGGGTTTACTGATCTATAGTGTCTGCAGGAGAAAGGAAACACCACAGTGACCCATCAGCTGCCCTCTCCTCTCCCTGGAGGATCTCTACATTCGCTGCTGCCTGAGGCAAGCCTGAAGCATCCTCAAGGACTTATCCCACCCAGGACGTTACCTGTTTGCACTGTCGCCCTCAGGCAGGCGCTACATGCTACAAGTAGAAGCAAACAGACTATCCCAGAGCCATCCACTTTCCTTTCTATAGCCCCTTTTATCTTGTATGTATGATTTTCTTATTTACAATTTCTTCCATAAAAATATTTTCGTTGCCATCTACTTGCACCATTCTCATGTTTTTATTCTCTTCCAATAACAGAAGTTACAATGACAACATTTATGTTTTATTCCCTACATGGGCACAAAACCTCATAGATCAGGCCTGTTAGTCATTACCACTGCAGCACCACCTTGAAAAAACATTTGAAATTTGTATTAGTTTTAACAAATAAATCTTGCTAGTTACAGTTTAAAATCATTTCACTCTATATGATAATGCAGTTTACTGATGCTCATGCATTGTATGTCACACATCCTAGTTTAACCTTGACACTCTTGAGCTCCATTTATCCCAGCTCACATTCAATCACTAAGATTGTTTCCCCAATACTTTCCTTTCCAAATGCTTTGTAGTATTTTAGCACAGTGAGACGGTGCCTACCCACACACCCAGCCCGTAAAGTCTAATAGTTTGAGATACAGGCTCTGCCACAGTCTTCAGTGGTGTTTTTATTCACCTCGAACAATGGATGACTTCCACTCGAGACGGAAAACGGGGGGGATCAGGACAAATCCCCTGTGATCACCTTAAAAAACATTTAGTGTCAGTGAGGGCAAAAGCTGCATTGTCTCTGTAAACTTGAGTGGCGGGTGTGTTATTTGAAAGACTATCTGCTCTTTGTAATCAGATCTTGGAGAAATACTCCATGTATAGCGTTCATTTCTCTGGCACACGTCATTCGAGAGCTTTTCTCTGCATCTTTTGTTTGAGGTCTTGTAAGTTAATTGACAAGCCTGTCAGGAGGCTGTCATTTCAGAGCTGAAAGGCGTCAGTATTTCCATGGTGGTTAATACTGCATGGGGAGATGTGGAGGCATATAGGGCAGATGTGTGCCAGGGGATACCCGCTGAATATTTTAGCACTTTTTCACAGCGATCATTGACATTAGAAAATGTCAGTCCTTCTGCTCTCGCATTTAAAATGCTAGCTGTGACATGAACATTGACTGGACCCAAGAAGCAGGCTTTCAGACGAAATAAATAAAAGCCAGACTGAAAAGTTTCAACTCAACTTAATACAACTATAAACACTATGGCTATTGTAAATTGTAGTTTCCTTAGCAGAGGATTTCATTTTTACAGCCTGGTGACATCAGTGTCTTTACTGTCAAGATTTAAACAGAACGGACAAAGTTGGACCCACAATGCAGTTCAGTGAATGGATTTATTTACAAAGTGTGTGCTCAAATACAGTGAGATGAGAGGGCAAACAAACACAGGGATCCAGGGCAGGTGAAGGAAGACAGACAGGAGGAGGCAGGGTGAGGCAAGGCTGGGGGCATGCATGTGGCAGGGCACGGAGGCTGAAACAACAAACTGGCGGGGAGTGGAAAGTGAGGCCAGGCTATAACTGCACTGAGGTGGAGATGAATGGTGATCAGGCTGAGGTGCTCTGTGTGTAGGAGCGTGAGTGTGTGATAGAGTGATTTCATGATTAAAAACTCAGAATAATACAATAAAAAGGGGTCAAAAACTCAGTTATAATTCATTTAATCAGTTCATAACATGTGGTTAATAGTTAAAAAGTCGTGATGTAGTTGTTGAGATGTTGAGAACATGTATAGTAAGTGTTTCACCGTGTGCAGCTGAATGTATTAGTTTCGCCTGTATGCCTGTAGGGGGAGCCCTTGCCGCTTAGCTTCACATTGAATGAAGCTGGCAACGGGGTCAACGGGGTCAGTCTTCTTTCTTTTTCCCCCTTCAGGTCTGGAAAATATGGTTATCAATGTTATATGTTTGTATTGTATTTATGTTGATGTTTCGTGTCCATCCGGCTCCATGCAGAGTGGCGCAGAGAGTGTTTTTTTGTACTTTGTGTTGTTTATATCGTGTCGAAGTGGGGAGCATTAGCAGCGGCTAGCTGGCTGCCCGTGCCTCGGTACCAGGCCGTGCCTCGGTACCAGGCCATGCAGGGCCAGAGAGCGCCGAGTGAGCGGGAAACAATCGTTAATGTACAGTATACTCACAGGTATTGTTGTAATGCTGAGTATGATTGTGTGTGTGTGTGTGTTCATGGTTAACAAGGGGAAATTAATGTAAAATGTATACATTTATATTTGACACATTGAATGAAGCTGGCAACAGGGTCAAACCACGAGTCTCAGTCTTCTTTCTTTTTCCCCCTTCAGAGGGGCATTACAAGTGCAGAAGACCGGTAGACCCGCCCAACCCTGGATGACAGACAGGGAAGACAACACAAACCCCTAACATGAAGGGAGGGGGAAACACAGGGAGAGAAACAAGGGCTTGGCCAAATCCTGCCATCTGCAAAATATAAGGTGATGAATATTCACAGGTCTAGCTGGTAAGTTTTTGTAGCTGAAAAGAGAGAAACTGGCCAATCTAAATTAGCACTTGTCAGTCCAACTGCAGAGAATTAGGCTATGTTCAGACTGCAAGCAAAAGTGGCCCAAATCAGATTTATTGGGGGTCAAGTGACCAGGTCAACATTTTTTGAAGTAGTGTGAACACTAAAATCTTGCCCACATCAGACTTTTTTCAAATCAGATTGAGACCACTTCCATATGTGGTCCTGTATCAGACCCAGATATGATTGTTTTCAATGTGACCCCAGTGTGAACAATGAAGCAGATTTGATGCGATGTTTACGTCACTTTATATCAACATTTGTCACGATTTTGCTGCTCACATCACTGTCCCATCATTCCTGGATTTGTCTGCTCATTCACATAGACTCTGTGCCAAATTTGTAGCCAAAGCACAGCAAGACGCCAAAATACAGAGTTTGGCTCTCTTTGTTTCATTTATTTCCTCCTCAGCACCTGCGTAGACATTTTACACCTTCCATTGCACAGACACTTTGAAATAAAAGCGACAATGCTCATTTCATCCATGTTTCCTGTACAACAGCAGTTGTGCCTGACGTCATTGTCGTTGTTCTTTTGCTCATGCAGGTCAGTTCAGAACCCCAGACAGTTCACACTGGAATCTGATATAGGCCACATTTTAAAAGCTAATGCCAACAGCCAAACAAAAAATCGGATCTGACCAAAAAAATCCCAGTTGAGCATTAAGACTTGCAGTCTGAACGTAGCCTTAGAGTGGCTGTTTCAGGAGGTTACTGTAACTGTACAGTAACTCACATGCAGATTTCAACACAGTACATGTTCCTAGTAAATCAACTAACTCTGAACATCACTCAAAACACACCAAACACTGGACAAACACTGACTCTTACTCAGAGAAACTTCACAATTTTCAAATTTGGTGAAATTGCACAATAAAAAGCAGAAGATATGAAATGATGCATCTCACCTCTGAGACGTCCTCATTCCTATTGGCTCATTGGTGTGGTGTCCCAAGATGAGACGTCTTCAGGTGGACACTCTTGACAAATGTCTCAAAGCTTCGTTCTGCCTCCTCTCTGACGTCAGCTAGCTCATTCAAACACTGACTGATGGGACAGTAAGTCTGCAGTTTATTCTGAAAATATATCTGTACCATTGACTCCTGAATCATAATGATCTACAAACCACTTACTTCTTAATGAAGCAGCTTCTATCCCCACACAGCCAACACACTACTACTCCATTCTGGACTCTCTGCTCCTCTCTGGAGTGTTTTGCTAGTGATTAACAGTGTAAATACAAGTGAACTCATTTATGTTGATTTATTTTTCCACCTCAGGTGAATCCACTAATCACAGTAATTCCATTTCAATGAACTTATTTTGCCACACACTTCACAGACAGTATGACAAACTATTTTTCACCAGATCATATCACATATGAACTACATCATTTCACTTTTTCTAAACTAAGGTATTTTACTTTACTTTTGAGTTTAACTAAAGCCAGCACTCTGTCTCCAGCTGTGGGTTTGTGAAAGGTCAGCTGATTTTGTTGGTTATATGATGTGGTGTAATATTAAGATGATATTAAAGATGAGAAGAGATTTGTGTATGAAACATCATTTTGCTGATTAATATGGATGATTCTCCCCATGATGTTTCAGACATTAATTAACCCACAACTGCATCAGTGATTTTCATTCGTCATTTATTGGTTATTGCTCTGAAAGCAATGCTACACTTTCATGCTGATCAAATGAAAGCAACTTTATCTCCTCATTTGGCAACAGAGACAGAGACTCTTCTGTGCATCTGTCGGCTAAAAGCTTTCCAATGGATTAGTGATGCAGTGTTACAAAGTTGAAACTTTAAGCGCCATGTTCAAAGCTGCTTTAGGTTTATCTGCTGCAATCTGTGTTTATTTATCAACTCTAATTCCTAGGTTAAGGCAATTTATTTAAAAGTTTAACAACTTTTTATTCACTGTTTAGGTTGTTGGCTGGTGACCTTTTTGTCTTGACTTCAGTTTAATTTAATCCACCAGTGTAAGGCCTATGTGGCCACAGAGCTCTGGGACTGACAGGACCATCAGCCACACCAATCATCTTGTCCATTTTCTACACCATGGCTTATCTATGCAGGGTCATAGGGGGGCTGGAGCCAATCCCAGCTGATATACAGCGAGGGAGGGGTACACCCTCGACATGTTGCCAGTCTGTCAGAGGGACAACATGTAGAGATGAACAATCTCATGTATAGAGTCACCAATTAACCAAATGTGTGGGAGGAGGCCAGAGTACCCAGAGATCAAACCCAGAATCTCCACACTGTGAGCCAATATTGTTTACCACTGTATCACCATGCTGCCCTCACACACACTCATTTGAGTTAAACAACCCTCCAATGAAAAATCAAGTGTCTATCTCTGTTAGCATGTCCGTACAATGCTCTTCATACAGACATCATGATGATTGACTGTTTCCAACATGAACTGCAGTGAACCAGTAACAGTCATAGACATAGATTCAGACAGACAGTGTTTCATACATCACAAACCTTAGCAACCATCTCCATCACCTTGTGGGTGGTGAGGGGCGGGACTAAATAAACCCGAAACCTTTGCAATACAGAGAATGAGAGTTTTTATTAGCTCTGAATCTCTCTGGTGTTGCCTCCTCTAACCATCTTGATGCTGTCTGCTCTTTCACCTGTAATGGGCCTGATACAGAACTTCTCTATAGCAAAATAAGCGTAGATGTGATTCAAGACCCTTCTGTGAGTTTACTTTTTATTTTTTACTTTTAATAGCCCCATTAAAAAACAACAGGTCATACCAGAGGATTTTTACATAGTTCAAAACCTTCAATTAATCAACCATGGCCTCTGTGTTGTGCTGTGTGAATAAACATAACCCAGAAATAGGATAAACATGTCTTACACTGTGGTTGCTTGTATAGCGAGACAAAGTTGGGAAACAAAGGAAGCTGTCACTGAACGTTTTACTGTATTTCATTATTTTCATTCTGTTGCAATATGTTTGTTGACAACACTTCCTCCTGTTGACAGGAAGTATAATCCAGGCAGCAAAAAGGAGACACAGTTATAAAGTCTAGCAACACATCATCTATCATACTGTTCCTTACTATTGCAGTAGTGAGGTGAAAGGTTCAAAGAAACAGAGCCTGACAGTAACTGTGGTTGGTGAGTTTCCTCATCAGATCATTCAGACTGACACAGTCTGCTTTTGTACCTGTATGTATGCTAAATAGCTATGAAACCAACAGTTAATGTTGACCTCATGTGACCTCTAATGTCACACTGAAGTGGCCAGCTGCTTGAACGGTAATATGTGTGTCAGGTTAGCTGCTGATTAGTCTTGTGATGGGCTTGAGGAGGCATGTTATGTGTAGCAGATTAGGAGGAGGGATGCAAATTAAAAGTTTCTTATCTCCACTCTGCACGGGGACAACTGTCACTGCTGAGAAGATCTGACCAGGACAAGTCCAGATTATTCTGTCATTTTTTCATTGAATACTTCCCTTTTGTTGGCCTGTTTTTCAGATTCATGCATTTTCAGAAACGCTCTTTTGACTCTGAGCTAGTGTTTTATCTGCCTTTTAAAAAAATAAGATTTTGCATGCTTGGCTATGTAATTAATCAGGAGGGAATTTAATTTAATTTATTCAGGATGAAATTGCATCCATTTTGCTGCTGTCTCCCAGGATCAGCATGACCTAGAGCTCCCAGAAAACATAACAGAACAAGTTCATTGGAGCAAATGAAATATTTATGTCAAATAAAACCCCTACTTATTAATTTACTACAACTAATCTTCCATCATAGCCATTCATCATAAACATGTTCATCGGATTACAACTCAGATATCTTTTCAACAGTGCTGAAGGACATAAGATCCATCTCAAGGCTGCCAATGTATTCGATTCAGATAAGTAATTCAGAAGATGATGTCTTAAGGTCGGTGCTGATACTGTCCTGCAAAAACTTTGTGGATAAAGTCTCAAATGGGGTGATTAATAATACAGCCAAGGTCACGGAGGGTGCAATTAAAATGACAGTTTACAAAAGGGGGTTTCTTTTTCACACCAGTTCACAAGAGATTAATGATCTTGTAGCAAAACTGCACACAGGAAGGATGTGCTCTGATCAAAGCCAAGCACAGCTTCACTGATCTGCTCATTGCTGTAGAGTCTAAGTATATCTGATCACACATTAGGCCAAGAATGATGGTGCTGCTGCTACTATTACTCCTTTCTAACGGAGAGTACATCTGCATATACTGCTCTGATAATGACTTTCATAATTTGAAAATGACTGTAGTTTTGTTCATTGCTAGATGGAAAGAGATGTGAAACTGTTACAGATCAAAATGCAACAGGTTAATCCAAAAAGTTGAGATTAGATCCATCCTGACATGAGCCCAAATAAGATGCTTCTGATTTTATAACCTTTGTTTTACTTTGAAAGAACATCGAGGAGGAGTCCTCATTTAGATTACAGCAACACGACAAAACACAAAATATCAGGTAAAGAAAACAAAGAAATAAATAAAAGAAAATATCAGGGAAAAATAAAACAGTGAATAAACACAGCCAAACAGTCAAGATACAGTGGCGGTAACAACAAGGTCTGAGATAAGATTTTTGAACAACTGCACTGATGGTAAAACTAATCTAACTTTAAGACCATTTGCAGATCGTTCCATGTTTATGGTGCATTATAAGAGAAAGACATTTTTCCCATTTTGGTTCTGACAAACCAAAAAGAGCAACAACCACTTCTGTGAACAAGTACCAATATTTTGTGATGTCAGGGTTAACAGAGATGTTGCCATCTTCCATTTGAAACATGTGTTAAGGTGTTCTGGAGGATCTTCACCAGAGATGCTGCTTGTAGCTAAGTGATATTAACTAAATTAAACCTTGTTTAGAAAATCACTTAATCCGTTCTAAACCAGGTTAGATTTTAAGACTAAATATAAGATTCCTCTCTGAACTGTAATCTGCAATGATAAGTAACACATCACTACTCTGTACGAGACATACATTGCATCTATCAAAGGGGTTCATTATAATTCTGTGCACATTTCACTTGGAAAGAAGTTGGTAATGTGACGGGTGTTTCTATTACAGTGACTATAAGAGAATGCAGTTTTCTTCTTTGCATAATTAACACTGTTAATCAGAAGTATGAACATTAGGGGCTTCCAGTACTGGCAATGAGCCATTTTGACAGTTTACACTGTATCACAGCACAGTACAGTGTGATACAAGGACAAGAGGACGAGTGAGGGAGGACCTTTAACAGGAGAGAGGCTGAGCTGTCACAGGCAAGGACACATACCTCTGTAGTCGGTGCTGCTCCTTTCATTTTCCATAGACTGAATCAAGCATATATGACATCCTCTATCTCCTCCCCTCTATTTAATTGAGTAACACGTTGCCAAGTGTGTATCTTCTCCTTGTAAAGCAGGTCATTAAACATTCATGCCATCCACTGTTGCAGCATCCAACTTGGCTGCACGAGTTTCTCGGTGCCCCCTGGTTGTTGTCGTTCCGTGAGGCCCACTGGGAATTAACCACACTCTGCCATGCACTTCCGCTCCCATCTGACTATCTCTTTCTCCCTGGCTCCAGCCCATCAAAGAACTGTGAGTGACAACAAAGGAGAAAGCATGCAGCCTCCAGGCACCTCACAGGCAAGAGATTTTCTCACCCTATCTACAGCTCTGAATCTGCGTCCATATATAAAGCTGCATGAACAACAAGCATGCCCGTGTAATTATCATATTCACTGGAGCGATTTGACCATGTGTGTGTAACCTCTGATTTGCAGAGAGAGCAAACACTGCCTATAGTTTCTCTATGCATATGTCATGCAAGCCATTGTCACCCAGTGTCATCGACATTAAGTTTGCATGAGTGCTCATGTTATGCTCTCTGACTTTTTAATGAGTTGTGTGGACAACTTGACATTCTGAATGTGGGTAAGTGTAGGATAGATGGTAAAGGACATTGACCCTCACCCAGGCAACACTTCAAAATAATGGAAGTAAAGCCAAAAGTTGAACATATACAGTAAAGTGCCCTAACAGGATGACTGTTAGGGCATCAGTGTGCATTCATGCTTACAGTGACTGAGGGCAACATCCTGTCCAGAAGCAGTGGATTGGAGGTCAGAGGGGGAAATCCCCTTTATGTGAAACCAGAGGGCAGATGTGATTATTGGTACAAGTTACAGCAGCTCTCTAAGCTTCAGTCCAAGTTTTACTTCCTTATTTTTTTAACAGATCTATTCTTTATAGCTGCAAGCTCCAGCAAAAAGGAACTGTTGGCCGGATGACTTCTGAGTCTCAGACAGTCTGGTGTATGTGTCACATGGGAACAGACGTAACATGATGTCTCAAAATTACATTAATTCATCCAGGGACGGAGCAGAGACGGAACCACTGACCAATTTCCTTCTTTATTGCACCGTGTCATGGGAGGTCATTTTCACCAGTGGCTGCACGTGTCATCACAGTCATTTCCATAAGAAATTGGCTGTAGCCTGTGACTTTACAGCTGTGTCATCATTAAGGGCAGCAGAGATCAGGACTGTCTGATCACAAAGCAAGCAGTGACCAGCTTTAACTCCCCTGGACCCCCCCCCCCATCAGGATTTCACCCATTTATTACCCCTCATTCAGACTGCTGGCATATGATCGGTTTTCAGTGTGAGAGAGAAGTCATGAGTGTCAGGAGAGACTGACACTCATCAGTCTCTCCTGACACTCATGAATTTTAAATGTGTTTTTGGTTCTCACACAATATTTTTGAATAAGTTCCAGTAAAGGTAATACTGAAGCCTTCACCTTCACCTTATAGCAATGGGGAAACTTTATCTATACCCAAAGAGCTTCACTTCACTCATTTTTCACATAAAGATCAGTTTGCCTATCATTAGAGGTGCTACAGCTACAGAGAAATGCATTGTTTGATGTTGTCTCTTTTTGAGGGGGGATTGGGGGATGTCCAAGAGATCTTTACTACACCCTACAAGTGTTGTAGTCAAGACCACCTAACCCGAGACCGAGTCGAGACCAAGACTTTGAGGGGGTTGAGACCGAGTCAAGACCGAGACCAAGGGGGAGCGAGACCAAGTCCAAGACCAAGACCAAACCAATCCAAGATCATTTTCAATACTGTATATTCAGTGCCAGTACTCATAATAATATAATAATAATGACAGTAATAATAGTCCTCATCTAAAAAGAAAATATGATTTTATATAAAAATCTATACCATATTTGATTCAAACAATCATTCAATTATATGACATAAAGTAAAGTGAGTGAGTGACAGAGACATTTGTGGTTTTAAAAAAGGGATGTCACTGCAGATGTGGTCTTGACTGGCTTTGAGAAAAAATCCAGAGTCCAGCTTGGCCGGGACCTAGACAAGACCGAGAAAAAATGTAGTCGATTCCAAGACAAGACCAAGAACTTGAAAATGTGGCTTCAAGACCGCTCTCAAGTACTTCAACACTACACTCTACAGTAAGACTTATCCTTCTTCTTATCCAATATGTAAAACAGAGGCCTCTGACCAGTCACACATTTATTCTGCAGCATGACAGTGACCCAAAGATTACAGCCAGTGTCAAAAATATCTGTTTCAATCAGGACAGACTAATAAGAATACAAAGACAGATTTGTGAAATGCAATGACATTTATTGTGCCCAAGACAACTTTAGCGCTTAGACCCCAGGGGTTATATCGGCTTTGTAAACATCAGTGAATGTGAAGCTTGCATCCGAAGCCGACGTCCCCCCGTTCACAGACGCTGGTGGTGGTATTGAGATGATGTCATCTGTCGTGGAAGCCTCTAACTGGTTCAGATGGAGATGGTCTGTGTCTTGAATGAGGAGGTGACGGGGTGGAGGTGGGATGAGGGAATTCTTGGCTGAAATGGCAGCTGGATGACAGCAGACAGAGAGGACACTTTTAAGTTTGACAGCTAATGACTGATTGGTGGAAGAAAGACAGGTGGTTGACTGTAATTGGATGAAATCAAGCAGGGAGAGGTGGAGCGAGAGAGACAGCGGGAAAATTGGTTGGTGACTCAGTGAGCATGCTCAAACAGATAGTCTTCCTGACTGAACCTTTGCTTAGCTACATTTCAATTCACAAGAACACTGAGTCCTGCAACAGATAGTAAAGCCCCTCACCCCCCTCCCAACTTCTCCAAGATGGTTCAACAACCTACCGGTCAAGTAGCAGGCTGTTGTCTGGCAGAGAACTGGTGCTGCTTTAAAGACAAAGCCTTGTCACACCTAATTATGGCCTGATTTAGGTTTCTTTTGTTGACTGAACTTTGTATAAAGTTAATTGATCAATGTTGCACTCTTTTTTTCTATCATACACACACATGCATCATCCAGGGTTCGAACCACCAACCTGATTATTGGACAACCCACCCTTCCTCCAATAGCACAGCCACCCAACTGTATGATGTGAAATGCAGGGAATGGAAATGAGACCCAGTTGGTGATAAATTTTCCAGACATCTCCACCAGGTAGCTGAGTGCATTTCCATTATTGCTTTTGATGGGGTTGTTGTTGTTGTTCGTTTTTACTGTATAATGAATATAAATCATGCTAAATGTTTCCATGTGTCATGCTCATGTTTGCCATTGCATCAGTGAAACAAAGACTTTAAGTGGGAAATGTCTGTTTTTACTGGTTATAAACATGTGGGCTGTATGGTGTTGAAGACAAGGAGCAGGAAGAAGAAGCTGGTGATGGTGGTGGCGAGGACAGCAGCTCCCATCATCCCATGCAATTTCACAACATGACCAGACTTTGTCTATGTTATTGTTCTGATGAGAGACCCAAGTGGCAGACGTTACAGCAGGGGGCTCCAGCACTGACGCAGCCGCTTTCCCAGCAGCTCGCCAGAGGATTAATGAATCATACAGAAATTTGAAAACTTGACTGGTCACTCGGCAAACCTGCACCTTATATCCAGGATTCCCCTGCCTGTTGCTGCCTATGGCCGCCTTGGTTGAAGCGTGTGTGCGTGCATGGGGCTGTTCAGATGTAACGTGTAGACGCGCGTCATGCGCGCTCACAACCAAAGCGAAGCCACAGCGGCGCGCCGACAGCGCGTCGCGCCAGTCTTTTTCGTGCATGTCCGCGGCACACTGAGGAGGCAGGAAGCGCACTGCGTGTCATGTGATAAGCGCCACGGACCTGCTTCTCCTACTGCACAGCGACATGCTACCGGACTCTCAGTGCTTGTCGGTGTTGTGTCAAATCCCGGTTACCTGACCAGCTGTTTCTCCACCACTGTTTCCCACGGAGCTCTGCCCCGAGATGTAGAATGAGAAACACACGTTTCAGGACCACTGACTTGTATCATCAGAAGAGACCTGTGATTTTCAGCCTCCTTTCATATTTAATAGATGAGGGACAATACCTGAAAGTAATAATTTCACTTTTCATTTTGTAAAAGTAGCTCTCAGAGGAAAAAAGGTCGGAGACCCCTGCGTTACATTCTGTGTGTTTAAAAGAAAAATGCCAAAAAAAACACTGCAAGACCTGATGAATAACACCTTTATGAGAATTAGTCATGTGTATCAACCTGCTGTTTTAAAGCTGAGTAGGAGACAGAGGTCATCATCTCGTCCTCTGAGATGAACCCAGTGTGTTGTCTTTGCTCATGACCCTGATTCCCGCCCCTCGAGGCCCTGGGCAGCGACTCGGGCTGTGTAATTATGACTCCGCTCTGTGTGCTGAATGTCTGTGTTTATGTGTTACAGCTGACACTTCGGCCCATTTCCATGCTGATTGCTCTGTTTGGGGCTGCACACACACACACACACAGACCAACGCTCTCCCCCACAATGATTAAACAGCACTGCATGACAAAAGGCGCTGCTGGCATCTAAACAGCAATTAAAGTGAAAATGGCCATGTCAAATCCAACGACCATATTTCTGTTTGTCAGGATAATTATAGCCATCCTGGTGGCCTGGCAGTGCTCAGCTCAGGCAGATAAGACTCAGTGGGTGGATGAGGGTGAAGGAGGATATAGAACAAGAGAGGGAGGGAGAGGAAGGACCACTTTAGCATTAGTTCACCAGCAGCTACAATAGAAATATATGTCAGATTAGCCTGGATCACTGGCCCTGGGGCCCGAGCAGTGGTAAACATTCTCTAACCTTTTTACCCTTGATTCCTTAAATGCAGCTCAGTGGGTTTGAAACATATTTGGTACACTGTGGCTCTGGGGCCCAGTCCTGTGCCATCATGGAAGTGTTGTGCTTTTTATCAGGGCTTGGCAGCAGCAATAACTGAGAACAGCTGGTGCTTTGCTGGGGCCCTGAACGCTCCATCCATGCTTACAGGGCTTCACAGAACCGCCATGACCTGATCAGACTCCCAACGGCTGCTTCGCTTTTAAACTCTTGGTTTTGGGTTAGAATGAAGGAGCAGTCTCAGTCATGTGGGACCGCCTGGCCTTTTACTCAGCCACAGACTGTTGAGAGTCATTTAGAAACAACAGTAAAGGTTTCACTTTGTTAAAATTCAGTCACTTTACCACCACTTCACCCTGAAACTGAAACAAGCCAGCTTCTACTTCAGTGTAGAGAATGCTGCATTGCCCAGTACCACATACCACAGCACTGAGGACACCACTTTTTAATACAGAGGGTTGAAGCTAATGGCTCTATTAGTGGTTAATGAATAGCATACAATCACTTCAGTGAGCATGAGATCTGTTGAAGCATTACGCTGACGAGTCAGGTCAGAGGTGAATTGTTTGAGCTCACAGGCAGTTCACAATCATTCAAATAACTACTTTTTGCATCTATGGTACTGTAAGAAGAGAGGCCTCTCCATGTCAGACTTAGAGGCAGATGGACCAGGTTCTTCTCACCCAGGAATGTAAAAATCTGAGGCTGCAGTGAACACAGGCAGACTGCACAGGTGAAGACAGGAGGATGTAGCCTGGCAAAATATATCTGAAGATCTGCTGAGGCAGCACATGATTCGGTCTCAATTGGTGTCAACAGCATGAACACATGAGGGAAAAAAAAACAAGACACTCACAGCCTCTTGTGGCTCACACAAGTATTACAAAAACAGCTCCATTGTTTTAGATTAATTTTGAGAGATTGTTGTAGATGTCAGGGGATGAGAAGAGGTGGGGCCTGTGATAAATATTAAGAAGTGAAGTAGTCTTCTGTTCAGCCTTTGTCTACTAGATTTGGAAGCAACATTTGAGTCATGTGAGATTTGTAGTTTTATATAAGCTGTTCTTATTCACATAAGGAATCTCTAATAGGATGTTGGTTGAAACACTAAATTCTCCTGTACATGTTAAGTATATCACAGCATTGTTTTCTTTTCTTTTTTTCTTTTTCTTTTTCTGCAGCGAGAATAACACACTGTGACTCATAAGCTTCATGTTTTTTTCTTTTTTTCTGGTTTTCCCCTGTGCCTGTTTAGCTTTGACCGTGACAAATTGTGGAATTAACAGAAGAAACAATGATCACTGAAATCAGAACAAAGCACAATGTAAAGTGTCGGTGCGGCAAAAGGACAGAAAATAGCACTGGCTGCTGGATGCAAACACAGGAAGTTCCATTCTTTCTCTGCATGAAGTTCTTTTGTTTATTGTTTTCACCCAGAAGTCAATGCGTACTTATATCATGCTGCACCATGCTGCTTCTACAGTCAACACAGACGTAAGTCTAATCAGAGCTTTGATACAACACTATATATGTACAGGACACTCGAGGAATTCATCCCAGGAGCAAAGATGGAGTATATAAAATGACCACTAGATGGAGTGATAATGCAAAGAAACAGATGGCTCTGATGCTGAGGTCCGTGTGCTGTGCATTGAACCTTCATTAATAACACGAGCCACCTTTTCTGCTGTGTTGCTTGGAGTGATTAAGTTACTTGATCATGAAGAGATCATGGGGAACTAGTTTATGTGCTCACATGTAAGCATGAATGTGTGAGTAGTATGCAGATGTCAGAGGAGAGGCTGCTCTATCAGTGTCATGTAATAAGAATCAAAACTGCTTTACACCAAGTTACCTACACAGTAAATTAGGATAAGTGAAGCCACACACTCCACTTCTCCTCCACTGATATTACCACAGGTTAATGATGTATCGTGAAAACTGTTTTAAGATTGTTATTTTCGTTACCCTGCCTTATTATCTGGCTGCTGTACGAAAGCAAATCAGCTCAAGTTTCAGTCCCTCACCAAATATGAAGATTCTGAAAATTGAACCAATTTCATTCAAGAATGCAAGATTTGAGGCTACAATCATCTTGAAGTCTTGAAATGATGTTGAGATGATGAATGACACATGATATGAGTGTTTTTGACTTGGAGTTGTGTGAAGTGAGCTAGTCATGAAATAGAAGACATTACCTGCAGTAGATTCTGATCAGTGTGCTCTAATTTAAAAAGCTGACCAGCAGCACCAGCAGAGAGGCAGAGCTGTGCTGATGTGCACAGGGCACTTTTAAAATCACCCTCCCAGACAATCCAGTATCTGTTTAAATGATCACCTCACATTGCCAAGATTCACAGGGACACTGCCCTCACATGTGTTTTAAAGATTCTGATTTCTGGCCACACTAAAATAATAGTTTCACAGAGAACTCTTCGACTGACTTCCTAACAGAAAAGCCCAGGGGCCATTCACTTAAAACTGAAACTGTCCATGTCCACAGACATAACGTTCCAGTTGGGTGTTGCATCCCTGAGGCCTGGTTATTGTGTGCGGTGGCTCAGTGGAGTATGAGCTTGTGTGTAAACAGGAGCTTTCACAGAAGTGAAGTCAAAGCAGGGAAACCACAGGGTGAATAATGAAACTGATGATGGCTGAAGTCCTTTTGAAATGCTCAGTTTCAGGCTGTCAGGACAGGTGTGGTTCATGTTATTGGTGAC
Organism: Caranx ignobilis; assembly: GCA_021432705.1. Taxonomy (NCBI): domain Eukaryota; kingdom Metazoa; phylum Chordata; class Actinopteri; order Carangiformes; family Carangidae; genus Caranx; species Caranx ignobilis. The sequence continues at coordinate 31,711,551 of MU270014.1, forward strand.
ACACGTGATTTTCTGACTATGACTCTTTCCAAAGTCTTTCAAAAGTTTCCAAAATCGGAGAAGATTGCTTATAATAAAAGGATGTTGTCCAAACCATATCACCTTCAGTTAAAGGTTCATAAAAATACACTGACTGTCCATACATGACCATGTGACACATTTATTATGTGATACTCAAATAAAAAAAATGAAATAATACATAATGTTGTTGTGAAAGTCACAGAGAAGAAGTGAACGTCTTTCACAATATAAATAAACTCAGTGATTTTCAAAATAAAAATAGTAAATCTATCAACACCAGATGGCACTGTCCACTTTACATCTACAGTGGTGCTGCTCTACATTTCTACTCATCCCTGAACTCTATTTCTCACCAAGCATCTTACAGACATTCCTTTGTCCTCATAATATAAAAAGACAGGGGGTAACAAAATACAAACCAAATTTAAATTACTGTTGTCATACAAAAAAACAAAACAAAACACATTTTTAAAAATTTCAGCAAAATCAATTTAAAGACAATTGCTAAGGTGAATGTGATGTTGGATGCAGCAGGGTGCAGCGATCCGACCTGTTAACTCTTGGCTAAGTCAGAAGTCACCCCAGACACGGGCTGGGCTGTAATCCATAACACAGATCAGCGGCACTGAGAGCACACACTGCAGGGAGGTGATGTGAGTGCACACAACAAAGGAGGCGTTTTACATGCAAAATCATGAAGGCTGGTTGGAACCAGTTTTCATGGCTCCACGTGGATGCCAGCAGTAATCTCATCCATCTCATCTCAGTGTTTACCAGCCCCCAGGAAGCAGACAGCAGCTACAGCCACACAAAGAAGACCACACTGATCTCTCTCTCTTTCTCTTGTGCTCGTTTCTCTTTTATGTATCATTCATTAACAATTAGTATCTTTTTCTCTCATCTTTCTCTCTCTGTGTTTTGCTTAAAGTGAACAGACCAGACCACAGCAGCCAAACAGACGGTGTGTGAAAGCTATAATGCTCAGATCAGAGGTCACAGACAAAGAGATCAGTCTGCTGAGAACATGTGAAATTAAAAGTGATATCAGATCTTGCGAATGAATATGAAATCTCATACTTGCAATGTTAATTTGGGAGAGCAGCACTAAAATCAACTACACGGCTCACTGTGGCCTTGCAAACTGCCCACATGTTTTGAACTGCCTCCTGAAGAGGCTGACCTCCAGAGTTGTGACATAACTCCAGCCGGGGTAAATGGATGACTCATAATTGTGGGCAATAATAAGCTTAGTGTGTCTAACTTCTTGTAGCACCTGTGTGTTCTCAGTGCACTAAATCTGATTTAAAGTCCAAAGCTCTCTATGATCTGCAGAGTGTGGAGTCACTGGTGATTCAGGGGTTTGATCTTTCAGACTCGTTATTGAAGCAAAAAGCTGAGAGGAATTTGGGTGATGGTGATGTCCGGCTGTATCTGTCCATCTGAATAAGCCCCTCTGGCTGGTTTTGACTGTTAATGATGGAACAGTGTTCTAAAAATGAAGCTTTCCCAGGCGTAAACCATGTAATTATGCCACTAAAAAATTCCAAATTCACAAAATCCACTGTGTTCAGCAGAGGTTACTGTTTTGTGTATGGTGTGGTACGTCTGTTCTGGCCAGCTGACAGCTGATCTGCTTATAGGCTTTACTGTAGGTGCCAGGCTGCCTGGATAAAGCAGTGGTGTGGTGTGCTCTGCTATGATCTCTCAGTTCCCCCTGACTTGACCCACAGGGTTAATCTGAACAGGTTTGAAACCGGTTCTGGGGTGGCCTGCCTGGTCCAAGCACATGCAGGCAGATACTCTCCAGATTTTACTCTCTGTTGTTGTTGTTGTTGTTGAGTGTGTAAACTGGCATTACACTGTCTGCAGCCCAAAAGCCCATGTGCTCTCAACTCACTGCTTTATTATGTTAAAATGGAGCATGTCAACTGATGTGTATTCATTACAGTTACTTATAATGTAGATGATTTTATCCTATTAAACAGTGCCATGTTCTAAAATAACAGCCAGGGTGGAAGAAACAAAACAATGTGTTCATGCAAAACAAAGTTGGCTCTGCATATTAAGATAAAGAGAAAAAGACAAATGCATGTGCATGCATATTCCAAGAGCATGAGCTTGGAGCTTAATGGTAATGTCAGCATGCTAACTGCAGGTAAAATAACCACGGTCATATCTCCATCCAACAAAGTCAGACAAATCAGCCATATGCAGTATTTCAGTTGAAAGCTAATACTAACTTCATGTTTGCGCTGGAGCGAAAATCAGAGTGTAGCATGTAGCACTGTACACAAATACTGATGTAAAACCGCACTAATGTTGAGATGCAGGTGGAGGGATATGGTTGCTGTCAGGTCTAACACTAAAAAAATGCTAAGGAATTTTGACCTGCAGTGTAAGAAGGGGAATGTACAGGCACAATGTGTGACAGTTATGATGAACATGAAACTGTTTCTCTTACATACAGTAGTTCATATCACATAGTTTGTGCTGCAAATGGTTTTGAAAGAAACAAACAATCCTTTATAGAAAGATACATTTCAAATCTATTGTTTTCATTTTTTACTGGAACTTCAGAGTCAGATGGTTTGTTATTGAAGCAGCACCATCAAACACTCCCAAGTCTGTTCTTTCCACTGTTTATACTCAGCTGAGTTGAATTTATTTTAAACACTTTGAAAGCTTGTCTTTTTTTAATCTCATCCAGCATGTAGAGTCACTCTTCACAGAGACACTGTGGAAATCTCTCTGCACTGTCACATGAACAAAAATATGGCTACAATATGCAAATGAACAAGTAATAAGGTCATATTGTATGCAGGTAGGATGATTGCATTATATATAAACAAGTTATTTATTTATTCTTTCTCATATTGTCTTTTCCTCTTCTAGGTGTTAGTGAAGAGGAGAAGTGTGTTATAGAGGCCGGTGTCATCTCCTACGTGACCGTGATGACTACCTGCAGCACTGACCCTGTTAAGGACCCTCTCACAGCCCTCTCCTCTCTGCAGCAGTCATGCTCTTATCATGTGGCCCCACTGGTTTGCCAAGGCCTTCATCTTCATTGCTGCCCTGAGCTGACATCAGTAGCCAGATTAAGAGCTCTTAACGCAAACCACCCCGGCCTAACAACTGCACACTCCCTCCCTCTCACCCTGATTATCATAGTGATGTTGATTATAGGCTGAGATAAACACAGCTTCTCACATTTTACCAGCAGCTGAAGGACAGAGCAGAGGAGGAGGACGATAAAGTACATATTTGAGCAGAGCTCTGGGATCTTACGTTTGTTGAGTAACACTGCACAGACCATTCTTCAGCTCGAGTGCAGTTTATCTGTGTGCTGTATACAAGTGTTACTGGCTTTTACTGGTTTTCCACATCTTGAAAAGTTTCATTTGTGGTACTTTTTTTTCTATTCTATTCAGTCATTACACAGAGTTCCTTTAGTATGCCTTTAAAAAATATAGACAGGAAAAAATGCTTATACCATCTTCTACATCAATAATCACTGATCACTGATCACCAATAGAAAAGAAAATTATATTTTTGTTTGTTAGTTTTTAACTCTTTTTTAGCTTTTCATCCTGTATACTTACAGACAACTCTCAAATCACATCTTTTTTTCCTTTTCTTTTTTTTTTTTTTTTTTACTGGGAATTTGATTCACTATACAGTATATGTGGACATGTGGTATTACAGTTTACAGTGGTGTAATGTGCTATAGATTAAGAATAAATAGTGAAAAGGTAGTCCTGGAAGTAACATGTTAATCTTAACAACAAACATGCATCTAACAAATGAATGTGATCTGTGCCACATGAAGTTGAAGACAAATACATGTTTACCTCCATCATCCACATGATGTTGTGTGTTTTGACACGGGGTAAAACCCCAGCTTGTCCTTCCTGCTCTCAGCTCTACAGGCTTTATGTAATTACAGGCTGTACATTCATGTTGTGTCCTGCACTGAACCAGCCAAAACCGGCAGCACTGGTTCTTCAACTTCTTTTTAAAGGACAGCAGACAAAGACATAAAGTCAAATACAAGTCATGCTGTACTTTTGTCAAAGCAAGCACAGCATGACACCTCAAATTTAAAAAAAAAAGCTATTAATCAAGTAAACACAGACAGTGAACATGTCTGTCTTTGCTATGATGGTGACGGTTTCATTTCACAACAAAACATCTTGGTTTTAAGAGTTGTATGGACATGAAAACACTTTTTACTTCAGATTCTGGTGTAAAGACAGGATCTGATTCTGTGTTTTTAACATCAGCATCAAACACAGTGTTGAGCACTGAGTTTTACAGTATAGATTGTTTTCTGCACATGTACAAGCTTCAGATACACACTTTTACAAATACTGAATTATTTGTGAGCACCACTTTGGTTCAAACTTTTCATTGGAGCCCACACACTGAGAGAGACACATTATCTGTGTAATGTTCTGACAGATCATTGAACGATAAGCGGAGAAGGTAAATGATGCACAACAATATCACAAGTGAACAAAGTGCTTTGTTCCTTTGGAAATCACTGGCCCGTCTATTATATTGCATGTCCTAATGAGCTGACCTCGGCAGCTGCTCAACACATTAGCACTGGTGGAGGCCACAGACCTAAACCCAGCCCGCACCTAAGCGTGACTGCGGCAGACGGACTACATATCCGCTGTCCCAGTGGCGTAATGCCTGACGTTTGCCCACTCAGATATGAATCAGCTACAGCGCAATTGAGCCTTATCAGCTTCCTCTTTCTTAATCAAGTTCCTGTCTCACACTGATGGATGTTGGGCATGGCTGTGTGTTTGGAAACAGCCATTGTTGTGCACATTTCACTCTGAAACTATGATTATAAACATATATCTGAAAGAGAGCAGCAAGGGATGTAAAAAGAGTCTGTACAGCACTGTTCCCCTTTATGGGTAACATTAATGTTTTGACATTAATATTGCAATAATTCATAGCCTTTTAAGTTTGTTTTTTTTTTTTTGTTTTTTTTTTTTGGTATTTTAATAATTTGTCTTTTTTGTTGTTTTGCCTGAAGCTGTCATACAGTTGTAGTCTTGGAGGTGCTTGTAAGATTGTGTTATTCAGAATTTACACATGCAAAGAGACAAGACGCATGTTGATGTCACACTCGTTGGTTATGTAATGATCTTGTGATGGTGTTGCAGGTGGGGGGTGAGGTATGAGTGGTGCAGCAGTATGACAAACCATCAGTATTCTTTGTCTAAATAAATGACTTGTTGGCGCTGTGTGGCTCTGCACATGGAAGTTAAAAAAGGTCACCTGCTCCCACCCATGAAATAGTTCACGCCAAGACCTGGGGTCAAGCTAAAACTTCTCCTTTATCCACACGCACGATGCAGAGCTTAAAATGTGATGCATTTAACCCGTGATGCTTCTCACAAGATGGGTAGTGGGCGTTATGTGGCATTAGTCTCAGTTAGGTTTGAATTATATATATAATAAACCAAAAACATTTTTTTTGTTTTGTTTTGTTTTGTTTTTTTCATTGTCTGCCATAGTCTCAGTGAAGGGGAATGTGTCTGTGGTTTCGCTGAGGTTTATGTGCAACAATCACAACTTCTTCGGATGGTCGAATAACTTCAGAAACCCCCTCCCCCACAGCCTTATGATGTCATACTGTATTTGCAGGGGGCTTTGTACAGTCATTTCTGTAACTTCCCTAAAATGACAGATTGCACTTGGCCAGCAAAGATGATGTCAACCCTTTACGCTGCAGCAGCAGCCATGCATCATGCATCATATCATACATTTACTGCATTCCCTGCACACTTCACACAGTGACTGGAGACAGGTTTTCAGGGGTGAGAAATGAACGTAACCTTTCATGTGTACATTGTGACACCCCGGCTTCGGGGTGGGTTCTACAGTTCAGAGTTAGGTATGCAAATTGTGTTTCCCTGACTGGGAGAAGAAGCTGTTCATCATGCCTTCACATGTGACATTTCTGAACTGCACTTTGTAGCATTTAGCTTGTCAGGAACTCACTGAACTCTGTACAGCGGATTGTGTTTGTTTTCAAAGTTTGTACTTTGGAACATTTAAGAGCGCCTCAGTGTCAGGACTACAGTGTGCACAGTGCCCAATTCCTCAACAGTACACTCACTTTCTTCCTCCTCTGCCACATAGTCTGATAAGATCATAATTCATTTGAATTTTGCTTCTTGTACTCTCAGAGATTTGCCTTTATGTTGGTTTGCTATCTCTGACTTATCACAAACCTACACAGGGTACACAGTCTGAAAGTGTTGTAACTCTGTGTATGAAGGAAACATACATTTTTGCCATTTGTGTGACAAAATGCCAAATATTCCACATGAAAGTCAAGAAAAGTCCTCAGCATTTTTACACTGGCCATTTTAGGTGAATAGGTCACTGACTCCTGAGTGCACTGCTGTTGTCTGTTTGTGAATGCATAGTAATCATTATTAGTGATTAGTGTTCAGTCTGAGAAATTCAAAATGACCATACTGCACCCAGGTCACGTACTCACTGCTCTGTCACACATTTATCTGTCTGCCACATTTCACCAGCCGAGCACTTTGATCCGGATCACACCGTAAGTGTTCACCTGCAGGATTTCTCAAGTGCTCTCTGAACACTCCTGGGGTGTTATCATTGGCAGATTGCACTTGACCAGCAAAGATAATGGAGACCCTTTGCACTGCATCAGCATCCACTCATTACATCACACATTTATTGCACTTCCTGTGTTCAGCCTGCTGCTGGTGTTTCCCTGGCTTTCACCCACTGTGCTGCAACAGGCTACAGCTGATCTGTTGAATTAAGGTGATAGGATAAATTAATGTCTGTGGTAGATACAGGGGATTTCAGAGCACATATCGATACAATCAAACAATATAGGCTGTATCTGCATTGGATAATAACAGTGAAGCCTAAGACTTGATGGACTTTGCACCCAGGTCAAAGGGGGAATCCCATAACCCTGTTGGCCATCAACAAGGCTGAACATGTTTGTATGCTGACAAAGGGAGTTTTACAGCATGGTATGGTTATAAAATTGCTTGAACTGATGTCAACCCCCCAAAATAAGCAGTCAAATGCAGATATAAAACAAAGAATTGATATATAAATATAGACCTGAGGCCTGCTATTGTTTCGAGGCCTCTGCTTCCTCCTTCTCTGGGCCACAGATCAGCTGCACCTGCAAGGCAAAAGACAGGAGAAGAGGGTGGAGATGTAAGAGGTGGGAGGGAGGGGGTTTTGCAGACTGAAGAGGACAAAGGGAGTGAGGGGCAGAACAATAGTAAGGCCTTGTGGTGGAACTGGAGCGAGACAGCATGTCTGCAGGGCCGCCGGCAGCCCAGCCCCAGAAGGAACCTCCAGCGCCACACAGGAAAGGGCTTTTTCCAGAGCTGCCTAAAACACACACACACACACATACCAACACAACACACAAACACACAATGATATAGACAAATGCGAACAATAGAGGCCCCCATCCTGACCAAGCCCTGGACATGACTCTGCTGTAACTCCAGGGACTCATCTCACACAAACTCACAGAACAGACCGTCCTGTCAGGGAGACAGTTACAGAGGCAGAGGTCACAGCCCTTGGGTAAACTGACTTCTGATCTGCTTACACAGCACTAACTCTCCAAGGTGGTGACATTATGAGTGAATAAGGATGGTTTCTGTCATTTATCTCAAGTTCACAGAAAAAGGCCAGGGTGACCTCCAGTAGGAGATGATGAAGGCATCACGGTCAGCTACTAATGAACTAGTTTGTTATGAATCATGTTCTACTTGATGCTTTTTATCATATCAAGTTTATGACACCAGAATGAGGGCAAATTCTAGTGAGCAAGTGTTCTCTAACAGCCAGAGCACTCTGCATTCAAGGCCACTCGTGGTCTTTACTAAGAAAGGTTTGCATAAGCAAAACATTCAAGTCTGCACGTGTGGTTTTCTGCTGTATACCATCTGAGTCACAACCTCCCAATGCCTGATCCCTACACCTGATCCACAGATTTATGTTGCTGTTTAGCTCAGCTTTTGTCAGTGTGGTGTGCCATTTAATGACATTACCAGACATTCTTTTTTTTTATTTGTTCAGTAAATTGATTTTTGAACAAATGCTTTTAATGTCATTCACGTCAGCTAACGTTGATACATCCTGGAGTTGGGATGCTGACCATGAACTCCTCAGCCTGCCTGGTTTGTGTCCAGTCGGATTCTTTTGTTGCATGTCCATCCCCACCTCCCTCCCCCCTCCTTTTACCTCTCTACCACTCTGACTAATGACGGTATAAGATGCCAAAAAGGAAAAGAAAAAGTGCCAACATGACACACTAAACATGGGAAACACTATACGTCCTGAACATCAGCAGGTGATTTTTTTTAAACTCTGGAAGAACTGCCAAGGTCCATCTGGCTATTACACAAACATTACACACACTATAGTAGACAACAGGCCTTTGACAAATATGCCAGATGCAGTTTAGTTCAATTACGCATTTGACTGTGTGGGTGAAAACCACAATTTCATCTGGACAAAGTGGGTTAGAGTATTATCAAAAGCAGAAAGAAGGTCTACATTTTAAAAAAACAGCCTAACTTAGAAAGTATGACCAATTTTCAAGGGGAAGAATTTAATCCTGCAAACACATCACATGGAAATCCGTCCATTTCCTCAGAATAACAGCATTCACCCATATAAGGTCATATTTTTTATCCTCTCCTTCAGCCATCAGCACCATTCATGCCATGTTTGTCCACACGCAGCCCCAGTGACAGGAAGGCTATCTGTCGGAAACCACAGTGTGATCCTGGGCAGCCATGGTGATTTGTATGTTTAGTTAGGGGGAAGTGGATGAAGGCTGGTGAGGCTAGTGTATGTGCCCGGTTGCTCTGTGGGTGTCATCCAGCTGCCAGGGGTCATCAATAACGCAGACCACTGACGCAACATGAACAGCAGCGATGATGTGAGACCGCAGCGAATTGCGTACCAGAGTGTGGGCCAGTGTACACAATACACTGACTCATCCAAAAACAGCAAAGATTGCCCTTTAGGCGGTGCAAGCTGGCCTGCTCCGGAGCAAATGACAGCTGCACAAAGACAATCAGATACTGAAAATGTGCCAAATACCAGAAATCCTTCTTTGATGCACAGGAATGTGTTTCATTTTCAGTTGTATTCCCATCATCAGCTAATCCGGATGATTCCACTACACACATGGGGCCCCTGGGGGACAAGCGTGTGAGTCAGACAGGCCGGCGCTTCAAGGAAAACTCTTGGACAGTCTGTGCCCATTCGTTTCCTGGATTCCTCTTCTTCTCACACTTCCTGGATGGATATTACATCACCCTAACCCCCTGACCGTTGCTCTGTCAAGTCAACCAGCTGCTTTTGACACAAGGTGGAGAAAATAGGACAGAGCTTCAGGCCACATCAAATACACTTGAAACTGGAGGAGGTAACTTTTTTGTTAGTCAGGAAGGAGGGTGCTTGACGATTTTAAAGACTCTGAGTTTGACACACTAAACAGTCAGTCACAGCAGACTCTGTTTTCCCTGTAGTGATGGGAGCCTGTGACTGATGATGAAGCAGAATCGTCTTAATGAGACAAGTACTTTAAACTGTGCTGGGCTCTGAATGACTGCTGTGTTTTCTTGTTTATTTTAATATAGATTTCACATGAATATTATCATGTCAGTTCCTTTCCATTTAGTCCAAACTGTAATCCTGGATGTGTTTCTCTTTTTACTGTTTCTCTGTTATAGCTCATTAAATCCTGTGGCGATAATAATAGACACTTCAGAGGAAATCAGGCAACTCTGTTAATCAAACAATGTGGGATTTGTTTCCAGTGAAATCCTAGCAGCTGGCTGTGGGTGGCTGATGGTAACCTCCTCCCACTTGTTTTAAAAGCCTCTTAAACTAAACATGGTGGAGAATAGTTTGTGTTGTGTTGTGTGATGAATGGGAATATAATCAAGTCGGAAAAAGCCAGCAGCGGCGAAATTTATGATTAAAAACAAGCTTAATATAGAATCAAGAATAAACTCCTGTTAAGTGCTGTGAGACTGGCCAAGAGTCACAGCCCCCCCAAACCACTTCAAACAAGACACTGACTTACAGTGAAGGCTGCTGATTTTTATGGCAAGATTTTCCAGCTGAACACTGACTAATCCTAAGCCTGTGTACAGCTCATGCTTAGTTCCTCATCACAGGCTTTGGTTTGAACCAGTTTGCACTGGATTCGGGTTGACTGCCACTCCCTGCATTGTAATCACTAATCTAGCACCTCACCGTTTCAGTTCCTGCTCCTGCTTTCTCTTTCTTCATCTCACCCCCCCTACCACACCCCCACTCACACCCATACTGGCTGCATATGAGAACAGCACTAATATTTAACCTTTCAGAGAACAGGCCAGACCCACCGCAACCGATCCTCTCCTTCAAACAATTGAACAAGACCCTTGTGTGGTCCTGTTGTCTAATATTCTGTCATTAATATGCATGGTTCTCAGACGACTGAGCACATAAGCACTCATTATATATATTAAAACACCGCCTCAGGCATCATTCATTATAGCTCCTCTGAGCTTTTGTAAATATTAAATATACAAACTAAGGGACATAAATGAATTTGTGAGCATTACATATTTATTATATATTTATTCCATTGCATTAATTTAATTTGTTTTCACTAGAAATTAATGAATCTGTGTGTCTGTTGTGCATCTACACTCTTATTCTCATTTCTCCTATAGACCTGAGTTCAAGTTATTATCTTTTACATACATCTGTTATATTCTCACTTATATAATTTTACAGTACCAACATCCTCATGCGCAAAGCTCCACCCTATGTCTTCCTCTGTCTATGGTTACTGTCCTCCAGGCTCAAATGCTGTCTGCCACAGTGTCTGTTGACATCAAAGCATTCACCGTTTCTATGGCTGATGAAAGGCAGGAAGAGGGTGGGAGAGCACAGGCCCAGGTCCAACACTGCACACCTCTGCCAACACAGCAAAGACAGCCAAGACAATTGCCTTGAATATTTAGCTTTCTTTTCCTTAACAATTGGATAGCCCTAAAAGGGAAAAGGGGCCAATAAAAAAGGCAGTCTGGTGTGAGATACACGAGCCAAACAAAAGAGACAGCTGCAAGATAAAAGAGCAAAAAATAGACAGCATGATTAACAAACTGTGATAAAGGTGTACATTAAAAGGTTGGTGAACTGTGACCTTTGTAACCTCTTCTGGAGATTTAAATAAAACAGAAATCTGAAATGTTGAACAAAATGAGATTAGTATTAACAGTACTGACATAACGCAAAATGTACTTTCCTGTGGAGAGTTGCAGATGAGGGGATTGGTGCCACTTTCACAGCAGGCTATATGTGAAATTTTAACCTACAGCAGCTTGTTAGCATAGCTTAGCATGGCATACAAACAAAGCAGCAAGCCAGGCTCCAAAAGGAAAAAATGCATGTATTGTTACTTCTAAAGCACAGAGTCAGTACCTAAACATCATTTATTATATATGCACTGAAAGACTAAAGGTTATGTGTCTGTTAACCATAACCACATTCACCATGACGACGTGAATGCTAGACTAATCAAATGCATAAAGTCTTTGCAAGAAAGTTATTTCAATTATCATCTGCAACAGTCAACAAAAGGTCAGGGTGGGGTCAGCAGGAACAGGTTCAGGACATATTTCATAATGATAATAAATAACTGATTGTTATCAAACAGGTTATTAATCCCCTGGTGACATGATCATCCATTTAGAGTTTTGCATTTTTGCACCTAGTGAATGTGCATACAATGTGAATGTTTTAGCTCTGCTTTTTGTCTTAGCCAACTCCTGAGAAAAACATCGGGGTTGTTGTGTTACCATAGTCACAATGGCATTTATATCCATCAGTGTATTGCCACCAAATTCCTGTCAGCAATGAATTTTAATGACTGCACAACACCTTCAAAGTAAATCTCACCTGTCAACAAATCATCAGATCTGATGACTGAGGCAGGCGTGTGTATGAAGGAAGTAAACGCACCTGACTTTACACTGAGCTCCACTTTTTGATTGTTCTACACTGTTCCCATTTTTCTTAAATGTTATTTACTGTCTGAATAATAATCCATTCCAAATCCATCTTTGGAAATTCTAACATATTTAAGTTGGATTATAGTGTGAGCGTCTGACTGTCTGAATGTGGAGTAATTCCTAGTCTCTGCATGGCACAAGACACTTAACAGTCACAAGTGATTATTCACCCCACACCTTAGGGCGACTGATACTTGAGCTTCCCATATCTCTCAGCACATGCGAGCAGCGCCTACAGTCAGATGTCGTCATCCACAACAACACAGGGAACTGGTTTGAGCCGGCCGTGGGGACTATCAGAGCGAGCAGATTAGCAGGCATCTACTCAAGTGATCTGTGTGTCTGTCGCTGTGAGCCCTGATACACACCCCTCCCACTGCAGAAATACAGCAAAATACACCAAAATGGTCTGAGGAGGGATGTAAATGTAATAGATGGTTGTAGTGATGGAGGGGGTTATTTATCCTTCACTTGAAGGTAAAGAATCAGAGGGTGAGGAAGCAAAGCCTCTACTCATCTAAACCCTGTAATGCTACTTAGACAGGCTCTTATCTGGAGAGCAGGCATGATTAAATAGACTCCAAATGCAAACACGCTGTGAGGAGAAAGCCATCCCCCGCCCTCTCTGACCAACCTGAGCCAAACTGGTTCGTGCCGGTCTGGTGAGGCATCGCCTGCAGCACTGTCAGGGAAACCCAAGGAAGGTTAACCACATCCTCTCATGAGTAACTCTGCTCCCTTTCAAATGCGCTTTGCTGCGTCAGAGAGAAAAACAATGTGGCACAAATGATCTCACCATGAGCCTTTTTTCTGTTTCTGACTTATAAAGAGACATTAACTTAGAATACATGACTCAACATTTCAACCATGAGCTGTGACATTAGTTTGTGTTGTATTCATGTATGTTATGAGGTCAAAACAGGGCACATCAATTTTTTTCATGATGGTTTGAATCGTGTCACCCATGGGGTTTCCCTCTTTATGAGCAATACAGGTCACAGCTCAGATGTATTTTTTTCAGATGTATAACAACAATAATTTGTATTCTGGCTCCAGACTTAAACCAGAATCCAGATCAAGGATGGCTATTTTTATCTGGAGAATAATTTAAACCAAATTAGATTATTTATAGTCTGAATTTAAACTACTGTCACTTCTTTTCCTAAAATGACTCAAGGTGGATCTTCATGCATTAACCCCACATTAAAGGTCAACATCTGTGATGACCATGAGATGTTTGTATATCTCTCAAAATCTGAATTGAACCCCAGTTGCCAGTCATATCAGGGAGTCTGAGCTGATTTGATGACCAATAACTGCATAAAGGTCCCACAGCTTTTATAACAGGTGTAATAAGGACAAACCAGGGTGCAACATTTGTATATGATTCAATAATTTATTTTAAAAAATGACATATAAAGGAACACTGTGCATGTAAATCAGCGTGTTAGAACATTTTTGTGACAATAACACATTAGTGGCCACTAATGAGTATAGTGTTCGTATAACAAAGAGAAGCTGAGAGACAAGGCATGTGTTCAGGACAGGCATAATGTAGGCAGGTTCTTCGGCACTAAAAAGTCTCATTTTGCAGCGGTGCACATCATCAACACGGTGATGTGCAGAGGGGGCTGCTTCACAGTCATCACAGCATCCACAGGAATGCATTCATGGATTCAAGTCTCGGGGAAGACGTGAATAGTCGTTATATTCCCAGTCAGTTCATCTCGCTCCATCCGCTCCAAGCAGGACTCTCCGCTGTCACCTCCATCCCTGAGGCCACAGCTGCTTGATGATGCCCTCCGGGCGGCTGACTGCACACTCTCCGCACCTGACGCGCCTTTCCAGGCGATGGGCGAGCCGCACCTGCGGCTGTAACCCAGCAATGCGAGTGTTTTCACATTCGGCTCACACACGAGCCGACAGAGACAAAGGCAGTTGAAGGCTGGCGAAGCGCAGTCATCGCAGGTTGAGCAGCTGTCGGACCATGCCCGCGATCTGGAGGAACTTGTCCTTCTTTCGCTGCTTCAGGGCCATCAGGGCCCGGGCGGTCTCCTCTGGGTCCTGGGTGTAGGAGAAGATGCTCCTCACCCGCTCCTCCGCCTTCATGTCTCCCGTTTTCTGGAAGAGTCTCATCAGCGCGTCCTGGTTGACGCTCTCGAAGATGTTGGCCACGGCCTTCTTGCGGTGAGCCGTGTCAAACTTGTTGCCGTGGACAGACGGGCTGACCCGGCGGCTTTCGGAGGACACGTAGGTCGACATCTCGTCTTGTTTCTGCGGTGGTTCCAGTGCTGTTGTTCTGCTCCAAAGTGTGGCCCTTCAACTCGCTGAGGATGAGTTGTGAGGTGCGCACTGCTTGGCCGGAGCGGCTCTGGGTTGGAGTGATCGAGTGAGTGGAGAGGAGCGCAGGGTGAGCGTATTTATAGCGCTGCTGAGGGAGGACGCTCTGCAGGGACTCACTTCCAGGAGTGACATCAGTGGAGTGGACGGAGGCGCCGCCTCCCGGAGCTGCAGCTCCGAGAGGCGGCGGCAGAGTCAGCTGCAGCAGAGTGATGACACCACTGAGCAAAATATCACTCCATCTCTCTCATGGGCAACTGGAGTAAACAAGTCGACAGCTGACATAGTCTCATTGAAATGAATATATTTACTCTATATGAGTTATGCTACAGTCAAAGGTTTTGCTACTCTTTAGCTTTGCCCCTGTGCAACTATTATTTTATTATGGATGTCGTTTCTTTTTCAAACTATATGATTTAATGTGTAAATATGTGCCAGGCCTATATATGAACACACATTACAGAGGATTTTAGGCCACCATAAAGAAAACAACTTTGTATGAGGGAAGAATATCTGTATAACTGTAGACAAATGAGACTAGATGTTTTGGCTCATCTGAGTCATTTGTGTTTATTCACTTGTTACCGGCTGTTGAGTAGATGAGCCAGTTTATTAAGCAGGAAGAAGAAGGGTAAATAAAGTTTGGTTCTCTAACAGATGTGTTTATTGGCTGAGCTCTCCTCTCCTCCTGTTGGGGTAGCCTTCCGTTACTCTGACTGGAACTGTGGTGTAAATACAGTCTGATTACTGAAAACATGCATGAGGTTTCAACACTGTCATATTGTCCGAACAAGTCCTACAGCAAAGTGTTAAGCAAAATAACTCTTTTTTTTTTTTTTTTTTTTTTAGGTATTTTAAGGGAAAATCTCACGCTGCAATGAACTAAAAGTGTCCTAGAATGTTCCTAAAATTGCAACAGGAGATTATATCTTACTTTTCCAGTTAATAGTGCTAAAAATATTCAGCTTACATTTTGGTCTCCAGGAGGGAGGGTTAGTGAGATTTGTTTACAAGTGGAGCTGACCCGTGGCCCGTGCAGCCTGCTGATCTGAGCCGATAAGGCTGCAAGGCGTTCCCCCGTCTGACACAACTCCCCCTCATAGTAAACAGTGCAGTGTCACTCTCATGCTGGTATAGCGCACATGTCTTCCTGAAAAAATTGCATTTGCCAAATAATGTCCCCTCTACAGATGTGACTACAGGCTGTTGCCTTGTATGGAAATGGACAGTCAGAGCAAATGGCAACATGTGGTTCAGGAAGTGTATTTTTTCCTTTCGAGGTCTACAGAATGAAGCTTATGCACGGTATGCCCGGCATGTGGCACTGACTTTGTGTGCTGAGTGTTAACAATAAAGCAAAGATCCTTGCTGAGTCTCGAGTGAAACAATAGCCAGATGCTCGCGGACAGCTTTGTTTTCCAGGTCCGTCTGAACAATGTGTCGCCACAGGATACCTGACTTGTCTCCAGCTGGCATGACAGTTATGACTGGAGACAAAGAATGTCACTGCAGCTCCACACAAAGAAAGTGTCAGCTCGTGGAAATGGCATATTTATGACCCCCAAGTTGTCCCCCAAAGGCACGAGAGACCAGCAATGCACAATGAGATTTCAGCAGTTTCACGGAAGCTGGAGCCTTGAGCTGCTGACCCCCTTCTCCTGTCCACACCAGGCATTCCAACATTTCATCATAACAAATGAGACACTAAGTTTAACTGGGATCAAAGGTCTGTCATCTTTTTCCCCATGGGGAGGGATCCTCAGGAGACAGCTGGTTTACTCCCTCACACATCCCCTCCAGATAAAACTCCCTCCACAGAGGTTCAACATCCCAGTTTGGATCAAGCTGCATAATCACTCTTGCAAAAGCCCCAAAAATAGTCCGACCCACAGATAAGGCCGATCACGGAAAAGGTGGCAGCGAGTTCAGACTTGGAGAACGTCAAACGTCTGAGTCGTCATGATTAAATAACACGAACATGGTCAATGTCCAGCTTTATCTATCTAGAGCAATATTTCTGTGTTTCCCTCCTCACTGTCTTTGTTTATGGTTGTCCTGTTCTGCTAAGATAGTGCCTTTCACTGAAACCACCTGCAGAAGTGTTTGTCAGTCACAGCCTGGCATATCATGTCTCGGGCTGCTAGAAGCCATTATTCACCCTGAGTTACAAAATATTTCTACTTCAAATCAAGAATGGATTTTGAAACCAATGGCCTAACAGTCTGAGAGGTCTGGTTACACAACACAGCAGGTAGCCAGACACAAAATGTTTCAGAGCCTGCAGCTATCGATACAGAGCCTGACATTGATCAGTCATATTCTCTATCTATAATGGAAGTCTTATAAGTAGGTTGATAAGTAGACAGTATGTAACAGACAGAGTCGATTTCAGTGCTGCAAGTGCCTACATACTGTTTTGTTGCCCTGTGTAAAAGTGTTCTACAGATAAAAAAAATCTTATCATCAGTAAGGTAGTTACTAACTGATAAACACCAGTGTCCTCAGACAGGACGGGCATAAAAAAGAGACAACATCTATCAGCATATCATGTGAAAATCACAGGCAAGGAAAGTTTTTTTTAGCCCATTTTTACAAACAGCTTGTCTCAAAGGGTTTTACACAGCATCATAACACCCTCTGTCTTTAGACCCTCACATAGACTGAGGAAAAACTCCCAAGAAAAAACAGGAGAACCCTCAGGGTGAGGGTTAGGGATCCCTCACACAGGACAGGCAGACGTGCAACAGATGTTGTATACAGACAAGAAAACAGTTTACAAAATCGAATGTGGGATAGTTCAGTCAAAGAGGAGCTGGTGAGGGCAGCTTCTGATGGGCAGGCTGGGTCGTATATAGGGTGAGCAGGGAGAGCAGGCCTTGATGGGAATACTGGTTGGCAGACTGGTTCATAAGCGGTGATGGAGGTGACAGTTGGTGCAGGGGGATGGAGCTCTAGAGAGGCCAAACAGTGTATTGCCACCAAATCCCTGTGGAACCAAGGTTCTTTCTTGGTGACTGTTTGTTATGCACATTTAAAATTTTGTACTCAAGACCAACAAAGAACCGCCCTCCCCTGTTAAACAAACATAACTGCATGTCTCATTATGTCCTGAGATGCCCTTTTCTCTTATGCCATGTCAGGTATCTCACTTTGTACCTAGAAGATGTCACCTGCAGCAGTGAGACCTACAGGGGGAAAGGTTATGGAAGTCGTTGGTGTGGTTCAGTGATCACCTCATGGTTATAGGTGTATTTCATAATCTGTGGAATTAGCTAGTGCAGCTTTTCCCCCCTAACCTGAGATAATCAGCTGTTGACTCATATGTAACAGGGATTGGTAGCAAGGAAGTCTGTTTCTCAAAATTTGCACTAGTCCTTTAACAACAGCAGGACTATTTGACTTATTTCATTTGGTTTGTTCCATGCATTAAAAAGAAATTAGCCTGACGAAATGTGTTCAGCACAGTTTTATCCAAATTATCTGTGATCTGAGCTGAATGGCTGAGCTCTCTGCAAACAGTGATGCTCGCTGCAGGTGACCTCCAAACAGTGAGTAACGCAAGAAGACAAAGTGATCACATCTGTAAACACAAAATCCTCTCAAATTCAGAGATTCACTGAATGGCTGACCTCAGGTTACAGAGTGTTTGTCTTTCTCTGTGTTTTGGAAATGCCTCGGCGGCTGTTTGCTGTTCTTCTTGTGTAACCTGCACATGTCCCAGATATCCCCAATCATTTCACTGTGCAATGGTTGAGGTAAGCAGAAAATGTTTTATCAGAAGGTGGTCCACAGTTTTCTTCAGACTTTGACCCCTGAGTTCACACTTGATCGTGTTCAAACCCCCGACTGAATATACTGTATGAGGGAGAAGGAGATGAGGAACATGAGTAAAATATAAACACTGCTTCCATTGTGGAGAGGGAAATCTAATATTTCCGTTAAACAGCAGTGACAAAAACAGTGTTGGTCATATGAGATGGGAACAAACAAACAGCTGTTTTGTCATCAGTGCCAGTGAAGTGACTGAAATTCCCATGTAGCACAATGACATGCTGATGAGAAATGAATCCCCAGAGGCTTTACAGCTACAGTGAGAGAATACATGTCTTCATCTGTGCCTGTGTTTATGTCTTGCCTACAGAACCTTACTGGAACCTGTTGCCGGCAGCAAACACCCAGCATGTCTGTTCAGCAAGTGGTTTCTTATGTAACATGAGCACAGGAGAGGGGAGGGACATCTGGGGAGGGTGGGAGTAACTAGGGAACTATAGTGTTTGTGGGTCTATAATAGGAGCCAAACACAGCCTCCCATGGTGAGTCTCCAGAGACAAAGGGGCAGGTTGGGGAGATTTCAGAATGAAGTGCCATGGGGGGTGGGGGAGACGTAAACATCACTCAAACTTAACTGGCACTGTGGGGCTGTGTCTGACGGTAACACAGGTGACCTCTCACCCACTGACAAACAACAGCAGTATCATTTGAGACAGACAGGCAACAGCTTATGCAGGCTGGGGGGGGGGCTGCTGTGAGAAAAAAACAAAATAATTATGGTAAAAAAAAAAGGACCCAAAAATGTTAATCATGGTAAATCATGGTAAAATTTCCCAGAAAACAGCAAAATGGATAAGATTGACTTTCAGCACACTGTGGCACACGGTGATAAACCCAGCATGTTTTCTGATTAATCACCTGACAAACCAAAAAAAATACACTAAATTGAACATAATAAATGAGTCACCAAGGCGGCTCCAAAAGTCTTGTTTTCAAGTTAGCCTGCTCCTTACTCATGTTTACCTACAGGCAGTCAGGGTTCAAACGATCACCGCCTCAAGTTCAAGCTGAACAGGAATCGCAGACTGTCTGGCTAGACCGCAGCAGTGGGGGCTAGCCCTAGAGCAGCAACTGTTGCTGTGGAACTGGCTGACTGATAAAGTTCAACCATCGGTCAACCACTAACTACTTAGCACTTTTTGTACTTCATACTTGATGTTATTGACTTTTTTAATTTTTCCGTATTACACTTTCTGTCTTAGAAAGAACCTAGAGATAGTACCTTTTGTCAGACAAAGGTGTGGTTATAAAAAAGGACTTCAATAGTGAAGAGCAGCAACAGTTTCTGCTGGTTAACAAGGAGTCATGATGGACTGCTATTCAGTCAACTTTTTTCATAATTGTTCCATTGCCTGAGCAGAAGCAGAGAACATATGGATGAGAACAGCTTTATTGCTTATTCAGCTGTATTAAAATATTGTCAATGTGAATAGACGTATGTCTGAAACTGATGGAATACAAATACAACAAAGTCCAGCCTTTTTTCTAAGTTTTTGACCTGGTCCTGTTTTTTGACCCAGGGTGGGGTGCAACATGTTTCACAACCTTCTGGGGTGAGCAGCATCAGAGCCACAATGGACCAGGCGGTAACACTTGCACGCAAAG
Source organism: Caranx ignobilis (assembly GCA_021432705.1). Lineage (NCBI taxonomy): Eukaryota > Metazoa > Chordata > Actinopteri > Carangiformes > Carangidae > Caranx > Caranx ignobilis. The sequence continues at coordinate 31,731,464 of MU270014.1, forward strand.
CAGAGTTCATGTTTCCTCTTTCCTCTACTTTCCCCTCCCTCCCTCCTGATCTAACCCCCCCTCAGGGACCAGCCTGTGCATGCAGATTAAATGACCTAGCGCTGAGCCAGCATGGACACCGAGGCGATGCAAGGTACCATTACACTGAACCGGTTCAATCTGGCTCCCGCTCGGTTCACGGCTGGCTGCGCTGCAGGAGCCCTGGGCCAACAATACTGTACATCTGTCCACATGGTGCTCCTCACTCAGGATCCTGAACTGTGCCTGCCTGTCCTGGCCCCACTGGATCAGGTGGATCATATTAAGGTCACTGGTCTACAGGGTGGTTGCTGAAGGACAGGCAGGGTCAAGGGGAAATTCTACCAGTACACAGTGTTGTGGTCTCCTTACAGCTCCCAGGTTGATGCTAAAGCTGTGATATAATACACCTTTAGCTGCTTGCTGTTGTTTTTGCACAGATATCATCTTATATGAGCTCTGTTTACAAACAGCAGACATGATTGTCATTTTTATAGACAGAAGTGTGAAATATCTCAACAGCTATTGTACAAAAACACCAGTGTTCACTAATACAGTGAGGGAGCCTGACGTTTACACAATTGATTGACATAATGTTTTGTATCGAGAATAATTTTCCTGTTCTCTGACTTTTCATATAGCATCACCATGAGGTTGATATCTTTGGGTCTGTGAAAATGATAAAATGCACCACAGATATAGGAGTTTATTTCATGATCATAAACTTGTGTCATCACTAGGTCCAATTTTCCATGTACAGTCACTTTCTGCTTGAGGCATCTTCATGGCTGACTATTTGTTTGAATCCAAGTCTTATGAGTTCAAGGGTCTTATGCAGTGTACTGTGTTCTTTAATTTAGTGATACACATACACGGTCTTGGATATGGGGGGGCTGTAGAGTTAAACATCAGGCACAACAGGAGAAACCTCATCTCAGCACAGTTCAAAGCTCAAATATCAGCAGGCAGACTGAAACAACTATAAAACACATACTGTATGGTCACATACTCTGTTACAGTTTCTGTTTATCATTGGCACAGCCTGCAGAGCAGAGTAGCACAGTGAAGTGCTCTTCATCCTCAGGTGAGGTAACCCTGGATGCACTGCTGCTGGCAGCCTGGCAGGAGCTCAGATGCCTCACTGTCTCCATGACAGTGAGGAGACAGTACGACACTCTCCTGTTACTGCACTGTGGCAGGCAAAGGCAGTGGGTGGAGGGAGGTGGAGAGGCGGGGAGGATATTGCTAGGTTTTCCTCGGTCACCATAACACTGCAGCAGCAAACAAGCCATGACTCAGAGTGTTTGATGAACTGCAACGTCCTGTTATATAGTTGAGGAACAGTCTCTATGGAGCCTGGGAGAGCCTCACTCACTGCTGAGCAAACTGGAAAAAGTTGGTGTGATCGTTCTGTATAGGTGGAGGTGGCAATTTGTGTACTGTCAGTATTGTTTTACGCAGTTGTGGTACAGACAAGAGTATTTCACCCTTCTTATCCAAGCTTTATAATGTCATCCTCAGACAATCTGTCTTCTAGTCTGCTGACTCACACAATGGCTCCAGAAGCTAAAGACCTCTCCACCACTACAGTATATAAATGGATATGAGATGGCTTGAATGTGCTGACCCCATATTAAGTTAAAAGTACTGCTGAGAACCATATGCACTGATGGGGTTTGGTCCAGCGCCAGGTAAAGGAAAGTGCTGGAGCCGCTCAACAGCAAGGCCCATTGTTCATCTTGGCGGGAGGGCAAGGTCATATTGGAGAGACCGGAGGGAGGAACACGGAAGTCTGCACTGATGAACAAGTCATCTTGTGGCAGGAATCCTGATAAATCAGAGAAAATACACCCTTTTATAGGAAGTGTCACGCTGAGTGTAGCCACTTGTGTGTCTACAATGGGAGCTGTATTGTTTGGTGGTGAAACAATTGATGCAGACCATACTAAGACAAATGTGTGGTCTGAATGGGGCTGAAGAATGGGTTTAAATGTGCAAAGTACAAGCATTTGGAAGATATCTGTTAGATACTAAGATATAGGTTATAACAGTCTCATGTCACTACAGTGGAGCTACAGCCAGGCTAAAAGATTATATAGCCAGTGTGCAGATGGGAGTAGATGTTGCCACTCTTTATGATAAGATAGCCAGCGCTCAGCAAGAGTACAAATGTGTATGTATTAAGAAATTGGTTTGTTTGTCTAAGTCTGCTTAAAATGTATATTTCCTTTATTTGATTCAAGAGTTAACTACAATTAAAACACATCTTCAGTTGTGTAATCTGGTAATAACCTTTTTATTCCCCTGAGGCCACCCTGTTGTAGTTGTATAACTTTTAATGGTTAAAGCCAAAGAGGTGTGACTTCTAATAATTCTTCACATTTCAAGTAATCTGTCTCCTCTTTTCACTTTTCTCATCCCAAACCCAACACAAGAGAACTATGAAAAGAAGTGGAAGAAGAAGTTCCAGACACTTTCAGATATCGACTGAGACAGACACAGAGAGGAAAACATCACTTGTGGAACACAAAGCACCTCTTATTTACCGTCATTAGACATCTATTAGACTGAAAGGCTGGTGGAAGCTTTGAGAGGCTCTTCCTGCCAGATCCCTGCAGGTGCATAGTCCCAAAACAACTCAAAATAAATATCAGACATATGGATCTGTTTGAGACAAGTGACGGAGCATTCAAATAAAGTCTGTAAAAATGCATTAGTAGTGAAATTAGGCAGATTAAGAGGAAGCAGGTCTTTTAGGAAATTCAATGAGCTCAGGGGGGTTTAAAAGTGCTTAGCGTGGTAGCCTGGATGTGGAACTAAGAGCCTCGGCTAGTTTCAGCTTCAGGCTGGTTCAAACCGGTCTGCCGGAGAAGTCTGTCTTGTGTGTGACTTGTCTGCTTCACCGCAAGTCTCCTGTATGTATACTGGGGGAGATAATAGAGAAACTGGTGAAGGAGGCAAATACCATTGGGGTAAACAAAAGGCAAATCTGTTATCTGATCCTGGGTCTGTGGACCTCACAAAAACACATCTGTTTGACAACAGCAACAAAGAGGAGAAAGGCAGAGAGGGGGGGAGAGAGAGAGTGTGGGCGAGAGATAAAGAGCGAGATGCTGAAATTAGGTCAACAGTCACTCCATCTCTACAGCATTAGGGAACCACTCTGCATGTGCCCAGCAATACTAATGGCTGTAAGGCTCAGAATGTAGCATTAAGTGGAAAGACAGTGACCAGCATAAGTGCATGTTCTTGTGCAGAGAGGGCAGCAGGGCAGGCATCATTACCTCCAGTTTAGGGCAGCTGCACGTGGCGTCAATAAACAACAGCCATGTGTGTAAGTTAATGCAATGCAAGCCACCATCAAGCTGGGGACAACACGACTCCTGCCAAGATCCACTTCAAATGAAAAATGTCACATGCGTTTAATGCTTTACACTTCTGACCTCTCTGTTCTTATACGGCTATTCAGGAATGACTGCACAAGAAAACAAGGGATGGAAACAAAGAAGCTCAGGGACACAATGTAAATAAACTGTACAGACCGTCAAGCTTTTGAGAAGTTATTCTAGAGCATGACAGGGCAAAGAAAAACAGAACAGCTGGATCTACTGTAACTGCAGGCAGAATGTGTGGTGTCACATATTTACAACACATGTACAATATTCCCAGCAACAGAAAACACAGCACATGTCCCAAGCATAATATTCAGCATTAATCATGAGCATGCTTTAAGTATAAAATATAATCCTCTAGTTTTTTGCTCTGTATTGTGGTGTAAGAAAGCATTAGTCTGTTAAAGCCTAAGCTGTGAGTCTCTGCTTTTCCATGTTATTTGCTGCTTAACTGTCCAGAGCAGCTTTCATCAGTGCTGTGATGATAGAACATTATTTCATTAACTTAATTGACCAGCAATTATCAGCTTATCAGCATGGAGACGCACAGGATCAGATTAGAAAAGAGGATCCACTCTGACAGACTAAAGGCCGTGGTCTCCGTCACAGGTGCTTGCAGTTGTTGTGTCTGGCCACATCTGGGCAGGTTGGGATACTTCAAAGCTATGTTTCCATTTATATTAGGTCACCCTGACACCCAGTGAGACACATCAGTGAGAATGATCAATACACCTTGACCCTGACAATAAAGTAGGTAAAATAGTTACAATAAAAGTTCCACCTCAAACAGCTACACTAAGATGACCATTCTAATTTACACCCAATAATAATTATAATTGACTAATGTACATTTTTACATATTTGTACATTTTGCTGCTGATACCTTTAGTTAACAGGATTTTTAAATGAAAGATATGTGTCGTTGTTGTTGTTGTTGTTGTTGTTGTTGTTAACTCATGGTGATTTACCTCAATAACCAATCTGAGTATTAGCTTTACCTTGGCTAATAATACGAAATAAGATTCTGTTTACATGACTTGAAAATGTAATGTAATAGGTTTCTACATTGTGGTTCAGCTACTTTAATTTGAAATGTTTATCCAATAGACTCTTGCATACGTACAATATGTACATTGCATGACACAACCACTCCTTTAGACAAATAGGAAACAGATGGCAGTTGGTATACATAACAGGCTCCTTTGAATTATTTGTATTTCCTGGTAGGTTAAAGGTCAAATGGTGGATTCCAACAATATCAAATATGGCACTAGTCATTCAGTCTTTAAGCACTTGTTATGAATATCAAATGGCTGAAAATGTCATCAGAGTAAAGTACCAGCTGAAAGAATACACGTGCCAGGATTGGATGGATTTGAACTGGTTCCACAGCAGTGATTAGATATGGATCCTGGCCTGCAGGGAAATTGGAAAATCTCACAACCTGATACATCTGTGATCAACAAGGTCAGAGAAACAGTGTGGAAACAGACTGCAGTGTCCCTGGCAGGGCTCCATCAGCAACACAGTTTACTTTCTGTGTATGCCGTCACTAAAGTCACCTTTTTCCACAGAGGCCAGTCACGCAAGCCAAGCTGTCCTCCCACTGTCCAGCCACACAGCAGCAACATCAGCCCTGAGGGTGGGCAGCTACGCAGTATACACAAAATCCATCTCTGCTACTCATACAGTGTATTTTCTGTTTCATCCAGTAAACCCTCTGTAACCAGTAACCCGATAATACTGGTGGTGACTTCATTCATTATATTAACATTGCTTCAAGCAAAGTGTCACACTGAATGTGGGATGATACTTGCACATGACTGTAGCTGACCAGGTGACTTGATGTTCATGCATTGTGTGACTGCCCCCACAGGAAGTCCAGGTCCACTGCAGCTGGCTGGTTGTGACATGCAGAGATCGCTCTCTGGTGGTGATGCTGTAAAGTGCAAGTGATGAAGGAAGACTTTAAATTCCCCACATATGGCAAATTTAGGTGTTACAGCAGCATATAAAAAACAAAGAATATAAAATTATAAGAACATAGACTGTCTGTACAGTTTGTACAAAAATATTTAAAGTATATACAGAATAGAGAGTAAAAATACACACACACACAAAGGAGGCCACAGGCAAGAGACACCTTGTAGGCCCATGGCCACAAACATTAACTATTAATCAATCCAAAAATCCAAAACCACTGATGATTCAGTTTTGCATGCACAATGTTGTGTGTAGACTGCCACTGGACACATCATGTGGCCATGATGTGTGCTGTGAAAAAGTATTTGCCCACTTCCTGATTTCTTACTTTTTGCATATTTGTCACACTTTAATGTTTAAGATCATCAAAGAAATTTTAATATTAGACGAAATAACACAAGGAAATATAAAATGAAGCTTTTAAATGATGATTTCATTTATTAAGGAAAAAATCCAGTATCCAGACCTACCTGATGTGAAAAACTCATTGAGCTTTTTTCCCTTAATAAATGAAATCATCATCATTTAAGAACTGCACTGACCTTGTAGCCTTGTATTTGAGACTAAACCATGTTTTTTCTGTTTGTGTTGCAGAGATAACAACTAGCCTATGCCATTTAATAGCAGACACATGTAACAAGTTTGTCCCACATTTTTAATGTTCTGGCTTAAAAGAGCTCCAAGATAACAGACAGAAATATCAAAAATGTTACAACCATACCCAATCTCCCCTGTATATAAACACTGCTGCTTGTACTAGGAGGCTGAAAACATTGCAGTTTCAGGGGGAGTGTATAGGAGTGAAAAATGGAATGAGTGGAAATATTAGACCAAAACAATAGATAAATACAGGAAAACTGTAGAAATATAAATACAGCCAGTTCTAGGCAGTGGAGTGTACTGAGCAAGTAATGGAATACCATATACTGTATGGGCACTGAGTCAGAGTCAGTAAGAGCATAGTGTCTGTCAGGTTTTGGAGGGGAGCAGGACCCAAATGCAGACAGAAACTAATAAGGTACAACAAAAACATATGTATTTAACTCTGGGAAAGCAAAAAGGCAGGAACACAGGAACAAAGAGCACAAGCACAAGGGACGAATGCAGACAATCCAGAAAGGACAACAGTGAAACACAAGGCAACAACACAGGTGATGCAATCACACACAGGTGGCGACACATGAGGTAATCACAGGAGGGCAAGCACAGGAAGACAAGACACGGAACTTCAAAATAAAACAGGACATGAACAGGGAACAGGAGATAGACCATGGCACTGCCAAGCTGAGGTAAATCAGAATCAAACTGTCATTTGCACAAGTTCCTTCATGTGAAGTTACTGAAATGAGAAACATCAGCTGAGATCCTCGGATCACTTTACCATTAACTTCACCTGCAGTTTTCACACAGCACCATGTTATTAATTATTAAGTTGATCTCTGTGGAAAGATGCTGGGTATGTGCTGTTTACAGTTACAGAAGTAAGTTCTTCCTTCAAACTTTCCCTAAAATAAAAAAATAAAAATAAATACAGAGGTACTGACAACAAAAATACAATACCAAGGCTAAAAGTGGTCAATATGCAGAATGGCACATTCTAAAAAGTCTATATTAAATTATTAATATTGCTGCATGAATGTGGATCAAATTTTCTATTCATGTTAACGTGCAGAGCAACTATAGACAAATAACTACATTGCAGTGTCATAACTGGAAACATAAATACTTGTAACAGACAAACACAAACACCTCAAAATTGTATCTAAATACAGTTCTTCTGTGTTACAGGCCAGTTTAACACAACAAGATAACCAACATGCTTGAGTTTGTGTGTTGGTTACTTTATTGGTTAAATGTCACAAAACAATAGCATTTTTAACATGTATCCAGGTGAAGCTCACTCATTTAGATAGATAGATACTTTTTACTCTTTAAGCGTGTAAAACTAATGACTCATGCAATGAGCAGTGGTGACGGGAATTCAGATTTTACACAACGATGCAGGTGTCAGAGAGTGATACTGTGTGTAAACTCTTGTGTAAAGTCTGATGCCTGTGACTACAGAGGGAGCTGTGTGTGCTTGTGTGTGTGTGCTTGCATGTGTGTGTGTGTGTGTGTGGGCAGACTGATAAGCTGTCTCAGAGCTGTCAGATAATGCTTCTGGTCCTACTGCTCTGGCATTGTTGTCCATAGTGGGCCCAGCAGCAGGTGTGATGAATGTGTCAGTTCTTCAAGTAATTGATTATGACAGTTAACAATAAAGTCAGTGGATATTTGTTGTATTTGTGTTTTGTCTATTCTTTATTGTGTAATTCTTCACAAGCCTCTGCAAGAGGCTTGTGAAACTGGTTTAATCAGTGTTGCATTGTCTCATTTAGTAACAGCTTGTATGTAATGGATATTTAACTGACTACAGCTTTAATATATCTCATTTTGTTTTAGATTAAAAGGCTTTAAAAGTGAAATGGCTGAATGATTGTGTGCTTTTGGCTGAAGTTAATTGCAGTATATTCTTTTAAATAAACAAAGAGTCATTTCAGCCTCCTGATATCAACAGGGGAACAGGAGCCAGACATTTGACAAAGAAAACAAACATTGTTGCTGTAGTGAGTGGTTAATGAGGTCACTGATCAGTTCATTTCTCTCAGTGGAGCTGGTGTCAGCTTGGTTCATTTCAATGAGAAATGTCAGCTTGAATACAGTACAATAAAGGAGGCAAAAACAGTTCTGGTATACTGACTGCTGACTGCTGCACACACTGTCACAGAGCTTTTGTTTTATAATGACTGTAAAGAATACAGTACACAGAGTCCTGCTGGGAGCCCGGGCTTTGAGGCTGGGTTTTATATGTTTATAACTGAATATTTGTACTGCTGAATGTGTCTCGGTCAAATGTGACATTTCCCTATTACTTTTTTTAAAGCTTAATCATCAACCAGATTTCACAGAAAAACGTCATAACAAGATTTCATCCTCAGAATAGATTCTGAGGACAATGACAACAAATTCACTTCCTCATTGCTATACACTGCGTAGAAAGCAACGAGAAAAAAGATCATACACTCAGAGATATATTTGGCCATATTTGATTAAAGGTTCATGTCGTTAATTTTCATGCTGTATTTAATATGCATTTAAAGATAATCCCTCAAAGTCAACAGACCACAAGGGGGCGTTGAACTAAAACGGAAAGGATGAGAAAACCCTGTGGTCTTTATTCCTGCAGCTGTAGCCCACAGTGAAGCTATATGCAGGTTATACACCAACCACACATGATGAAGTACAACTACCTCATCATCGCACTGTGCGGACATCTTTCGCACAAACAGGTTGTATCAGGTTGTCGCAAACAACAAGCAGATATTTCAGCCATATCACAGAAATACTAAAGCTAGAGCAGAAAACATAGAGGCCCCTTCACTTTGTGCACTTTACTGATGTGCTGGATGTGCTGGTGAAAAGACAAGTTCCAACATTTCTGATTGTCACCCACCTGGACTGGGACCATGAATTCAACTCTTGGACTCCTCTTTGCACACAGTCTGGACTTTGGCTGAACCACACAGCACATTCAGATACTTGTCCTGGAACTGCCCAATATGTCCTGGCTGTTTGCTTTGGATCATTGTCATGCTGAAAGATGAACACGGGCTTCAGTTGCTTTTCTCTCAGAATTAGCTACATTCATCCTTCCCTCACTTCTAACTTCCTGGACCCCTTGTTCCTGCATCCACTGAGCCCCCTCCACAGCACTATGCTGCCTCCATCCTGCTTCACTAGTACCTGGTATTTGTCAGACATAGTGTTTGGACCTCTGCCCAAATAGTTCAACTTCTCTGTCATCAGCCCATTGAATCTTTTTACTCTTTGAATCTGAAGCTGTGTTTGAGTGACTGTTCAGTCTTGGTCACCTTCCCGTACAAAGCCCTTTCTGCCTGGTTCAGTGTTTGGCTGGACAGCCAACTCTAGAAAGAGCTGTGGTGAGCCCAGACTCCATCACCTCAGAGTTGGTGAAGCCACTGTGCTCCCGGGAACACCCAGAGGTGTAGTAACAGTTTTATTTTTTTATTGTTTTGTTTTGTTTTTTTCTTGTCTCTGGCTCACCACAGTTACATCACAGAGGTTTACAGAGGGTTCGTTGAATGTCATGGTTTGCTTTCTTCTCGCCATGCATCTGTGAACTGTGGGACCCAGGGATCTGTGGCTTTCAAAGCTCTGCCCTGTCTGTCCAGTTCCACAATTTCTATTGTCATCATAATTCTGACAAACACGACTGTCTCTTAATCACTCTCTCTCACTCATGACCTGATGGTGCGAGACGCCAGACAGGATGTCGACGCAGTTACACATGGCATTTTAGAATGGAAAATGTAACTCATCAGCTAAAGGGAAATGAAACTGCATGAAAATGTGAGTGAGGCGTATGTGATGTGAGGAGGTGAGAGCTCTCATTTGTGTTGATAACAATCTGATCCAGGTGCAGGAGGAGTAAACTTACTGTATGTGACAGTCAGGAAAGTTTCTCATCAGAACACTGCACCTGATCAAAACAGAGGACAGTCCTGTCTTTATTTGGTATCTTTTACTGTCAGTATTAGTTAGAATAAGCTGGCTCTCAAAAGCTTGACTTCGGTGATTCAAACATCTGTCTCTGACTGACATTACCACAGCTGGACGTGTCCCATTTGGTCTGATGTCAGCAATGCCCCGTTTACACACATATTTACAGAAAAACTGAGCTTCAGGTCACCGAAAATGATTATATCTGTTTCCATGTTTGCATGTAGACGGCGGAAACAGAGTTTTAGGCTTCAGAACGTTACAGCATGTGACAGAAACTGAATCAGCATCATATGCGACCTGTGTTTACAGACGAACAAACCTTGTGCCATCTCAGAGGGAACAGGAAGTAACTTGTGTCATTTGTTGTTTTCATTGTGTTTCTCCCAGGATTCTGATTGGCTAGCATGACCTTATGCTTCTCGTTACACCTCCACCTTTAGATTTGGCATGCTCATGGTGTGAACGATGCTGTTTTTGAAGACGTAGGGGGAAATATCCATTTTTCTTTGCTATCTGTAAATGTGGCCTAAGTGGCTCCTCTGTGTGTTAAACAGCAGGATCTCAGAGTCAGACTCGTGAAATTTTGGTATACATGGTGGTTAATGATTATACCGTATTTCAAACATGCTATGATTGCTGGGAAATCTGGCCTTTAAGGGATGATGTGACAGGGAGTCATCATGTGCTGAATGTGTCACCAACTGTGAGGCGTCACACAAATACTTAGTAATAACTCAGCTGAAATAGCTAATGTTACACCTGCTTTCAGATTCAGGTGCCTGTAGGCCTTAATATGCTGCTACCCAACAGTCGCAGTAGGTTTGTTAAACTTGAATTTCCAGATTGAAAACCAGCATCACCTGCCATTATTGATTGTTTCAGTATCACGTACTGTTCTGTGAGCACAGAGGTTGCACCTTCACATTTTAAGGATTGGCTCCCTTTTGCCTGTCAAACATTACTCATTTATACAAATGTAAACAGACAGTGATATTGATTGGTCTCAACATTGCTGCTTTTCATACTGGCTGTGTAAGAGTGTAGTGGAAAACTACAGTTGTCACTTTGAGAAAATGTGTTCCTGAGTTCAGATGTTGACATGACACGTTGCTTCAGCAGTCTTCAGTGAGTCAGCATGACTCTGGGTTGAAATGTTGTCAGTCTCTGACCAGTGACATTGACATTGAGGTCAGATATTGATGCAGATGATCCATGTGCACAGAAGTCTCATAAATTTGTTGACCTTTTTGTTTCCATCTGATGCCATCATCAGGTCAAAATGTAACATTGTCCTACTGGTTTCTAACCAAATGCCTGCATTATTAACTTTCCCATCAGCTTCTGCTGCACATGTATCAATAAGTGGAAGATTAACACTGCAGCCACTTTTTACAAAACACTGCAGATGTTCTCCCCCAGGCCCAATAATTACAGTGATTACAGTGAATAAAACTTCTTTGTTTTCTGTGAAGGTGTTTGAGGAGCTTTGTAAACAGTTGAGATGTGAAATTTGACACTTGGTGATTCTTTAGGACTTTGGGAATCACAAACACAGAAATGAACTGGCTGAGGGCTGACTACACAGTTTGCATTGAGTGCACGCGGTGGGTAAATGACTGTCACAAAACAGTTAACAAGAACAACCTGATGTAGAACAGGGATTATTGATACTGTAATTTCAAATGGCTGACTGGCTGCAGGTATTGGATATAAAGTTTGAGGGTTTTATATTTTGATCAGGTTAGCATGTGACTTGACAGGTGTGGCACTTCTTTATGACCTGGCTGTAAGAAAGAACAGAATGTGAAGAGCTAACAGGCCTTTTTCAAGTAAAAATACACAGATATAAGAAAACCAAATCAAGTCCAGCCAAACCAAGAAAGGAGATGACCTGTTGAGCGCTCATATTGGGCAGCTATAGAGGATGTAGGTGAGCAACAAGAGGTCACCAGGTATCAGCCATCACTCCCTGAGAGCCACTCCCAAGATCCCAGACACCAGGAAACCAGGCCGTCACAAGCCGAGTGCAATGGAAGAACCATCCACCAGAGCTGATTTTCTTAGTCTCTGGACATAAACTGTGTTCACTCAGAGTGAGGAGCCAGAAAACAATAGAATCTGACTTTTTCTGTGAGGACAGAGTGGTCACCACACTCACAGTGAGCCGATTGTTCAGTTAGGTCATGTCCTGTGCGCTGTGTGAATGGAGCATCATGAAATGAATGAGTAGCTCACAGCTGAACAAACCAAATCTTCTCAGCAGGACATACATACACAAGAAAAGCAGATTTCCATACATACAAATGAGTTCTATATTTTATTCCATGTCTGGTGTCACATGTGCTGCTTTCTCTGTGTGTGGTTTTTTTCAGTGCTAATAATATTCTTTCGATCATCCCTCAGCCAGCACAGAGCATTTACTCTATACCACCTACACACAGGAAACTCCACACCTCAAAAACACCGACTCAAAAACTCTGTCTCAGCTCTGGTGCCTTGTATCCCCTGTTTGTCTTGCTGTGCTGCTATGTGTATAATAGTTAATATGCATTTAGCTCAGCATAAACTAATCATATTTTGAATCGCTTTTGTGTTTTTTAATGATAAGAAAGGAGAACTGATAATATTCACATATCAAAGTGCCACACTGTGTTACTGTAACTCCAACCATGCCCCACCTACTGAACTACACACTTGTGCCCCCCCTGTGTCCTGAAGTGTCCCTCTCTCATGCACATTGGCCTTATTGTCTTCTGACACTTTGTCTCTGCTGTGCCTCCAAGCATGTGCTCAGTGGGAGAGGGACAGGCGGGACAGACGAGGGCAGGGAAGGAGCATCAGAGGAGCTCAACACCAGTGTCTGTATTTGGCAAACGATGTGAAACTTTATGATGTAGTGACGACTGTGAAACAAAGTGATGCGTGTGGAATTAACCATATGGCTTCAGTGGTGCTGGTGACTCAGACACAACAATGAGTCAATCAGCTGATTTATGGCTTTTATGCAAAAGAAGAAGAAGAAGCTAAAAAAAAATCACCCACCAGTAAGGTAGGAGAACTGTCCCAAAAACTGCAACTTTTGGTTTCAGGAAACTTAATGTGGTGAGAATGCAAGTCAAGCTGTAGCCACAATAAGTATTCTTCCTGCATTCCTCAAGAGACGCAGGGGCGTGCTCAGGCCGGTTGTGAGTGCGGTGTAAATTTGTTGTCAATGAGGAAGTAAGCTGTGACAAGTCCTGGAGGACCACAGAGAAGGTGTGGCCACGCATGAATAATAACAGTGCATGCAGGTAGAGTGGCATAAAGCCTTGATCAGAGCACCGATCTGCTCTGTTACAGTGACTGTCTGCACTTGGACAATGACCCCAGCTCTTCTATTGTGGATCCTCATCCTAAATGCCTCGCTCAAGCCCTCAGGTAAGTCACTGGATACCTCACTGTTACCTCCACTCAGCATGGTGGCTAATTAATAACTAAAGCTCCGGGTTTTTCTTCTCCTATTTATTCAAAGCGCTTGAACGTTTCGTGACTCTGGCAATGTGTAGGTTTGTGGTCTTGGGTACAGACAGTAGATCTAAAGTAAACCACATGTCACTCCCATCAGTTTAAAGATGATAAATTATGTTTATCTGCCTGAAAATATGGCTTAAGAAACTGAGTTTATCTTATCTATATCAGGGTAATGGAACTTTCCAGGAGAAAATGTGCTGATATATTTGTTGTGCAAGATATGATTACATGTGTAAATGCTTAACCACTGTGACTGTGTAGCATTGTAACATGCCGCTGAGCAGCAACACCTAATTATTGTTACGACTCTCATTACTACCTTACAATGCCTTACAAGCCAAGCAGAGTGTGTGTAAGTACTTTAAAGGCTTTTCTCCTGTTGTGACACACTTTTCGAAACTGGACTTCGGTTCACAACAAAGACACCACCCTCTCAGGTGGTACTGTGTACCTGGCCGTCAGGTAACAATGAGTCAGAGAGAATTAGTCATTTCCTTTCAGGTAGACCTCATTGGTTTGGGGATTTCAGTCTTTGGTCAAGAGGTTTCTTTCCTCTGGTGGGACAACATCCGGTAAAGTTATAGGCTGTGAGATGTCAGTGAACAAATCAGGAAGCCAAATGAAACTGCAGAAATGTATGTGGGACACTATCCGAGACTGTCTGTGGGATATCACAAAAGGATGTCAAATCAGGAACTGATGAAATCTACTCATGATAGAAAAGCAGAAGTAGATTTTTTATTTTGTCCAAGGAACTGTTTGCGTCAAAAATGATTTTCAACAGCACTGACTGACTGAAAGATCTCATTCACTGGTTTCATCCCACGGATCCTGTCAATGGACTCTCTCAATATAGAAAACTTTGTCAACTACTATACAATTGATTAGATACAGATCCACTCTTGCACATTCTACCTGTGCTGTATTGTGAATGGACTGACTATTTAAAATCATAGTGTAGTGACATCATCACTTTCGTGCTTTACTGTCTCATCTTATTTTTAGATTTATTTACGTGTCTGTTCAGAGAATGTTAACTATAAAAACTATAAAAACACATTAACCTGCACTTCCTTAACCTGCACTTCTCCAGTGCAGGTCATTCCTCTCAGGCTGCTGAGGGACAGAGCAACCTGTATATGCCTGAGAGGAAATCTTCTCCTGGCAGGAAAGTGAGGAACAGTCAGAGAGATTTCAGTTGGAAAATCAATGTGAAAATATAAAAAGGACAGGGATCAAAGGTAGCACTTGGAATTTATGGCTTTGCCTTGTCATCATAGAACCAAAACACAGCACGTTTACCCAAAAGTAAACTATTTCCTGCTCATAAAACCCTGTATGTTCCACCTGGTAACGTAATAAAAAGAATCCTTTCACTGATAAATAGTGCCCATGACGGAGCTTCAGGTCTTGTGTTGATACTTTATACACTTAATATTAATATATCACAGTCTGTTAAACAGGGAGAATAGACATCCCCATGGTTACTGTGCAGGCAAATATCCCAAAGCTCTGAGGCCAGTCAGAAACACCGGAGGGCACGAAGGCAGTTCAGCAGCTATTTCACTCTAATCTGATCTCTGTGCTGTGACATACACAGCCAGTCTGTAAAGCTGCTTACATTTTATTCATCTGAAGTTTAAGTTTAACAAAAAGAAAAAAGTCAAAATTAAAAGTTAATCACTGATGTATCAGGTGTACAAACAGCAGTTTCTGTACAACACAGGTGTCATATGGGGTCATCCAGAACTTGCATCAGGTTACAGGAAGTGTTGGACCTGAGACGATTAAACTCTCAGTTACTTTTCTAAATAAAATCACATTACCTTTCTTTTATTTTCTCACTTTCCAAATGTGTTTGTTGCCAATTTTTACATCAAGTGAATCTTTGTCTTTGGCACAAGTTCCAAATAAAACATGATAAAATCAGAACATGGCATGTTCAGTAGTGAGCTTTGGAGCTGCTTGCAGGTGGATGTAGTCACATTTGCATAGACATCACTGTTTCCCCGTGTTTCTAGTCTTTGTACCAGTGAAGTTAATCTTTCAATGTTGGACTGTGCCTCAATAGGCAATGTACACATGTAGATGTATATTTTTTTGTAACAAATCAGTTTGCAGCATTGGGTTGTCAAGCTAAAGGGAAATAGGCAAATGAGCAGATAGAAATCAGTGACCACTACACATCTGAGCATTGCTGTTATGTTGGTAAGCCAACAGTAACATGACCTACTATGGTCTTTTGGCAGTGACTGGAAGACAGTTGAGTCAACAAACTAAGCTGCATGTGTTGGAGAACACTCTTTATTATTTCCTGTGTTGTCGCTGTGGTTTCTTACACTTGTGACAATCTTTTTCTTTTTATCACATGTTTCTTTCTATGCAAATGTTTAACTCAGTTAGGCATCAGCCTGATGGCTGATGGCTTTAGTCTTGCAAGGACAAAGGGTGGAAGCATAGATGGACTGTTATACACTCAGTTAAAAATACAATCATTAAATCAACTTTATTCACTTGTTATATCAAATTTGCACAGAAAGTCACGGAAATGGGTTTGAAGAGGTGAAAGACTACGAGGTGGTTCGACCTGTCAGACTTCACGCAGTCAGAAAGCGAGATGCAGAGGTACATTTTCATATTTTATTGTCACTATCAGAGGCTGCACATATTGTACAATCAAGCCTTTGTGATGCTGGTGTGATGTGAAACTTGAAAAATGACTGACAGCACAGTTTCACATCTTTATTTTCCACAGTCCATCAGACCAGAGACTATGAAGTACGCTATGACGGTGGGAGGGAAGCGCATTGAAATGCAACTAGAAAAAAATCAGTAAGTTTTATTTCCCTTCATGCAGGGCAGCAGACTACTGCAGGCACAAACACAAGACAAACACATATATGTTGACAGCTTCCCTGACACACACCAGTTGTTGACCATTTATATTTGATATTATCATGTGTTCCCGCTGGCTCACTAATTTCTGATGAAATTTTTTCATGCAACTTCCTACTCTTACTTCATTTCTTTCTTTTGCAACCTTTGTGGTTTTCTACATTATTACATGTATTAAAATTTGTTTTACCAAAAGCACATTTTAAAGCTGTTAGTGCAAGTAGATGTTGATATTTGATTTGTTTCACTGAGTTCCCTCAGTAAAACCCATCATATCAGAAGATCTAAATCTAATAGTGGATAAACAATCATGTGGTAGAGAATGATGTCATTTAAATGTCCATATCTTGTCGTCATCAGTGACCTGCTAACCAAAGACTACACAGAAACTTACTACCAAGAAGATGGGACTGAAGTCACCACAACCCCAGATGACATTGTGAGTGTGTCCGTGGGAGACTTTAACTTACACCTTCAAAACCACAGTAATGTGACCCACTGTGAAATAACAGACAATTTCCTTTTCTAAGGCAAAATTCAGTCAAATTTTCTTTTTAAAGCATAGTCATCATCCTCATGTCTCCACCAGGATCACTGTTATTATCATGGAAGGATTGTCAACGACAGCATGTCGTCTGTGAGCATAAGCGCATGTGATGGACTCAGGTGAGTCTCACCTTAGCTTTGGCTTGAGTGTCATCAAAAACTAAAAACACGGCACTTGGATAGAACAGGTTTTCCATAACACCTATTCAAACCAGAATATTGATGGAGATGATGTCAATATAAAGTTACTGCTCAGAAAATAAATCTCAAGAAGCTGAAGAACCTATTAGTCACTTTGTATTTAGTCCATAAAATGGAGCCTAAAGATTTTTGGCAGCAGAATCACAACTCAGATCTATTTTATTAACTATTTAGCCAAAACAGCAGACCTGTTAGTGCTGACCTATTTACATATTAAGCAGAGTTTCCATCCATCTGGCAAATGTATTCAGTCTTTGATGATTGATGAATGAATGGTTCAAAACCATGTTTAAAAACTAAAGGAACTGGTTTGGTTTGGTTTTTAGGGGCTACTTCAGAACATCTGCTCAGAGGTACCTGATTGAGCCACTGTCCGGACATGATGAGGGTGATCATGCAGTGACCACATTTGATGAGAAGAATTTCACACCTGCAGTTTGTGGTGTCACCAACACCAGCTGGAGTGACGACCTTGAACCTCCAACCGGTCGCAGCCGCTCCAGATCAGGGGTACACACTGCACGATTTTTGCTACATTGACTCATCATTCAATCTAGTAATTACATCTTTAGGATGACAATAACTTATGCTTTTATTCTCTTGCCCCCCCCCCAGGGAAGCTCTATTGTCTTCCAACAGAAATACATTGAGCTCTTCCTCGTTGCTGATAAAAGAGCGGTAAGGTGTAATAATGTATAATGTATGTATGAAAATAATGATGGTGACGGTATGGTGTTTAGTTTTAAACAACCAAACCTCTCACCTTTAACATTGTCGGTTCTCAGCTCTGGTCAGTGGTCACTGTCAGTGGATGAGCACTTATCATACTTTATGAATCAGCTGCTGTGAAACAGGATGTGACTCTGCTAACATGATGACATCATATTTCAGTTTGAGAAGATGAACCAAGATCGGACACAGCTGAGAAAGAGGATATTTGAAATTGTCAACTTCGTCAACATGGTGAGGTGCTGCTAAAACCTCTGTCAGCTGGTTTTGAGTGTTTTCATATAGCCAGTTCTTGTAATTTATTTGCAGCAACTGAAAGTTATTTCTCTGCAAAATGAATAGTTCAGTACATCATTGTCTCACTGTGTCTTCTGGTGATCCCATGGTGTTTACAGGCCTATAAGCCCCTGAGGACCTTTATTGCTCTGGTGGGGCTGGAGATCTGGTCAAATAATGATTTGATCACTGTGACCCCCCAGCTGGTGCTAACCTGGATGCTTTCAAAAATTGGAGGAACTCTGACCTGGTCAAGAAGAAAAAGCATGACAACGCACATCTCATCAGGTGTGAATAACTGCTATAAGTAGAATCACATAGCTTCAAATTTGAGGGAATGCCTCTTTTGTTTAACATTACAACCCTGAAGGCATGCATGAGTCAGGAAAGCACCAACCATTTAGGATTTAGTGGACTGAAAACTTAACAGTACAAATATTCAAGCTCTCTGCCAAGCAATTTATCAGTCATAGAGTTTGGTGAGGGGAGGAACAAGGGGATAGACTGTGTGTGAATCTGAATCATAAAACAAATAAGACAAAGTCTACACACTGAAACCTGGTGCAGTGTGACAATATGAAACAAACGTAGGCAGTACTCATCTAACCGGTCAAAGTGAAAGCACACCCACAACCTAGTTTTCAAAATGAACACAACTAGATTTGGTGTTGACAGATGGTTGATAAAAAGCTAAGACCAGAATTATCACCCTGTGGTTATATGACTCAACCAGCACATGGGAAATATGGTCACAGTCTTCTCTTCCTGAGTGTCAGCACAGAGGTGTTTTTGCAGACCATAAAGTCACTTTGAAATTGACCTTTGACCTTTAGGTAAGCAATGTCACTTTATACTATTTGACGTTCATGTTTAATTGCAACATATTTATCTCTAATTCAAGGTTTATGGCTTAAAAAATGTTTTGCGAAGTCGCAGTGACCTTTGACCTTTCAGATCACATTCAAGATGCCAATGATTTGTTAAGTCACATTAATCTTAAAATCTGATCAGTTCATCTTTAGGTGAATGATTGTGCCAAATTGAATTCCCTCGAGGTGTTTCTGAAATGTTGTGTTCACAGATGGACAGACAGACTGAAAACATAATGCTTTCAACTACAGTGGCATAACAATTTAAGCCCAGGGCTTCAGTTACCAGTTCCCCCTGAATTTGTTCTTGGACTTTAAGTTAATTTTTAAAAGGTAATAGTTGCACATAATAAAACACGACGAAATAAAACCAGAAAGGCATAGACTGGTAGTTTCATAAATCAGCTTGCAATAAGGACAAATGTTGCATGGAGAGAGAGGTTGTTTCAGACTGTTGCTTTCACAACAGCACTGACTCCATGCCAGTAAGAGTGTGTAGTGAATAATTAAATTGTCAGCAGCAGATCTTGCTCTCAAAAAGAGACTTTCTTTGAAAAAGGGGCTATTTCTAGCTATGGTTTCCTTCTTTGAATAAACCACTGTTGTAAGTTGCTTTAACCACTCTGGAGCATCAGTACCTACCTTCAGTGCTTACATACTAGAGGTTTTAAGTTTCCACATAATGCTGGCGTAACTTGTGTGTAATGAAACATTACTGACTTCCACATCAGGATTGATGTCAAAAAGCCTGCATCACCATTTCAAGTTCAGATCTCAAGGAAGTACAGACGTCTCAATAAACTAAACAAATGTGCAATTTAGAGTGAATTTTGACTCATCAGATCTGCTGCCACAAATTATACAAAATTTGCTGGCGCCACAAGAAACCCTCTCCCCATATCAAAAATATGGGGACCAGAAGTTTTAACTGTGTAAAATAAACTTTACATGGCTAGTTTTTTCATCTGGTCATCATGCCTTTGTGAAACGGTGAAAAGTTGAATTTCCATGGGATGAAGACAGACAATGATCAAATGCAATCCTCAAAAGTGCTGATGCTAGACATCCAGGCATGTTTCCTGTGAGTAGTCAACACTAAGTTTGAAACAGAAATAGAGAGCTGATGGATGGGTACACAACACAGGCTTGGTTTTTAAAAGTGACAGTATTTCTCATTTTGTCTTTGTCTTTCAGTGGAATTGACTTTGAAGGATCAACTGTAGGACTGGCTTTCATTGGGACTCTTTGCACTGACAACTCTGTTGGGGTGGTACAGGTGAGGTGCTCAGGGTAACCTGGATCCATTCTGTTATTCATGTTCAGTGTCAGCAACCAAGAAATTTTCACCACAGTAACAGCACGCATCATGTAGGAATGGCAACAACCAAGTCAGTGCATCACTTTGGACCAGTGTTGAGTCCTTCTGCAACAGCACCATCAGCTCAACAGTCTCAATTAGCCAGTCATATATGAATATTTCAGAATCTACTACTTCTAAATTAGAGAAAAGGTTTGCATGGATCACAGATGATGTATCCTGCCTCACCATCAAGTCCATGTTTCAAGTTTCTGGTTTTGAATGAAATATCTCTTAAACAACTGAATGCATTGAATGACAATTATTTTTATATTTCACAAAATATCATTCTTGGTTTCATTTAAACACCTGCAAAATACAGAAAAAGGGTTGCGCTCATAACTGGTGGATTGTTATCTCTCAGGATCACAATGACCGGGCCATTGCAGTGGGAGCTACACTGGCTCATGAGATGGGCCACAACCTGGGCATGGACCATGATGACTCCAGTGCCTGTGTTTGTTCAGGGGATAGCTGCATCATGGCTGCAGCCCTCAGGTAAGAAAACACATCAGTGATTCACCAGAAAGTCTTTTTGTCTGTTCTTGTTTTGTTTGGCAAGCCTGAAAGTTTTTATAGAGATCTCTGTAACACACCTTTGCAGGAGGCTGCATCATGGATCTAGCTGCTTTTAGCATAACTATCAGATCTTAACTGTCAGTGGTACAGTTGCATTGTGAGTAACGTTGTGAAGAAATACATGTGGAGTAGGAAGGATGACATCTCTGTTGTTCTGTCATGTTGTTTTTCTGCAGCTGGAACATCCCTCGGACCTTCAGCAGCTGCAGCACCAGCAGCTATGAACGGTACCTGACGAGCCGCAGCCCCAGCTGTGTGCTGGATAAACCAAGCTACAGGACCATGGTGGCTCCTGCTGTCTGCGGGAACGGCTTCATTGAGAATGAAGAGCAGTGTGACTGTGGCACCGTGGAGGTAAAGAAAACACACTCATTCAAGCATCAGAGGAATTCACCTCATAGCACTGATGGTGAAGTTTATGCCTCCAGGCCGTTATTACAACACTTTATTATATGTCTGACAGTGAGTGTTTAATGGGGATGGAGCAGCCTGACATGCACCAACATATTTACGAAAATAAAATTAGAGCCAGTCTTCATCTTAAAATGACCTTAGTAACTGGTGTCCATACAGTACATCCAGGCTCGGAAATAGCACCATATAGGAGGCTGTCATTCAGCTGATTGCTCTGCTTTCTGTAGACAGTGTTTATACTGTATAGGAATTACTGTGCACTAATATTACTTCTGTATGAAGAGTATGTTTACAGTGTAAACTCTATGTACATTTATTACACAGACTTAGTATTTTTAGTACATTATTTTAGTAAGTTTCACTGTGATAAGACTGACATATATTGACAGTAAATTTATATTGAATTGTTCTTCAGTGTTTAGAATGAATATCTACAGATTACAAACCATCATTTCCCACTTTACATCAGTAAAGCATAAAAGGAAAGTTGTAATTGTCATTGAAAAGAACATTCCAATGAAAACGGTGCTGTGCTGTCAACCTGTTCAGACATGCTTTTATCCAATACAGGTTTTCAGTAGACGCACAAACTGCAGTTTTTCACCAGGTTATTCATGTGTCAGACAAACACAGAACTCTGTGAAACTGTATACACAGGGACATGATGGACCCATAACATGAGTCACACATCATGACAGCACTAATTAAAGTTATGACGGGCTAATGACTCTGTTGTTCTTACAGGAGTGCACCAATCCATGTTGCAATGCCACCACCTGCACTCTGACCGAGGGTTCAGAGTGTGGTTCCGGCGAGTGCTGTGAGAACTGTAAGGTAAGGAAATCTTTAGTTCCTGCTTCTAGGATGTGGTGTTTGAGTTCCCACTGCCCCCTTGTGGGAATTTCAGATATTACAAATATTTTACCTTGCTCCAGAAAATAATAATATACAATATCCAAAAAATTATTATCACATGGCCTTAAAAGACAAAAGGTACAAATGTAAAATAAAATGGTGGTTGGCAAGATTGAGTACACGTGTAAAGTATGAGATAGTTAAGTAAAATAATCAATTTGTAATCTGATGTAATCTGACTGTGACTCCCACCTCTACACAGATCTCCTCGCGCTTCAGGGAGTGCCGCAGCAAGCAGGACAACTGTGACCTACCAGAGTACTGCGATGGGAAGAGCGCCACCTGTCCTGAGGACGTGTTTGCTGTGAATGGCCTCCCATGTGAAGGCGGCCTGGGATACTGCTACAATGGCCAGTGTCCACAGAGGCCAAACCAGTGTGTCAGGCTGTATGGAGCGAGTGAGTGTCCTTATCTTACATATCTATGACAGCTATAATATTTTCATTTATTAGAGCCATTCTGCCATTTAAAATGCTTCCCCATCATCAGGTGCTATAGAGGCCCGGCCGTCCTGCTATAACTATAACACCAGAGGAACCTACTACGCCTTCTGCAAACGCCCATCAAATAATGATTTCATACCCTGCCAGAAAGAGTGAGTCTCAGACAAACACAGTGTGATAGTTACTCTGTAATGGCCCTGGCTTATATTAGTGTTACTTTAATATGCACGCTGCATTCAGCAAAATATTAACATTTTTGCAGATTAAGATTAAGCACTGACTCTCTTTCCTCTGCAGAGACATCTTCTGTGGGAAACTCTTCTGCCATAACGGTAATGAAAACCCAAACTATGGCCAGATGGTGAGAATCGGCGACTGCAAGGCAGCTTTTTTTGGAGACTCCACTAAAGACTTTGGCCAAGTGGATGCTGGGACTAAATGTGGAGATGGAAAGGTAATAAACTGTGTTACTCAATATGTTTGGTGATCATTGCATCATAGTCACCTTGAAATCCATTTGTTAAAAAGTCACAAATAAATGTCTGTGGAGCTGACGATCTTCGTGTTTTTTTCCAAGGTGTGCAGCCAGAATCAGTGTGTGGCTCTTCAGACAGCCTACAGGAACACAAACTGCTCTGCAAAATGCCCTGGCCATGCTGTGAGTACACAGTTTGTTTTATTTATTAGTTGAGTTGAGTTGAGTGGAGTTGAGTTGAGTGGAGTGGAGTGGGCGTGGAGTGGAGTGGAGTTGAGCTGAGTTGAGTTGAGTTGAGTGGAGTTGAGCTAAGTTGAGTTGAGTGGAGTTTAGTTGAGCTGACATGTTAATGGTGGTAATGCTCTCCTTTGTGTTCCTCAGGTGTGCAATCACAGGAGCGAATGTCAGTGTGAGCCTGGGTGGATACCTCCTGACTGCACTTCACAGGATGAAGCTTTTAATTCTACTTCTACTGGTACCTACTGTACAGCTGTTATACACTCTCTGCCACATCTTATGATGAATATTAAATGTGAAGTTTCACTTCATCCAAACAAATGTTTGCTCCATCTCTGCAGGAGTAGCTGTTGCCATCTCACTGACAGTCATACTAGTGGTCGTAGGGATTATAGCTGGTGTTGGAGGGTACATGTGGAAGAAACGACAAAGTCCCATATTGCCAACGTAAGTAACTCTCACTCTGTTACAGGTCTCACTGTGGTTGTGTTATTGTAAAATCCAGCACATAAAATCTTTCTTCCTACAACAGAGCTCACACCCAGAGGAAGCAGCCAGCACCAAGCAGGCCAGCTCCTGGTCCGCCCAACCCCATGACACAGGTAATATGTGGTGAAGTACATTCTCAACTCTATGTTGGGTTGGTTTATGCAAATCATAACATCACTGCGCATCCTAACATTTTATGAATGTTTAGGCTGGAAGACCGAAGCCCAAAGGACCTCCACCTCCACCACCTCCAGCAGGGAACAGACCTAAACCCCCGAGTCAGAACTACATAGCTGCGCGTCAGGTAACAGTGACTGAACACAGTTTATAAGCCTCTGATGCTGTGCAACGCACCACTACTTTTTTCTATGGTATTGAAACTAGCACCACAAGATGTCAGATCACAGATGACATCATCTGTTCTACAAATCTCTCATCTGATTGGATGATAAATCCAATAGACACACTACAGAATACGCTTAATTTTTAGACACAAACCTGTGTCAGAAAAACAGACATATAACATAACAACTGACTGTTAAAAACTTCCCCTATAGGTTTTGTAACATACATGTAATTTGTGATACTTTGTCCTGCAGGCTCTGAGGCCAACAGCGCCACCTATTGTCTGATACCTGTAAGGCAACCTGGAGAGCCTCACCTCTGTCCATTGACCCCAGCAAGAGGTGGCTGCTTCCTATCCTGACTGTCCCCTCTGCAGCTTCTTCACTGCAGTGCTGAGTGAAGTTTGTACCTGCAGACTGGGACACACTGGACTCAGTGTAGAATCTGCACCATGCTATGCCACTGTGGACTTGCTACTACTGGATGAGTTTATTGTTTTTAAAGCACTTTTTAATGCTTAGGGTGAGAGACAATGCAGGGAGACAGAGCTCTGGCCCTGAATTCGAGCCATATCATTTTATACATGTTATTTTATTTGTAACAGAGTTGGTGCAGATTATTGCACAAGCCTCGATCTATTTGTGGAACTCTACAGTAATGCAGCAGTTTAATATTTTATGTTGTTTAACTCATAAGAACGTCTTAAAATTCAGTGTCCACTATTGTGAAACGTAATTGAAAACCTAAGTCAGACATAGACCTCCACTCAGAGACGTTCATTATAGGAACTTAATTATATAGCCACTCAAAAGTTAAAAATACACCACCTGTTGTATCAAGTTTTTCATAGTAAATACTGTAATGAAGAAATGAAGAGAGGATGTTGGCAACTTTTAGTTTAGTTTGGAATATACATGTTCTGTGGATTTAAGTTTACAAAATCATAGTCCTTTATGTATTCATGGAGCATTTCATAAGTCAAACAGTTCAAATACTAGTAGCAGTAGTTCATCTGTGCTCTATTCAAACAGGCCCAGTTACATTTCTATTTGATAAATTAAACAGAATACGCAACATGTTGTCTGCTGGAGGTCCAAGATCAGGTTTATTCCCAGTTAAATTAAACATCTTCATGACTGTTGTGCTGTGCTGTGAAGGGGTTTACACCCTGCAGCTCATTCCTCATTATCACCACTCATTTGGTTTATGTAAAGATTTTTGCATTACTCTTTTGTTATGCTGCTGCTTCTTTCAAATGAGTTCACTGTGTGAACATAACATTAAAAAACATTAGATGAGTTAAATATCCAGGTTTCACATGTACAGTAGTGCTAGGTTTTTCTGTGCTGTAAGGCTGAAACAGCTGAAATGTTGAACTGAGCACAATCTTGTGCAAGCAGCCAGATTTAAGATTTTTGTTGGTGTTGTTTTAGATGTTCATGTTGTCATAAATGTTGCAATTAAAGAAATATCAGAACAAACAGATGATATGTTCCTGTGTTGTGTTGAAAGGCCTATGACTGAATAAATATCACTCCTCTATGTTTCTCTGCTGCTCAAAGTGAGAGAATTTTGGACATGTCATTGAAAACATTTGTAAATGATGAATGAATGTAAATTAATAATGAGAAATAAACTGTATTTTACACAAACACTGCAGCGACAGTGTGTGCACCGTGTGTTAATGCTTCATCCGAAAACATGTTCATGGAGAGCCACTCTTCTTAAAGCTGCATCTTTTCTTTTAATATATATTTTGGCCTCTTGGGGGCAGCAGAACAAGCTGTAAACACAACATTAACATTGCAGTATTACCACCTTGTAAAGAAGTCACAAAATTCAGAGAACTTTGTTTGGAGCCACTACAACTCAGAATTTCCTGATGCAAATTCAAACGATATAACAAGAAACAACATCCAAGACAAATCCCCCAAAAAAGAAAGAAAAGAAAAGAAAAAAAACACTGTATTTGAATTTTATTACTTTCTTTCAAGTACTACAGCTATGTAAAAGATTTCATGGCCTGGCATGTAACGTATGGTACAGTCATTTATTTTCACCCATTTTTACAGCCATTTCTGATGAACAATGGTTTTTACACTTTGCAAAATGTGTATAGGACCTGACAGGTCAGTATACTGTATGGCTCAGCCAATCAAGTCTTACCTTTAAAATAAATTTTAACATCATAATCATGTACGTAAACCCAAATATTTAGGAAGCGTTACTGAACATAATGGAAAACAGCAATCATTTGATTTTTTTTTATGTGGATCTCAAGCTTACTGACACATTCTTTGTGTAAGTCTCCTGGACTGACTCCGGTCACCATCCACTAACAAACACACACACACACGCACATACACAGGTATGGATCTTGACATGTGTGGCCAAGGTGGCATGGCACAAGAGCGCATTCGTCCCACATTTAGTTACCAAAAAAAAAAAAAAGGAGTGAATTCACAAAAGAATAGCAATAGCAATTCTTAAAGCTTATTTCCCCCTCATTTCTTAATCAACAAAAGACATTGGAGTTACAGTCAGGTGTGTCGAAGCACCAGTTGAGTTGGTTTTTAGAATTGTAGAAGAAAGTGAAGCAGGTCTTAAAGGGCTGGGAGTGCCTGTGAAGAGGAGTGGAGGTGTTCAGACCAGAGGAGAGCTGGATGCCTGAATAAAACACACACACACACACACACACAGCAACCTCAGGCATTGTTAATGGTCGTGTTCTTGCTTTGACTGTGTAGCTGTAGAAAATTCATTGTATATGTATATATATATGAGTCAGCCATGGGTGAGATGATTACAGTACTGTTAGGCCTTGATAGACAGCTGTTTGTGCGGTGGTGGTGGTGGTACCTTTTATGGCATCATCCCTGCTGAGAGGAATGACTCAGTCCATTGTGTCGGGGTACAGCATCGTCAAAGTGCTGTCATTTCACTGAATGTCACATTTCCCTTATCTGATACGTGTGGTTATCACAATTTAAAGAACATCTGCTTACTGTGTAATCGACAGTAGATGAAGACACTAATACAGCTTTAGAAACAAAAGGTAAGCCCCCGAAAGCACATTTTTTTTTAGTGTCTGACAATAAAACATCAAATCAAAACTGCCATAATTCTGTTAAATACACTTAAATTTCCTAAGCAACAATGAACATCTGTCTATTCTGAGGACACTAAGTCCAGCAGTTCTTCTGCTCTGTAAGCAAATATGTCCTCTTTAGTCCAAATGGATGAATATTTCATCCTTACGTGTCAGTTGTTTTCTGGTGCTGTAATCTTCAGGACCTCCCAGAGAGGCCAGCTTCACTTCAGGAGACAAAGTGCTTCCAACCAGGATGTGGGAGTATTGATGCTGTGGTGATGGAGTAAGACATGTTGTATGGTTATATCCCTTTTTCTTCTATTTTTCTTTTTTCTTTTTGGTTTAGTGGAGCAAGAACATCCTAGCTGCCATCAAGTGAATACAAGTCATATCAGCACAGGAACAGCCAGCGACAGCAACTATCATTGCACACAAAGCATTAATCCTTCACTTGAACAGAGTCATTCACAAATGATAATACAGGAAAAAGTTGCTGTTGTTACTCAGGAAGTGAAAATACTGAACAAAAAAAAATCCATTCAGCAACTTTGGGGATTCATCAACGTTTCGTGGAAAATTTATAAATACGACTAGAAGTTTTCATTAAATGTCTGCTTTATGTAAAAAATATTAAATTGTAGTTGTTGTTCTTATATAATTTATTTCCCTTATTTTTCCACCTCTCAATACATATATGATTTATCTGTCAACTGACACAGGTAAGCAAAGACTGCACTGTA
The DNA here is from genome assembly GCA_021432705.1 of Caranx ignobilis. NCBI lineage: Eukaryota > Metazoa > Chordata > Actinopteri > Carangiformes > Carangidae > Caranx > Caranx ignobilis. The sequence goes on from MU270014.1 coordinate 31,759,531, forward strand.
TGTACAACCTCACATGCCTAAAATGTCTTGATAAGAATCTTCAAAGATTCAAACGAGGCTGTTGAGGCCATAAAGTATTTAGACTTTAAATTTCCCTTAAACACATGGTGAGCACAAGTTAAAAAAAACAAAAAAAACAAACTTAAAGTGACTAGAACTCCTGAATAAAAGGGACTCCTCTACTGAGCTCAGATTTATAAAACTGATTTTTTATACTTTGACATGTATAAGTTAGGACTTAAGTGTACAGGATACATTTCAACAAATTGTCTTCGTTCGATGATCGCTGCTATTACACAATATATCTAATATAATTAATCTTTAATAAACAAGATTGTTTTTTTCCCAGATAACATATCATATTGTATGTCTTTGTTCAGTAGCTGGATGTGTTCTCCCAGCGCTGTGGCCTCCTTCTGTTTTTATCTACTGATGTGTCCACTTCCTTCCAAGCAGAAGAGACGCAGGCTCAGTAGATGGAGAGAAACGGACAGAGAGAGAGAGAGAGAGAGAGAGAGACAAAGACAAAAAGAGAGAAAGGGGAAAGGGATGGGGCAGCAGGGTGGAGTGGGAATGGGTGCACAGTGGGGCTGGGCTGAGTCAGGGGGTGCAGGTAGTGTGATGGCAGGCGGTGTTTCTATCCAGTGCCATTTTTGTTGGGGGAGTTGGTGTTGATCGTGGTGCCGTCTGGCTGTTGGCCATCTTTGCGAGGCGGCATCCTCTCATTTATCCTGTCTAGCCCACGCGCCTCCTCGAAGTTACGAATCTTCCTTGTAGGGGAGAAGCCTTGGATAGCTGAGGGGCGGGAAAGACACCAAAAGAAAAAGATCAGAAGAAGAAGAAAGAGTAACTTCCTTCCTCACGTCGCTCATATCTGCTGTGAGACGTATTGCTTAGCTTTTTCTCTTTTTACAGCCTTAATCAAAAAGGATTCTTTGCAGAATTTCATTTGATGAGCACAAAACAACAGTATCAGCCTATCTTAGTACAGATGCTCAGTGAATACGACACATGCACAAGTAAACAATGACTTCTATAGTTGGCACACCAGTGGGACAAGCTACAACAACAACACCTCACACTTTGTAGACTTACGGTAAAGTCCCGAAACAGCCAAGGAAACCAGACAGAAACGTGTGCAAATGAAAAGCAAACTTGTGAAGACAGTTCACACACACACACACACACACACTGCAGTCATATACATTATCAGGTTAAACAGAATGAACTCTCTGAGGTGGAGGTTTTATAGGTGGATTTACAGCCATACAGACAAAGCTCTCAAGGGTTCTCTTGCACCACCAGAAATCTGTGATGTGGCACTAGTGCTTGAATTACTTTGAGTGATCTCCATGGAGTACTTCTGTACTTACTGAGGATCTACATATGTGTGCAGGAGAGATCAACCTGATCCTGATCCCTGTAAATTTATTGTCACTAAAACCAGTAAGCTAGCAGCTATGCTAACTGCAAGTCTATAAGCTAAGCGAAGTGAGCATGAAAACTAGTTAGCAAGCAATAAGTAGCTGAAGCTTAAGTAGTGGTTATTTGGATGGATGCATCGGGGGTATATCAACATAATGCATCAAGTAAGAGACTATTTTGAATAACTACTCAAAGAAAAGTGGTTAAAGATTTGAAATAAATACCTATAAATAACACTTAGATGACAGCAATGGAGTAGGTAAGGTTATGTAGTTCAAATAATAAGTTAAAGTAACTGGGTTGAAATATCACTGTTTAAAGCTGAAATATTAAGCTAAATGTCATGAACAAAGTGGTGGAATGGTCAGCTTTTCTTTCCACTGATGATTTATTGCTGTCAAAACTGAAATGATGATATCCCGTGTGTTATAGTGTTAACGACTACTTGAAATGATCACAATGGGTCTCATCTGCCACAGAGCATTTGAGCTTATTTGACAATCAAGACAAAAAGACCCGTCACTCACTTTATGATGTCGCACCACACCACACTGACTAAATCTGTATCGTTTATTATGTTAAAACAACAACAACAACAACAAAAACTGATTCTCATGCGTGGCGCCTGTTGAACCACTAACTACCACTATCAACCACCAGGGGCAGACGGTGGCGCAGCAGCCAAATGGTGTAACAGGATTAACTTCTGAAAATATCCCAGGCAGGGATGTCCCTGGTCTTATCTTAGCCAGGTCTTAGCAGGCTTTTCTGTGTGTGGGGAGCCACACTTGGCAAGAAAAGCCTTTGTGGCCACAGCTACTTACTTCTTGTCAACAAGGGACGACTTGGGCCCTCACCATGCTATACATAAGCGACCCCTCTGTGGCATGGGTTTCACTTTTCTGATGAACACCAGAAAGCCTGATTCATGTAAATCTGATGAAATAATCTTTAATTATGTGGATTTTCATAGACCATCTCACAGGACTAGTAATTGTTGGATTTATTGTTGTAGTTATTGTTCCTATTTTATCAATCTGCAAATTAAGTGTTGCATCAACTATTTTCTAGATAGGTAAAAGATACTGATAATGCAAGAGCAACCCATATTAAAGTGTTTTAACATAATACAATAACCAGTGATAAAAAAAAACAGTGAGTAGAGTAAAAGAACTATTAATTCAGGAAAACAATGCTCATATTTTAGGGGTGGGGCTGTCTGAAGGGTGAACAACACAAACACAAAACAAAGACAAGAGAGCTGAGCCACACAGCCATGCATACCTTTTGCTTTAGCTGCCTCAACGGTAGCTATGTTAATAAGAATTGAGGAAAAAATGGAGTCATCAAAGGCAGCCAGAAACAACCAAACACAACAGTAATATCAAACTGTACTGCCTGGTGCAATAAACAGGGGAAACAGATGGCAGAATATAGGTCAGCACCCATGACACAGTCATTAAGGAAGCAAAACTCACAGCAGCTGTAAAAAAAAAAAAAAAAAAAAAAAAAAAAGTAATCAAAACACTGAAGTTAATGAGTGGGTGGGCGAGACGGTTACAGAGGAGAAGCCTGCTGGAGATTTGAGCTAGTGTTGGTGTTAAAGGGTCATGAGGACTTAGGTGTGGAGAGCTGAGGGGGGATTTGGCTGAGCACTAAGAGTCTAAGACCGGGGCCAAGATGCACAACAATGACCGGGCAGGACGACGCCTTTTTACACAGTGCAGCCTCACACAGCAGCTTCACTGCAGTGCACATGCAGCCAGATGTTCAGTCAGACACACAGACACACAGTTTGAATCCAAAATAAGTAAAAAAAACAAAACAAAACATAAATGAGTAGAATTTCAAAACACTCAGCGGTGACCCGTACATGATTAATAATTAAACACCTATTTTCATTTTGGATCTCCTGACGTTTGAATATTCAAACTTCTTATTGAATGTGCAGCTTTACAAAATCTTTGAAACCTTGACTCTCTAATGATGAAATATGAATGAGAGCTAAGTTAAGTCACCGACAGGTGCAGGATCGTCACTTGATCTATGTTGTTAATGATGACACTGCTCAGCGGTTTACAAGCCTCTACTGAACATTTAATGTCCTCAGACTGTGGACTGGTGTCTCCTCTCGTTAAACACTCTCAGCATTCAAAGATCAATGAGGAGCACACCACCTAAAAATATCAGCTGTAGTACAGTTGTGTCAAAAACTGCAGCTGGAGCTGAGAAAAACAACGTGAATGGTCAAGAAGTATGGACAAAAATAAACAATTACTTGCACGGCGTTGTTTGAACCAGCCTGGCTGATCTGAGAACTGTGGCTAGCAGAGCAGACATGGACAATGACATTCTCCAAAAGGTCACAACATGTGGTTTCTCCTTCGATTGCTCTGCAACTTCTATAAACCTCCAGCATGGCAAAGCGTGACTCCCAGCGTGTCCTCTGGTGGACAGGACCAGGTGCTGACCTTTAGATCACAGGGTCAGTGCCCACTTCCAGGTGACAGGCTGACCTCCCCAACCAGAAAGCCCGACAACTCAGCCTGAAAACTTTGTGCTGCGTAGAGGGAGGGCTCCGGTCAAAGTCCAACCTGTGCTTCCTGTGGTGGGCATGTCTCCACTGATCTATGACCCTTCAAAGGGACAAGCGGGACAGGTAAACTGGTCCCCCCTGACTGGATGTCCGGATTGACAGACTTAGCTCCACCATCACCAGTGGAGCAATATTTAGTGACAGTTAAAGGGAGTTCACTGTGTACACAAAGTGTGCTATTCCAGTTAAGAGAGAGACTGGAAGGGCAATGACATAATGTCCTGTACCAAACTGATCACAATCAGTGATGACAGAGCCATTAATATAGGATTCGTGACTGTATTGTTTCAGTGGAGGACTGTCAGAGGATCAGAGGAGGAGACAATGTGACCTCTGCTTCTCTAATATATATATATATATATATATATATACACACACACACACATTTTTTTAACAGTATTACAGGGTTTTAGTGTCAGTCTACAGTTTTGAGTATAACTGAACAATAAAATATATCCACCACTCTGTAACTTCTGCTCAATAGAATAATTCAACATTCTAAGTTAAAAAAAAAAAAAAAAACTCTTTCCCACAGAGTAAGCTAAGGTAAAAACAATACCACTCACTTTGGTAAGGAAAATGTCAGATGGGGCTATTAGCTAATTAGCTTAGCTTAACTTACCATAAGATAAAGTCTTAAAATAAGGGGGAAACAGCTAGCATGGCTAACAAATCTAACTTCACAAAGTTACAGATTCCAGTCAAGACAATGGTAAATGGCCAGTCGCAGAGGTGCTGGTTGAACTGTGTTGCCTTTGGACAGAGCCAGGCTGTCTCCAGCCTTTATCTCAAGATAAGCAGCTGCTGGCTCCATGTTCATACAGTATTTACTGTATAGGCATTGGAGTGGCATCAATCTTTTCTGATTGAACTATCAGCAAGAAAACAAATAATCCTATTTTCAGCTCTATGACTGTACGCTGCCCTGCAGACCATGTATCCTTCACTGTGGGTATAGCTAATGCAGGAAGGAAGTGTTATAATTAGTGCCATTACTTTGCAAGTTCTGAGCATCTAGTGTTTTTCCTGTACACATGTCCTTGTGAAGCAGTAGAGCGTAAAACACCAACACATCATGAAGGAATAAAAATGTTTGGCCTCAATAAACGCTCTTCGTTCAAATAACACACACACATGCTCACACAATTGGTCAAGGGGGTACAGAAATATTGCTAGGGGTGCAGGTTGAGTTAGAATGGTATCTAGCGAGGAGGAATCAGAGAACTTAATATAAAACACACTTACCGGTCTGTAAGGTCTGCTTTCCTCCTGACAACACTCCCATCGGAAGAGTTCCAGTCGGGGTCAGGCCTTTGAGTGTTAACACACTCTCACTTTCCTCCCTAGTGCACAAGCAAAACACAGGCAGTGTGTACACACAAACACACACAGGCACGCGCACACAAACACACACATAGATTACATTTCAGTGAGTAGGTTGGCAGACACCTGCTGGTTATGAGGCCGTGTCTGTCACCCAGAGGTCACAAGTTCACTCATCACCCGATACTTAACCTGTGCCCACTCACTCCTTGTTGACGGAGTGAAAGACTGCCAGCTCTGAATGCCTCTGGCCAAATTGCTAACATTTGTCCTGGTTCTATAAAGTGGGTCACCAATGACTTGTGTCAATTATAGCAGCTGAGGCGACATTTTTAAGCATCGGGTATCAGTGTTGATTTGTGTCAACAGACTCTCATACTAACACACTTGAATTTTCTTATTTTTCTTCACCATCTTCACAGACTCACAAGAGGACTTCACCACAGAAAATCTATCTAAGGGGCGCTGTGTGGCTCAGTGGGTTGCACAGGTGCCTCATATGCAGAGGTTACAGTCCTTGCCTCAGCTAGCCCCGGTTCGAATCCCGCATTGGGTGGCCCTTTGCTGCATGTCATTCCCTTTCTCTCTGCCTCCTCATTTCCTGTCTCTTTCAATTTTACTATCAAGTAAAGGCAAAAAGCCCAAAACATATACTTCCAAAAAAAAAAAAAAAAGAAAGAAAATCTATCTAAACCTTTACAATTTACATTATATTAATCCTGCAAAGCAATGCGTTCATCTTACAACTAGGAGTGGGGGAAAAATTGATACAACATAGTATCAATATTTGCATTTGCAATATATTGCATGCAATATTTTGCATGGCAATAATGTATTGATATATGGCTGCCAATTATTGATCTGAACAGACTAAGAAGTTTATCTTCATCTTTAAAACAGATGTTAACAATGTTTTCATTTGAGACATCATTTGCAGTTGAGGAAGCTAATAAATCACAACATATGTTCTCATCATATTGAGACACAAGTATCGTGACAATTTCATATTGCATGGCCTCTGGTGAATCCCACCCCTACTAACAACAAGTCAAACCAGTTCTGAACTCATGAAAAGGACATCTGGATATCTAATTTAATTAAAAGAAAAAAAAATGCATCTGTTTCTGAAGCTCCCTCTCAGTCCAATGACTCATATGGTCTGGTGTGAAAGACAGGTTGCTCTGCATCTTGCCCACTTGCAGCAGTGTGACAAGCTCACAGCGGCAGCTGCATTAATCTGGAACAATGCCTAATGTCATTATACAGTCTAGGTGCATCGTGACTCATCCCATGCCAACTCATTAATCCTAGCAGTGCAACATTGTGTTTTCAAACACAACTTCATTGTGCACTCAACTGACTCCATTCATTTCACTAACACTCCAGCTTCATCCTGGCCCTGTGGTGACCTACGATTCAATTTGCTAATTTTGATCCCCACCCCACTGAGCTCACATCCTTATATACACATTCAGTGGAAGAGGAAGAGTCTCATTATAAGAAAGGAAGAGGGACATCAAAGGGAGAGCACTTAAGACAGGGTCAGACCTGAGGACTGAGAAGACTCGAGCCATTTTCCCCACAGCACGAATCTTGTTTCGGATGACTTCCTTACGCATTGCTGTGGTGCCACCTGGAGAAAGTCCAAAATGCAGAGTTTACAGCCAGTGTACTTATAATGAACAATATGTTGCTGAAAACACTTGAGGGAAGAAAAAGGATGAGGGACGATACATTTGTGAGACGAACTGAAGGTTTAATGGTGTGTTTCAAAGCATGACGGCTCCTTCGTCAACATCAGACATGTGGGACATAAACTGAATTATGATGAAGTGCTGCATATAAATCACCTCTCGCATTCTTTGTTAATTAAGTGCATGGCAGGATTCATTTACAATTCATCCATGTTAAGAAGTAAACTGAAAATGCAGAGAAACCAGAAGTAGGAGCTGGGAGATGATCTACACATCAACCAGATGTGCAGATCATGTGACCAGTACCTTCTCTTTTCTGCTGGTCTACCCCTACTCCAGTCTGTACTAGATAACAGTCAAGTGGCTGAACATTACAGTGCATGGTTCTTCTTCCACTCTCCTTACCTTCATATAGGTCATCTACCTCTGACATGAGCTCATCATCTGAGCAGATGTTCAGTACATTCACCAGCATCTCAGTCACTGTGGGAGAGAAGACACTTCAGACAAATTCAGACTCATGCCAAAGTCCATATAGATATTAAATGAATGTGTGTGATCACACTTTCCACTCCAAGTACTGATTTTATTCTTTTTAGTAGTAATGAGAACCAAATACTTGACCAAAATAATGAAAATGACACTTCCACTTTCAGTTGTGGTCATCTCTAAAGAGCACACTGACACATTTGTGGCCAATGCGCCGACATGTGCAAAACAAAATCATCTATGATTGAAACTAGAATTATCCATCCACATCAGTCTGGACTCAAATACTGATGTGTCTTTATGCCTTTAACATATAGGTATTAAGTGAATTGTTGATTTTTTAAGAAGAGATATATGTATGTTCCCCTGTGTCTGGGGAAAATGACATGTCAGCTTGGATTCTCTGTAGCATCACAGAGCTTCAGAGTATGGATAATCCACAAAGTCAATGATCCATTGACAGTTTTGTTTCTGGCTTCGCATTCAGTTTCCCCCCACTTCCACAACAAACATACCTTTCTCTCCAACAAAAGGCAAAGACCATGTGAAGACATCCATGAAGTTGGGCAACCAGTAAGGGTGGGGAGAGCAGTTGAACTGTCGAATGTTCATCACATTGTTCTCATATTTTAATACAGCCGCTAGGATTGACAGAGGGAAAGAGATGGGAGGAGAGATTCAGGGAGTGAAGACTGGTAAAAAATGAGAGAAATACAACAACGAGAGTGAGGGAAAAAAAGAGAAACCTTTGTTGTTGTAGACATCTAGGTAATTTGGAGCTGAAAAGATTGTGATTAGTGAGGGAAAGCCCGTAGTCTGGCTTTTTCTGTACATCCGATACCTGTACAGCCACAAATGAAAAGACTTGTCACATGTACTCTGTTATATAATGGAAATAAATAAAAGAAACCTGACTTACCCTGCATCCTGTGCTTCATGGGCTCTTATTACTGATAGCAAGTTATTATTTACCAAGAAGTCACAGACTGCTGCGTAACTGCAAAGGGAAAGGAAGAGAGAGAAAGACAGAGAGAGGGAGATGGAGACGGAGACAGAGGGCTGTTAAAACACTGAGTGCAGGTCAGAGCTTATTATGGATTTAAACCATTAGAACAGAACAGCATGAGGTCACTTAATGACCAATTCACTGACTGTTGTTTGTCTATGGAAATGGTTTCATATTTATTTTCAGCATGCCATGCCCTCTGGCCTGCTGTGCTTGGGGTTTAAAGATGCTGAGCATCCAGAGCCAGGACTCTGGTATTTATGAGCTCTGCTGGTCTCTGCAGAAGCTGAGGCCAGAGCAGAGGGAAAAGGAAAGAGAGCCGAGGGGCTAAGCTGGGTGGCTATACCTGACACTGCTTTTACTGCACACTTCCGTTCTTTCTTCCCTTCCTTTCTTCCTTTCCCTCTTTCACCACCCAACTAATCCACGGGTGATGCTTTGAAAAAATGAGTGGCGACATTTTGTCAGATCAATATCAGGCAAAGATGAATGGTTTCTGACATTTACCACTTCAGTGGATTTCAGACCTGTGCAGGATTTGTTTGAACCAGCTCTCTGTAAATCCAGTGGTTTCTGGGTAAGGTCCTTCTAGGGCTCTAACTTCAAACTGGTTATTTTCAGACAGGGATGCGTCATTAAAATGTAAAGACTGTCATTACGTGTTAATTCAAGGGTCAAGAGATTGAATTTAAACATCATTATGCAACACAAGATTGTGTAACACAATTGCAGCTGTAGTCCCTTTCAGCTACTCACAAAAAACTTAAGGCTCATAAATGACAGACTAAATATTTTCATGGTGGAGTGTAGAGGATGGACTTCATTGTCTCACAGCCTGAGGAAACTGACACAAACTGCTCCAAAATCTGGTGGTGGTGCAGCAGATACTTCTGTATGACTTGTCAGACTGCAGCAGGGCAAACAGGCCGGTGAGGTGGGTAATGTCTTAAATACCCTCACATAACTGATATCAAATCAGCTCAGAAACATCTTTAACAGTCTTATCAAATTTTAACTATCAACAGGAAGTCCCTGTGGCATCACAGTGTATTCCTTGATTTTACTATTCCACTGTTATCTCAAAACATTTTAATTAAGTATTCATCATGACCCATTTCTTCTTCTTTTACTCTCTGTTCTGAACAACTAGATAATACATGAGCATGGTAATACAACCTTTGTTAGTTCTGGCAGCTGTGTATGTTACACTTGGAAGTTGTGTAACTGCAGCACCCCAGCAGCTCTGGTAGGCTGGACACAAGCACTGCCATGTTTGGAGCCAACATGTTAATATGCTAACAAGAACACTATAAACATGCCGGTGTTCAGCAGGAAGGTGACACAAATGCTATTCTTTTTCCCATTAAACAAAGATTAATTTGTCATACGATGAAAGGTTCAAAGAATTATTACAGAATTATTACAGTTCATCTTGACAGTATCATGGACTATCCAATATTTCATGATGAGATATTTCAGTTTGGGCTGACTGAGTGATAGTGCCATCTCTACACTGTGGTTAAAGATTCCAGGAAAAGCTGAAAAAACTTGGCAAGGTCATCTGTGTCAAGTGAAGCAGACTCATAATATCTAAGTATATTAGTAAAAATATTCTGTAACACTTTACTTGACAGGTGGGTGTATAGCACATTCATATGACCTTTCATAAGGTGTTTGTAATGCATTCACAATGGCTTCATAGGGCATGACTCAGCATCCACTCATTGGGTTACATTAGTATGGAACAATGAACTGGGATTTTTTTTTTCAAAATAAAAGTCCCCTGATTGCACCTGGAAATACATGAACTTATGCTTGTTGTTCAACTGTTCAACCACCCTCATATAGTCAAGCTGTTTGTCTGATGGTGATCATTTCTGAACCAGCAGCTTGTTTCTGTTAACCTATTTCGTAAAAGTCACACTTAATGCCTTAACCTATTTTCAATGAGCTGTTTTTATCTGTTAACCTGTTTTGCAAGGGCCTTTTTTTAAGTGCCTCAACAAGCAGTTTGACCTACAAAAAAAATAGAAATCTCAAGCTCCACCAGCATGACTTATTATTTATTAGTATTATATCATTTGACATTATTTTTGTTTGTCTGAGACCGTTCTACAAAAAACAGTTGAGAATTCAATAAAATAAATTGTTCAGATTATACTAAAGTGGTGAATTTGGTCTGTCCTGACAGGCCGGCATCAGAGTGAAGTGAAGCTGCAGCAGGAGTGATGAACATAACAGTTTCATCTCATACCTGAAAAAGTAAGAGCATCCTCTGACGGAGTTATGGTTGAAGTGTTCAGACGTCTTTTCGCTGCCGTAGTCCTCACCAGGGTCAGCCCAGATTAGGTCACACATTGGCCCAAATGCTGGAGGCTCTTTAAACCTGTCTAACTGTTGAGCACAAAACACACACATTGTTATTGTTCAAAATGACTTCCTACATGAAGTAAACCACTGTGATAGAAAGGTTAGGGTTGCATTAGAAATTTTCAACCGATATATCTCAGTACATTTTATTTATTTTCTGATCACTTACTTTTCTTATGTCATCTAAGCAGTTGATCTCTGGTGAGAGTCCACCATGTACACACAGGAACTGTTGATTCAGCAGGGCAGCGAGGGGCAGGCAGTCAAAGGCCTCCATACAGGCATCATACACCCGTTCAGAGTATTTTATTTTACCTACATCAAACACAATGCGACAAAACAAAATATGGTTAATTCTTGTAGTTCATTTGAATAACCTGCTGCTCTTCTACAAACCAGAGCCACAAAAACAAGAAAGTCTACTCTATCTGCAATCCAGATTTGTTCACATCAAACTCTGTGGTCAGAGCTGGACAAGCAGCTTGGCTTCTCTGTCTACAGTAAGTCTGATGGTTGTTTCCAGGCCATGTCTGCAGTGTCACTTGCACAACACTGCAGTTCAGATTAGGCCAGGAGGAAGTCTAGTCCTTATAGGGTGGAAGCAGCCAGGATGCAGACAGGACGGGTCAATGTAAGAGGTCAGGACTGTGCAGACTGAGTGCTGCATTCAGGTCATTAGAGCTCTCAATGGGCCAGGGCCGGGCCGGGCCGGGCCGGGCCGGGCCAACTCAACCCGCGGGTTTGGGCCACATTTGGGCCGAAAATATATACAGGCTTTTTACAAGCTTCTACACGGTTTTAATGCCTGCCTTCAATATTATTTTGTATGTCCGGTCTGATTTGTTCAGTTTCATCACATCATTAATTCTAACGTGGACAGTAGAGCAGTAATTTTACCATCATGTCATCATCATTATTAAGTATGCCTGTATTAGAATGCAGGAATGACGCAGCAGGACAGGCATACTTTTTTTTTCATTTTTGGGCTGGATTCGGGCTGAGAATTTATGCTAGTGAGTCAGGCCGCGTCAGGTCTGCGCTTCAATGCACACCAGTCAGGCCAGGTCCGGTTTTAACTTTCACTGTATAGTGAAGTTTTTTAAAGCAACTACTTTTTGCAAATTTTCTTGATCCAGATATCACAACCAACATAATATAGTATATGCATCGACATGTCTGTGCAGACTGATGTTGATACTGAAATCTAAGGTATCAAATCATCACATACAGTATCAAACAGCACATTCACATAGTCTAGCCTGTAGGCACTTGTACATATATTTTGTTCTTCACATTCAGTGCGTCAGATCTTTCTTTCACATTCCACATGTTCACCCCGAAAACTCTTTGGCTGCTACGATGACATGTTCAGAATCACTGTCCTGCAGAAACATGAATTATCAGCTGAAGAGTTTCAAAGCTTTTGGCTGAGTCTGAGCGCAGTGTGTTCCTGTCAACCCCTAAATTCACCCTGTTGAATCCATCAGCACTGCAATCATCAATAAATACCAGTGAGCCAGCTCCATTCATACAAGCCCACAGCCATAACAGAGGCACCACCGTACTTGACAGAAGAGCTGGTGGTTTTGGGTCATGATTGGTTTCCTCACCACACTTTGATTTATGGTTTATTTTTGTTTTATCAGTTCATGAAACTTTGTTCCTGAACTCTCACACTTTGTTTTTGTTTGTCTTTGTTAACTGAGGTTTACCAGGAGTTTACGCCTCATCCTCTGCATTCAATCCTCTGAGTCATGAAGTCTCTTGATCCTTGACAAGGACAGATGTCCACCTTCATCATAGAATCACAGCACTGACTTGCACGTTAATGATTTTCCAGTCCGTCAATAAAACTTGTGCTGCTTAATTTTAGGGTTTTACTGTGTGAACCTCAAATATTTTTTCCCCTTTTGTCTCATTGCTACTGACTTACTCAATGACAGACAACCTATCTCAAATCTCTCTCTTGCAGCTTGCAGCTGCTCCAATTTCTTCTGAATCCTTGTAATTAAGGAACTATGTCCCATGTCTCCACTCTACACTCTACTTGGCGTTTCAACACTGACCTCAGCTTGCTCACATTAAACCTGAGACATTGTACCCTAATGTAAAGCCCATTATTTGATGTCAAATTGAATGTAGTGAAGCAGCTTGGTAGGGTGTAGTAGATTCTACAGCAACTGTCTACTGAGCAGCATAAGTCAGTGATAATTAGCATGTGAAAGTGAAATACTAAGCTATGATGCTGAAGACCATTAACAAAGCAGTGTAGAAAGCATTCAGCTGCAGCTTCTTGTTTTCACTGGTGATGATGTTGGACCATCTGTCATCGATTCATGTTAACTCTGTCACTGTAACTCGATGACAGGCCTAAATTAAACTTGGCTGTCTGTGTGCTCTCTGCATGCCAGTGTCAGCAGTTGTCACTCTGAGTTGTCTTCCTCAGTGTGGAGTCATTTCACTGCTGATTCTCCTAAATGACCTGACACTCATGTCACATCATGAACTGAAGCTGATGGACTTCATATTTTTGAATCATGACGTTAAGATATATATATATATATATATATATATATATATATATATATATATATATATATATATATATATATATATATATATATACACATATATATATATATACACAGGAGTTATTTAAGTTACTTAACTTACTGAGAAAATTAACTAAAAACTGTATGATATAACTCTGAGTATTACACCCTGCCCCAACAACAACCACCTAAACCACAGAAAGGTGGTACAATGTGTGTATGTGTGTGTCTGTGGGAGTGTTGCAAAGATGTAGTGAGTGAAATCTTTTTGCAGCTGGCAAATTTGTCTTAGCCGTCTGCCAAAGTGTCTTTGTTTCAAGTTTGCACCTGCCACACGCATACACACGTGGACACATCTCGACACTCAACCGTCACAGATTGAAATCAGTGTGTGTATCTGTCTGAGAAGCCTCAGCAGCATGCCTGGCTGCTCTCCATGCTCCAACAGCTCCACGTCTGCAACATGAAAAGGAAGAGGCTTCATCTTCTCTGTGGAGTAATGCTGATGTGCTGCCACATTTTCTGACAGGACTTCCTGATCTAACACACACTTTCTGACAAACATAACCTACTTGTGGGAAGTTTGTCATGCTGTTAAAGGGAGTCAGTCACCTTGCAGTTACTGCTCTTCCTGGAAAGGCTACCAAGAGCTACTAACTGGCATCTCTGGCATGGAACTGAATTTAATACCAACATTTCTCAAAATCCTATCTGTCATCTAGACCTATGCCATCTACAGTATCTGTCTCAGTTAACCTTTAAAAGTGACAGTCACAAGTATCAAACTTACACTGTGAGTACCACACCCTATGCCACTCAAACCCTAGCTTTGTATGAAATCTGCCTGATACAGGCCACTCTGAAGTGGTGCAGAGAGCTCCGTGTAGTCCTGTCCTCATATGGCTCAGAGAATCACTGCACTTACATTCCTGTTTGAAGGTGAAGTACTCTGTCAGGTGTCGGCACTCGTGGTTCCCACGCAGGAGGAAGAGTGTGGTTGGGTGGTTGATCTTGAGCGACCAGAGGTAGAGAACACACTGCGAGGCCAGACGATCACAGGGAAAATGTAAGATGAGGAGGGAAGAGAAGGAAAAGTCAATTCAATAGTTGCTTATTTTCAGCTGTTTACACCCGTCTGTTTACACCCACCACATCTCACGGCAGAGAACGTGAGCATAGCCATCACTGTTACCTCCTTGGTTATAGCATTATATGCCATATGACATACCATTATAAATGATATATACCTTGTGGAACAGCCTCCTGAGGACCTGGCCACTATCAGCAGATCTTTTTCTTGATGAACTGATAGGTTCCTTTTTCTATAAAATGTCATAAAATACCAAGGTGTTCCTTTTTGTTGTCTCGGGTTGTCTGAACCTCAAAGACATTCAGTTAATGATGATATAAGTACAAATAAAAGCAGCAAAATCGAACTATGCAGAGGCTGTAACCAGAGAGTGATTAAAGGTGGCTCCTGGTTAGTTGACTCATCTGATTGTTTCAGCTTTATCACACACTAACCTTGAGCACCACTTGTTTTAACATAGTATGTGGAAAGCTGAGAGCAGCCAAAGCACAAACACATTCCAGTGTGAACACAGCCATCTGCAGCAGAATTACCAACCAGCAGTGGATTTACTTGAAGGCGTTACAGGACCCTGTTTACAAGACTGTCAGGAACACACTTTAAATGACAAATAAAAAAAAAAAAAACTCCCACACAATCTGGATCACAAGTAAACCTCACGGCCAGTTCTACTTCATACTGCAGTATAAATCACCAGGAGGTTTTAGTCAAATGCAATAAAAAGGAAATATATAAAAATCCACCCAGTTCTGTGCACAGGATAAGCTCTGGAGCTGAGACAATGATTAGTTTTTCCATCACAAACTCATATCATGTGAGAAGCACTGGGATGTTTTCTTCTGGCCATATTAGAGGCTCTAATTAAAAAAAAAAAAACGACACAGTGTGAAAAACCGAGCAGCATTTACAATCCAAATGAACCTGCTCTCTCTTCACAGCTCACACGAGGTGCTGCTCAATAGCTGCCACTTGCCACTCTCGGCCCACTCTTTTAACATGCACCAGTCACGGCCATCTATTAAGTCACTGGAACAAGATACCAAGGTAACCACAGCCAGCAGGTGTGTATTCACATAACTGACAACAGAGTGGGGGAGGCAGGAACGAGTCAACTCGAGTCTTGTTCTCTTCGATTGTTGGGAGGAATGGTGAACTGTGAAATGTCGGTGAATGTGTAGAGGGGGGCTGTCGGTGTGACTTGATCTCTCATGTGCGGAGGCGGAGAAAGGGACATGGCATAGAGTGGCTGGAAGCTGACATGGGTTTTAATGAGAGCCCTCTGCTCTCTTTTAGCCAGCCGCTGTGTGTTTGAGCCTGAAGTAGGGGTGGGTGGGGGGGCACACAAAGGAAAACGGCACAAAGCTTTGTGTGACAGACATGAACACTGGCAAACTTCACCTCCAGCCCAGGCACACACACACATACATGGACAGACGCACACACACCTCAGTCTATGCCTGGTGTGTGTAGGGACTTGGCAGGCGGCACAGGAGGGTTAGTCTGTATAGACACACACTCCTGGATCACTAAGTAGATAAAGAAGCTCAGAGAATGAAACTGATTGCTCACATGCACTGAATTTAGTCTTTGGCAAATTGCTGGACTGCAAAGATAATACACCACCTCAAGAGGCTACGCTGACTCTTTATGTTGCCAAGGTAACACATCCTAATTTCCATTTCCTATATCTGTATTATGTTTTACTGAAATGAGCTCTGTGGGAAGAAGAATTTTAGCCCTGCCACTGAAGGCTGGGGATTTATGGTCCTTCAGTTGTTGTTGTTTTTCGCAACTTTACATCAGCAGGAATTCATACCAACAACTCCATACTGTGTCACCTATCAGAGCATCACCACCAATCTAATCTAATCCCTGGAATAACTGTTTTCATAATGGATGAGTCAACCAATTATTTATCAAATTAATCATTTAATAAAGATGTGAATAAATATATAAATATTTATAAAATGTCCAAAAACACTGAAGATGAAAACTGTGAAAACAATTCAATTCACAATTCAACCACCATCTAAAAACCAAAGTCCTACATATTACATATTTTACAAAGTAGGAGAATGTGGGGTGCTTGGTGGTCAAGTGGTTAGAGAGCAGAGAGTCCCATGTTGGTATATGCCTGAATTGCTGATCGTCAGTTTGAATCCCAACCAAGACAATCTTTAGCACATGTCATTCCCCCAGTCTCTCCCTGCTTTCCTGTTTCTCTACACTGTCCTATCAAATAAGAGGCAAAAAAAAAGAAAGGAGGACAATGTCTGTAGTTATGTCTGTTAAGATAAGATGGAAAAAGTCAGTGAATGGCAAAGGTCATAATGGAATAGCCAGGCTAAAAGACATGGCCCTCCAGGCTGCCTCGCTTTTAATAACACTTGAATAATGGCTTCACTGCATATCATGTAAACATACAGCATGTGTCCCATTGCTCTAAACTTAACAGATTTTCAAGTTCAGAGGAGGTCATCTGGCTCTTGGGCTGGTAGCATCTAAAGTGCCACTTGATAGGAAATTGATAGGAAAGTCAGTACAGTGACGATGCTACAGGTCTCTAAATCAGATGTCAGTCTGTCATTGTCTATGCTGTTTCAGTCTCTTCCTTTCATCTCTGACATTTCACACACCTCAGTGTACGACCCAGTGTCCATCAAAAGCCCGCACAGGGTGGTCAGAATGCTGGCATACAGCTTTGTTGACATCCACGTGCAGCCGGCTCATGAAATGCCCCTGATTTCAAGTTTTTCCTTCACAAGTAATTCACAAGACTTGAACATTTGAGGATCTCACAAATGAACAGTAACTAAGAAACTAATCAACAGCCAGTGAGGCCAATCAGCCAATAAGGGTTGCCTAAATGGAGGTCACAAAAAACCAGAAGAATTGATATGTTGCACATAACTGCCCTTTGTAACAAAAACAAAACAAAATCATATCATTTTATCATTTCACTCTAAGTAATTAGACCACATTTTTAGTACTGACTTACAACCTGTAGCCAGGCTAACATGGATAATATCACAATCTTCTCTCTTGTCAAAAGAGCCAGTGCCTTCTTTCATTACTGACAAGAGCACCCACCCACCAGTGGTACGGCCACCTGATCAGTGGAGTTACACTAGTGGCATGCTATAGACACACAGGCTGAAGCTGCTGGCCTCCGGTGGAGAAGAGAGACAGATTACAGAGTTATAGAGTCCTGTATTTATGTTTGTATGTCATTGCCTGTTTCAAAAATAAAAAAAAAGCTTATCTTTAACTGCTGTCTTCACAACATCCTAAAAACAAATGTTTTTAGCTGTAATATAAACATGTCAAACTTAAATCAATAAAAAGGATGATGGAACAACATCTCACCTCAATACTGAAGTATCCTCGATCCACGTAGTCACCGAGGAAGAGATACCGTGTGTTACTGGGCGACCCCCCCACTTCAAACAACTTCATTAGGTCAAAGAACTGTCCATGGACGTCACCACATACTGTTGAAAGACAAACACCTTGCTGTTAATTGCTCATGTGGCAACAACAATAATAACAACAATGACAGGGCATACACATATTTTTAAAATGGGTTTCAAAGTCTGGATACGCTGTATATGCTGCTCTTTGTTTATTATTAAATCTGCCATAAATACAAGGAGTCATAGGGCATGCTTAATAATGGCTTAAAAACTAATCACAATCATTCTGATCAATTGTGCAATTGAAATAATTTAACCCCTTAAAACCCATAACCCTGTGAGCTGTGTTGCTTCTAACACAGGGATGGGCAACTGATTCCACAAATGACTGCCGTGACTGCAGGTTTTTGTTCCAACCAATCAAGAGCACACAGTCTGACCAATTAACTGTCTGGACTGACGACTGAGATCAGTTGATTGAATGAGTCAGGTCTGGTGTGCTGCTGCTTGGTTGGAAAGAAAACCTGCAGCCACACCAGCCCTTTGTGGAATCAGTTGCCCGTCCCTGCTCTAATGCATGCTGGGCCCACATTTACTTTGGATTTACATGTTACAATTATTTGAACTTAAAAAACAGGAGGAAAAAACTAAATAAAGATAGACTTCAAACACAGAGCATTGTGTCTATGTGGTTTTTGAAGTTATACACAACATAAATTACAGATCTCTGGATGTGGGATTGCAGCCAGACAGGTCTCTCCTGACTTTACATAGAACCAGCAAACAGGTCAAGTTGACACACACTGACACTACATACAGGGATAGATGTCATCAAGATTTTACTTCTCTTGGCTGGCACAGAGACAAACACCCACTTATTTTGTAAGAAAAAAACAAAACAGAACTCTCATTCTCCTTTATTCAATATGCACTCAATTAACAGATAATTTGTCCAATTCAGACTGAATTCAAGAACACACCCACTACGACCAGATAATTACTTTTCATCATTTGCCCATGATGGTATAACGTAGTTAACTCCGTGTGACTCCAGGCTGCAGCAAAGCAAACACACCTGGATTATCTGTAACATCTGTCCAGGGACTACAGATGAAAGGTTTTTGGCACATTTACAACAATGTTTATTAATGTGCACTGTCTCTGTTAAATTACCTAATAATAATAATAATGAACAACAGATGAACCACAACATACATTCCTCTGCTTGCACAAACCTTTATGGAACGCTGTTCAGTCCAAAACATCTATCTTGACATCCGTGTTAAGACATCAAATTTGTACATCTTAAAATGCCCAAAAATAAGGTCTTGACATGTTAAATCATATGCTCCTGTCAATCGGTTTCTTGGTATATTTGGACTGAGGATGCCTGATGCCAGGAAGCAGATAATTGTCAAGAACTGAGATGAGTGAGTTGACTCTGACAGCCTGAACAGCCTTTGGATATGGCACAGAAGTGGGCATATGCCAGCTGCCAGCATACAGACACAGTGATGCAATGGAATATAATGCCCAGGATGGTGTGTTTATTTTGCATCCACAGCACCATATCACAATCTTCTCTCTTGTCAAAAGACTCACCAGGTCGGCACAAAACCTCGACTGGACCATCCAGCATGGGAAGATCTCATGCACTATGTGTTCACTGTGAGTGTACCGGTATATGCTTTTTAAGGCTTCTCTGTTTCCAAGCAACAGCAGCAGCACAGCTCTGTTACTGACAGAAATCTAGTGTCTTGCATAAAGACACTGCACAGGTGGCATATTGGAAAAGGTTTGAACCCAGAACTTCCATGTTATGAAATATACAGATGTGCCATTCTGCATGCTTAATGTGTACCTGTTATAGGTGCTTCCACTTCCAGCATACACTTCTCCTGGCGGAGAATGTTGGCCCCGTCATTGATGATCCTCAGAGCCACGTCCTCTTCGACCCTCCCCTCTTTGACAAGATGGTTGCGGAGCAGCTCTGCATTGGGCTTGCCATCTTCGAAAAGCTCTTTTATCGTCAGCTTGTGTTGTGGAGGGTATGGCACAGCTGGAAAAAAAAGCAACATGGGCTCATGATAAATAGGTTAAAGCTGAACTTTTCAAAAAAGTAAGCTCTTCTGTGATGGGGCATACTGAGAGCTGGCATCAAAATTCATCATTACTGAAGTCATGATTCAGACATTATTCAGATAACACATATGGTTCTTGAGATTATCATTATCTAATTGCCTCATCATAATCACCTGAGCTGACTGCAATAATTTTGCATATACATTCAGTTGGTTTGCATTCGTCTGTATAAAAACAGCTGGATGAAACTAACAGAAGTAGAGATGCACCGATGCACCTGAACAACACGGCCAAAACAGGATGTTGTAATGACGCAAGTAAAATTGCAATGTCTTGATTTAGTGAGGTCGGTACACAGTCATAGTCATAAACGCAACGGTAAGCCTACTAAAAATTGGCATAATCATTTATTTCAGTGTTTTGCTGTTTCAGTTTTCGGTTTTCGGCCAAGTGTTTACTCATTTTCAGTTTTTGGTTTCGGCCCCAAATTTTATTTCAGTGCATCCCTAAACAGAAGTGTCAGATTCCATCAATATTTCCTCATTGTTTTCCACCCTTTGATGTTTGACTGGTCCTCTTTTAATGACATCATCAGTTTGCACCCGCTTTTTCTTCTATGGCTTAATGACATGAGTGGAGCCACAAGCTGTTTCTTTCAAGGTGCTTCATTTCTTATATTGGACAACCTTATTTCAACAACCTATTGACATTAACATCATGGATTTCAGCCAATAAATGGCTCTTCTTCTTCTTCTTCTTCTTCAATTAAATCATTAAGATAAAGAAGAATCATAAAGAAATAGCGTCTGTAAATCAATGGGTACAACACAAACAGAATTTACTAATAGCTCATTCTACATAATTTTTGTGGTGCTAATATAGGCTAAAAGTAATGGACCCCCAGTAATGGACCCCCTGACAACCTGTACATATCCCCACAGCTCCTTAAAATGGGAACTGCAGTTGCAGAGCAGCATGATCATCTGTCCACATCAAAAAAGGAAAAGAATAATAATCTGAGGTACAAAAAAACATTCAGATCATGTTGTACTTCTCAGAATGCGCCTGATACAGCTGTTACACTAACACTCTCCTTTTATAGAAGCACGCCAATCAGTAAATTGTTCAAACTGAAAATGTCAGCATGAGACACAAGATGATCAGATGAAGTGCATGTCAAGAAAAGATTTGAATTTCCTACCAGTAAAATAAACGACCCCTGAAAGAAACATGAAGGTATCACAACCGCTGGCATTTGCATTGACTGAGCCAAGATGAAATGAGTGGCGCAGGGGGAGGAGCACATACACCTACATAATGCCACACGAGAGACGCAAGACAGTAAGAAGCCCCGCACCTCACTTGACCCACCCTACTTCAGTAATCTGCTCCACACCACCTACACAATCCTTTTACCGTCGTCAGAAAGGTCAGAGCTTTCGAGGCTGAGACCTGAGAGCTTCCCGATCAAAACACTGTTGAGTGTGCAACAAGTGAGACTGTAAAAATGTATCACTAATAGAGGATCATGCAGCGGGAGAGGAGTGCAGTGAAGACATTAGCTTACAATGAATACAGCAATACACACTCACCACACATAATTAGAAGAGCATTATTTGTCCTAAACAGAACATTAATGTAGTTAATGATGTGATTCAAGATTATATAAATACCACAATAAAAAAGGCTGAAACCTAACTTTGTACCAATGTGCAGATCAGTACTGCAACACTGGCGGCAGCAGCAGCTTCATGAGGTCATAAAAGTGGAACCAGCAGATAGCTGCCTTAAGCTGCACTTGTTCAAAACAACAGTAGAGTGTGAACCAAGCCCTCTCACTTCCAGGACCAGTGAGGTAGAAGGGATTATAGATGAGGTGATGGAATAAAACCAGTCTGCTGGGTTTTTAGGCATCCTGAAACATTACACAGTATAGTGCAGGAAGTCATAACAAAAATAAAAAAAAAATAAATAAGAAAAAAATTTAAACCCACAATAATACAAAACAACTTTTTGCAGTTTAAAAAAAATCACCAGATTGTTTCATTGAATCCCTGAAATCATCCACATCCAGTCACAGGTCAGTGCTCAGGATATCCCCCGGCATCCAATGAGACAGAAATACTTATATCAGATCGTGTAGATCAGCTTTACTTGTGCGATAAGCAGTGCGGCGGCAATGAAAAATAAACGATAGGAGAGGCCGTCTGAGAGTGTTGTCACACCCACACACAGCAAATCAAAGTGCACTATGAAAAAAAGCGTTAATGAGTTTTTAGTGTGGGTGTCTTTGCGACTCAGTGATGCAACGCCTGAGTGCAGAGGTATAGTCTCATGTGTTTCTCACTCAGGGTTGTGCAGACATCTGGGCTTGAAGAATATATATTACAGTCTTCTGATATTTGACACACTATGTTTTTTTATTGATGCTGGTGCAATGAGTCAAACTGTAAATGCTGTTTGACTCAGAAGATGAAGGTAACTGAAGTTAGACCACAGACTAGTCTGGTCTGGAGCTGGAGAGGCTACAGCAACAGCTCACACTTGGCTATAGCCTGTGCTGAGAACAAGCTGTCATGCGTTGACCAGTGTGGTATAAATAAACAGTAAGTGCTCCCAGGCCTTCAAGGCATGGCCGCGAAGAGAGCTGTAAGGTGAGGTATGAGCCTTAAGAACAGATTAGGTAAAGCCTCTATTAGCAAGGGCTTCCAGATTCAGGGGCTGTTTACTTAAAGGCCTCGTCACATTGCAAGCAGGCTCCAGTAGCAGCAACAGAGCAGACTCCACGAAAACATTACGACAGCATCACACACATCATCAGTATGAGATTATGAAACGTTTCAGGAGAAAGCCACACTGACTAGATTTATGGCTTTATTTATTTGGAGACTAGCAGGAGTTACACACTGCTGGTCAGTAAGAGCAGGTTTTCAAAGACAAAGTGAACGCTCCATCTACCTCAGCAGGAATCACACCGCTGTACCACTACAATAGTACTTAGAAGAAAAATAATCACTTCTGGATGATTCTGCTTGTACAGCCAGCGTTGGACCAGTCTGTTCAAACACAGATAGAAGCAAATCTCTGGCATCACTCAATCCAAACAGGCAACACTGTGTGCGGTGCAGACAAAGTGATACCGCTGATGCCACTCATTTTTCCAACACATAACGCAATGAAGAACAATGTTCTGTTATAAGTGATAAGCTGCCACAGCTATGAGACTGGCTTCTTAACTGGAGACTGTCTGGTCTAATTAGCATTAATGTTTGATGAACTCTTCAAAACCAGAGGCACACGGTGCTGCGCTGCATCAACACCCACGCTGTCTGGCATGACAACAAACGACTCAAGAAACAAAGACACTACTATCTGCCATCCTGCCCACCGGGGATAATGTTTTGGACAGTGATACGAGCCAGCGTCTAGAATATGTTCACTATTGTTTAAAAACGAACACAATGGAGAGGGATTGAATTACAAAGATGCGGCTGGGTAGAGATGAATGGAGCAGACTGTGGCTGGATGAATCATGAAGTCCACTTCAGATTGCTCTAATTATCAGCGAATGCATTACCCTCGCAAACTAAATAGCTGGGCCTCAGGTTTATTTGTCATCTCCGTCAGTCAGCGGTGTGGTGTGGTGTGGTGTGGTGTGGCAGTGCAAGAATACTCTCCCCTCTGGCTTCTCTTTGATTTTTATTTCAGACACTGCGACGATCTGCTTAAATTTATATCAAAAGATGACATGAGGCGACAACGGTTTCAAAAACAAAGCATAGCTGAGCCGAGGCTTCAGTAAGTAAAGGTGGTGCCATAGTCTGCAGGGTAATCACACAAGGGAGGAAACATCAGCTCAAATGATCAAAATGATTGAGCTATCAGGTCAGCTCCAACACTCAGCTCTGGAAGAGCTTAACTCTTGACTTACACAACCAGAGCAGCATTAGTCTTAGATAGTCTACCAGTTAAGCCCTCTTACAGTCACCAGTTACACTGGAAACACCACTGCAGCATACACCACGGTTCATCCTATAAGGATTTGAGGAGCTCACATGTTTTAATTAAACCCATGGTGATATTTCACACCATCATTTAGGACAGTGGTTTGGGAATGCAACCTAAAGCAGGGATGTCTTCATCCCAGTCTATATTTCATCTCCTGCTACATTCTTATTCTCTCTCCACCATGTGGCTGACCATGTTGGGAACATCACTGGGGAGATTCTTTCCACAATTAACTCACCCTCTCCCCACTGGCTCACACTTCAGCATTCCAGTCCCCTGGCAGGACACTCCTCCAGTGCCCTTGCAGACAGACAGGGATGTGGGCTGCGCTG